>SJYA01000603.1:671965-785806 GCA_006410615.1 Neotragus moschatus | reverse complement strand
TGAGCTAGTGTTTCACTTTCTTTTATGTGTATATATATATATATATATATATATATATATACACACAAAATTTTTATTTTACATTGGAGTATATTTGATTAACAATGTTGTGTTAGTTTCATATATGCTTATTTTCTTATATATCTTCAGTACACAGAAAGTATCTTACACATAGTAAGTGCTTAATAAATGTTAAAAGAATATTAAAAGTTAAGAAAAAGTTTTTATTCAATAGACTGACAATGATTACATATTCACCTACACAATTCAGTCTTGCTTGTAATTTGAATAGGTAGAATGTATAAATTCATAGTTTTATTTATACATTTATTCAATAGTGAAAGTCAAACTCTGGAGAGTATATTGTACATACTTTTTGAATCACCATGTTGTATGCCTAATGTAACTAATATAATATGGAAAATCAACTATGCCTCAATAAAGTAAATAAATAATATTTTTTAAAGTGCTGTTGTTCAGTCGCCCAGTTGTGTCCGACTCTTTGCGTCCACAAGGACTACAGTATACCAGGCCTCCATGTCCTTCACCATTTCCTGAAGTTTGCCTAAGTTTATGTCCATTGCAAAAGTACTAAGCCTTAAAAAGGGACTTCTCTGCTGACTCAGATGGTAAGGAAACTTCTTGCAATGCTGGAGACCTGGGTTTGATCCCTGGATCGGGAAGAGTCCCTGGAGAAGGGAATGGCTATCCACTTCACTATTCTTGCCTGGAGAATTCCATGAATAGAGGGGTCTGGTGGGCTAAGGTTGGTGAGTTCACAGAGTCAGATGTGACTGAACGACTAACACACACACAGAGGTATGCCTGAAGAAAAGCCAAACAAGCAAATAAATAGGAAAGAGTGTACCAACTGAGTGAATTTGTAGTTTAGAAGAGTAAAGATACAGGCACAAATAACAATAAAATATTAGATACTAAAATATATTATAGAGTAGATAATGAGATATTTGATATTTAATTAGAGGTCTATTAATTAGTTTTAAGGTGCTTTTGTATAATTGTATGATTGAAAAAGTAGTTTAATTATAAAACTCTGCTTCTTTGTAAGCACACCAGTTCAGTTCAGTTTAGTCATTCAGTCATGTCCGACCCTTTGTGACCCCATGAATCGCAGCACACCAGGCCTCCNTGAAGCCTGGCTTGGAGAATTTTGAGCATTACTTTGTTAGTGTGTGAGATGAGTGCAATTGTGTGGTAGTTTGAGCATTCTTTGACATTGCCTTTCTTTGGGATTGGAATAAAAATCGACCTTTTCCAGTCCTGTGGCCACTGCTGAGTTTTCCAAATTTGCTGGCATACTGTTTTTAAAACAAGATAGTTCAAAAAATAAGACCAAAACTGATAAACAACTGACTCTTTTTTTTTCTCTCATTTTAGATAGAAAACTTTGTTTTAGAGCCATTATGTGTCATTGTATCCTATAAGGCAAATGAGCAACAATAATGGAAAATACTCCGAACTCTTCTCTGGCAGACTAGATCACTAAGATCATCATTAGATTACTAAAACCTGGCTATTTCCTCTAATCTCTGTATTTTGCCTACTTAAATTTCTGCTTTGCTTTTTTTGGAACAGCTTGAAAATCCAATATAATATGAAGCAACTAAGTTATTGAAGTTATTGACATCATCTTGCTGACAAAGGTCGTATAGTCAAGGCTATGGTTTTTCCCAGTAGTCACTTTATAATAGTGACAGATGGACCGTAAAGAAGGCTGAGAGCTGCTGCAGAACTTATGCTTTTAAACTATGGAGCTGGAGAAGACTCTTGAGAGTCCCTTGGACTGCAAGGAGATCAAATCAGCCAGTCTCAAAGGAAATCAACCCTGAATACTCATTGAAAGAAATGATTCTGAAGCTGAGGCTCTGATACTTTAGCCACCTGATGCAAATAGCCTGTTCATTGGAAAAGACCCTGATGCTGGGAAAGACTGAAGGTGGAAGGAGAAGAGGATGACAGAAGATGAGATGGTTGGATGTCATCACCAATGCAATGGACATGAAGTGAAAGTCTTTCAGTCGTGTCTGACTCTTTGTGACCCCATGGACTATATAGTCAATGGAATTCTCCAGGCCAGAATACTGGAGTGGGTAGTTATTCCCTTCTTCAGGGGATCTTCTCAACCCAGGGATTGAACCCAGGTCTCCTGCATTGCAAGTGGACCCATTACCAGCTGAGCCACCAGGGAAGCAATGGACATGAACTTGGGCAAACTCTGGAAGATGGTGAGGGACAGGGAAGCCCGGCATGCTGCAGCCCATGGGGTCACGAAGGATCGGACACGACTTGGGGACTGAATGATGATGACAACAAGTTATTGAACTAACTTAATAAGTAACTCAATAGCTGTGATAACTTTCATTGTGGATATTTCATGTGAATGTTTAATATTTTTCAGAAGCTAAAAAAATGTGATGTCCATATTAAATATCATAAACTGGAAATACTTCAATATTTTCCTTTTATAAAGGAGTTTGAACCTACTTCATGAGTTAACTTCAAAGCAGTATGAAATATATATGCCCACTTAAGACGTGTTCTAGAAAACTTCCATATTAGTGTCATTTATAATTAGGAAATATGAGGCTTTTTAAATAGACTTTATTTTTTGGCACAGTTTTAGCTTCACAGCAAAACTGAAAGATACAGAGATTCTGTATACCCATGCCTCCATACACACTTAGCTTCCTCATCATCACCATTCCTTACCCGAATGGTATATTTGTTACAATCAATAAACCTACATCAGTGAATCACCATCCAAAGTTCATAGTTTATATCACAGATCATTCTCGGTGTGGTATAGTCTATGAGTTTGGCAAATAATGCCACATATCCACAATCCACAAATTATGCTGTAGTATATCCAGATTATAGTATCATACAGACTAGTTTCACTGACCCCGAAATCCTCTGTGTTCTAACTATTCATCCCTACTTTCTCTTTAATGATCAGAAACCACTTATCCCTTTAGTTGCTCTAGGTTTGCTTTATTCAGAATGCTATGTATTGGAATCAAACAGTATGTAGCTTTTTCAGATTCGTGTCTTTCACTTGTAATATACATTTTTATCCTTGTCTTTTCATGACTTGCTTGATAGCTTCTTTCTTTTTTAGCACTGAGGAATATTCCTTAGTGGGCCATAGTTTATCCATTCACTTACTGGAGGACGTTACTGGTTGTTTCTAAGTTTTAGTAATTATTAATAAAGCTGCTATAAATATCTGTGTGTAAGTTTTTAATGTGGACTTAAGTTTTCAGTTCACTTGGGTGAATACCAAGGAGCCTGATCACTAGATCATCTAGGAAGAGTAAATTTAGTTTTCTAAGAAAACTGCCAAACTGAGTTAGGAAGTGTTCTCTCAGCTCCTGTCCTTTGTAAGAGATTATAGAACATTTATGTAATTTCTTTCTCAAGTGTATGCTAGAATTCACCAGCTTAATCCATCTGAGCCTGGTATTTTCTTTTTTGAAATGTTAATAATTATTGATTCAATTGTTTAAATTAATAAAGGCCTGTTCAGATTGTCTGTTTCTTCTTGTATGAGTTTTGGAAGATTGTGTCTTTCAGGGAATTCATTCATTTCATCAGGTTATCAAATTTATGAGCATAAAGTTGTTCATAGTATTCATTTTCTATCTTTCTAATGTCAATGAGATCTATAGCAATGTCTCCTCTTTCATTTCAACATAATATTTAGTTTTATCCTTTTTTTTCCTAGTTAAGTCTGCGTAGATGCTTATCATTTTTGTTTCAAACAATCAGCTTTTAATTTTGTGTCTCTGTTAACTTCCTTTTTAGAAGTTCATTGATTACTGTTCTACTTACTATTGCTTATTTTCCACTTACTTTGCATATTGCTTAAGTTTCCTTCAGTAAAAGCTTAAATTATTGATGTTTACATCTTTGTTATTTTCTTTTAAAAAAATGCATTCAGTGCTATAAATTTTCCCTAAGTCCTGTTTTCACTGCATCCCAGAAGTTTTGATGATTGGTATTTTCTGTCTCATTTCATTCAAAACATTCTTTCCCTCTTGAGATTACTTCTTTGCCCAAAATGTTATTTGGAAGTGTTGTTTAATCTCCAAGTATCTTTGGATTTTCCATCCGTCTGTTATTGATTTCTAGTTTAATTTAGTCGCACTATGAAATCAGACTTTTGTACTATTTTTGTTCTTGGTAAAAGTCCCATATGAGCTTGAGAAAAATGTGCATTCTGCAGTTGTTAAATGAACAGTGTATAGATGTGCATTATATCCAGTTGATTGATGGTGTTATCGAGTTCAGTTATGTGTTTGCTGATTTTCTGCCTGCTGAGTCTGTCCATTTTTGATGGAGAGGTATTGAAGTTTCCAATGATAATAGTGGGTTCATCTATTTCACCTTTAGGTTCTATCAGTTTTTGCCTTACAGAGTTTGGCTCCATTGTTAGGCATATCTGCGTGCATTTGCACTCACTTGTGTTCAACTCTTTGTGACCCCATGGACTACAGCCTGCCAGGCTCCTCTGTCCATGGAATTTCACAGGCAAGAATACTGGAGTGGGTTGCCATTTCCTACTCCATATACACATCAGAATTATTATGACCTCTTGGAGTATTGAACCCTTTGTCATTATGTAATGCCCCTCATTATTTCTGATAATCTTTCTTGCTCCGAAATCTATTTGACTTGAAATTAATATAGTTACTCTTTCCTTTTTTGATTAGTGTTAATATGGTGTTTCTTTCTCCATTCATTTACTTGTGTATGTGTCTTTATATTTAATGTGGGTTTCTTATAGACAACAAATAGTTAATTTCATTTTTTTGATTCACTCTTGCCTTTGTCTTTTAATTGGTAAATTTAAACCATTGATATTCAAAGTGATTATTGATATACTTGAATTAAGAGCTATCATATTTGTTATTATTTTCTATTTGTTGCCCTTGTTCTTCATTCCTATCTCTTCATCTACTCTTTTTCTACCTTTTGTGTTTTTAGTTGAGCCTTTTATGTGGTTCTCTTTTCTCTCCATTCTTAGTATGTCTGTTGTACTGTTTTTTCACTTTCAGTTTTTTTAGTGGTTTCCCTAGAGCTTGGAATACTCGGAGTACTCAATACAAATACTTCATGTCCACTTTCAAATAACACTATACTGATTCTTGGGTAGTTTGAGTATCTTAAAATAACATAATAATCTTAACTCCTCTCTCGTCCCTTCTATTATAGTAGTCTTTTATTTCACTTATACATGTGTATATAAGCATAGACAAGTGTGAGTGTGTGTGTGTGTGTGTGTGTATAATCAAATGCATTGTTGTTGTTATTATTTTGAAAAATCTATTATCTATTAGGGCAATTAAAAATAAGAAAAATAAAAGTTTGATTTACTGTCACTTAGTTCTTCTCTGATTCTCTTCTTTTTCTTATGTAGATCTGAGTTTCTGACCTATATCATTTTCCTTGTTTCTGAAGAACTCCCTTTAACATTTCTCACAAGACATGACTGGCAACACATTCTTTTTCTGGGAAAGTCATTATTTCTCCTTCACGATTAAATGATTATTTCTCAGAGTACAGAATTGTAGGTTGGTGCATTGTTTTCTCTCAAATTTTAAGTGTGTCACTCCTTTCTTCTTGTTTGCATGGTTTCTAAGGAAAGTCAGATGTAATTTTTACCTTTCCTTCTCTCTGGGTAAGATGTTTATTTCCTCTAGCTTCTTTAAGAAAATTTTTGTATACCTTTGATTTTCTATAGCTGATAAATGACATAACTAGGTGTGGCTTTTTTGCCATGTATTCTTTTTGGTTCTTTCTTCTGATAAAGTTGAATAAAAATGCAAGGGGAACAATAATTCTAATCTATACCTATTGACTACTTAGTTGTTGACTGATATTACTGACACCAGGGATCTCAAATTTAGTCCATTAAAAATATTTATACTCTTTATGTCTTGTTGAAGAGAGATCTGAGTCCTTCCAAGAAATGCCAGGAATTTTAATGCTCCTTAGTTGATATGGTCTATGGACTCAAAGCACCATTGGTTTTAAACATTGTTAATGCCAAGAGCAGTAAATAATTTCCCTGGAGTTTTCACTGCTGCTCTTGACCAAATCTGTTTGTTTTTCTTTAACCACGATTCAAACTTTTATAGCACCCAATGTCCAGCTTGTTATCTTCCGAATGTGAAAGCTTGTTCCCAGAGATGGCTTGGCATAATTTTGATTAAAGACTGTTTTCACACATTCAAGAATATAGCACAGTTAACAAAAGAGACAAAGAGTGTGGCCCAAAGGATTAATAAAGACCAATGAATGTGGCCAAATGAAGCATATTTGCTATTTTTCTATTATTCACTGTTATTCTTCAGGCTGAGGGGCTGCCTAGCATCAGCAGAAAATAAAGTCTAGTGGGATTTAAGTGTTAACCCGACATTGCAGCAAAGAAGTAAGAAATAAAAAAATAAAGTAGAAATAAAATTGTTGTAAAGGGCAAATGCAGCTTTCAGAAAGAATTAAAAACGGACACTTTGCCGATGGAGATTTCACATATATCTACTTATTCAGCATGATAAAGTTTCTAATGCAAACTACTATATTTATTTACTTAAAAATGTAGATCTGTCCTTAGCAATTACATTAAGTCTTTCTTTGTGATGATTTATAACCACTTAAATCTTCTTATAATGTATGCTTCTATCAGGAATGTATAGCTCTCAATAATTTATTCTAATTTTTTAAATTTTTTGCTTTCTGTGAAATCAATATAGTATTTTATTTGAAAATTGTTAACAATGCTTGAGAAATTATTTAGATTGCTCCCTTATCACAGCTCTCTCATTCAGAGATTTTTCAAGTTTGGGTATAAAGATAAGATTTAGGAGATTTCTAAACACAACATTTTAGGCAACCGAGCATTTTTCTCAGGAGTGTTCATACCACTTTCCATGTCCTCAAAAGTGCCAAATGCAAAAACAAAAACACTAAGAAAATATTTAAAATATTTAAATTGACTTGCATTTATTTAAACACTTGGTCTGATGCTCAAGGCAATGAACTAGAATGATCCTGTTTGCCTGAGAAAAGAAAATGTTCATAATAACAAAAATACGCAGTTATTGTCAGTTTAAAATTATTCTTGCTGATTTTTAAAGTAAAACAAACCATATTCAAGTCATTTATTTTTTTCAATATTTGGAAATATCCCTGAATAACAGAGTTAAAATGGGAGTGTGTGAAAAGTAAAAGCTATAGGTTTCCCTGGGGTCAGCTTCAAACAGTGCAAAACGCTGTGATCCTTCCTTGGCCCAGTTACCTGACCAGACCAACCTTTTACCTTCCTAATTCGATAGTGTCTATCATAAGACGGATGTGGCATCTCACACTCGCTAACTGTCTTAATTCATAGCAGCTTCAGTTTCTCCTTGTGTTCTTTCAATTGCCATAAAACTGTATAAACAATATCATGTTCTCATTTTTATTTATACCCTCAGAAATGACTTTTTAGTTATTGGTTACAGAGTAGAGTGACTGGCTCTATTTTGCTCAGTCTTTAGAAAAGCAGAAGTGATGGGGATAAAGGTTAGTGCTTCAGGAATTCACCAAACCAATTTGTATTTAGGCCAAAGTAGTCTTTAAGAATACTAAAAGCAAATCAACTGGGCTTGCCTGAATTTTACTGATATAGAAGATTTGACAACACTTTGAGAGTAGAAGTTTGATTTAGAGGTGATCCTGAAAGTATGGCTTAAGCACGTCTGGTAAAGGAACTGAATCTGTGGTGATTCAGCAAAATGGGATGCCTTCTAGGGACACAGGGTCAGGCACACCAGAGACAAAGAGAAAGTTGGATGGCAAAGACAAACCTCCCACTACTGTCCAGGACATCTTCACTCAAGTCGGGTCCTGTGGAGAGCTATGGAGAAGACTGATTCTGAGTCTCATGAAGTTCTGGGAGTACTGTTCGTGCTGAAACCTTAAGACTGTATGATTTTTTAAGTTAATTTTTATTATAATAGTGCTGCTTTGTGTTAGTTTCTACTGTACAGCTATATGTATACATGGTGGTGGGTTAGTTGCTAAATTGTGTCCAACTCTTGTGACCCTATGGATTGTAGCCTGTCACGCTCCTCTGTCCATAGGATTCTCCTGGAGTGGGTTGCCATTTCCTTCTCCAGGGGATCTTCCCGACTCAGGAACTGAGCCCAGGTCTCCTACATTGCAGACAGATGATTTACTAACTGACCTATGAGGGAAGCCTACCGTATGTATACATGTATCCTCTCTTTTTAGATTCCCTTAACATTTAGGTTGCCACAGAGCACTGATTTAGAGTGCCCTGAGCTATACAGTAGGTTCTCATTAGTTATGTATTTTATACATAGTACCAATGGTCTATATATGTCAATCCCAGTTTCCTAATTCATCCCTCTCCCCTACCCTATGACTCTCACCATAATGATATCCCCAAATCCTCATCAAGATTCAGTAACATGATGGAATTAACTGGTAATATCAAACAACAAAAGTATATTGAAGATAATTTCTTGAAAATAGAAGAGAGCACTACTGGTAAGTTTTTAAAAGGGAATATGTGACATGCTGAAACAATATGTAAGGTTATGATCACTTACACTTCTCCCAATTACCCCACCACCATTCACAATATATGGGTCTATCTATAGTTAGAATGTAATCCAAAAATGAACTTAATCCTAAGTATTTTTTATTACATATGAATTCACTGTAACCTTTTGAATAATAATTACTCTGAATTTTTTCCCCTAATTTTCATTAATTACATTTCTTGACATGGAAGTTATAATATTCAAACAATATAAATATTTTATTATAGAGAAATTTTTACAAGGATGAAACTTTCTTCAGAACAATGCCCTCTAAACAGCAAGTATTTAATGTCATTTTTGAAATACAGTTGTATTTTGTAACATGAAATCCATTTAAAACATGCAATTTTTGTTCCATTACTAAAGAACATATAAAGTACAAAATGTCAATAATACATAAAGTTAAATACAGTGTCTGTAACACCACACAGGAGTAAAAGTGAAATTATCTTTTGTCTTAAATATTTCCAGCAGAAGGTCTACTATAATTATTATACTGACCTTGATCAACAACAGTTCAACTTATGAGAGTTATTAGATTAGCAGCAAATTAACTCAGAATTGAAGACTTTTAGAACTGCAAAAATCTACCACTTACTCAAGTGGGATAGGATTTTCTATAATATTAACATATGCTTAAAACTTGGCTATGATATCTAAGAATCACTTTACCAACATTTTTAATTAAAGGGAGAAAAAAAAAAAACAAACAGCCTTATAACAAGAACTAGCCTCAGAACAAGTAAAAAGCAGAGAGACAGAGAGGACCAGTTGAGGAATAGAGAGATAAGAAGGCTTTCCTCCTCTCTTTTCTTTTTTTTTAAATTGCATAAAGAGGAAGGAATGAGAAGGGAAAAGCCCTAGCAGATTTTCAAAGTCAAGAAACCTTTGTAGGATGACATTGCCAATGGAAAAAAAATTTTAAAGTCCCTACAATGGAGTGAATTAAATAATTTTTAAGACTAAGGACGTTCAATTTTAAAATATTGAATATTGTGGTATTGGCTATATAAATTGCCACTATTGTGCCAACTTCTCCTCCACTTTATCTGATCTTTGGTAAAGGCTCCTATACCCCAAAGCTTGAGACTGACATTTTTATTTAATTTTATCTATCACCCATCCCTTGCACTCCACCCTCAATGCCAGAAATCACATTTCCCATTTTGTCTGACATGGTACAAAACAGTAACAGAAAGACTGGGATTGTGAAGTATTTCAGAAGGAATATAGCTCAGCACTAGAGATAACAATAAAAATGTAAGCTCTACAAAAGTTTGCAGAGAATCCTAAGAGAATACATTAAAGTATCCACATGCCCTAGAATCACATTTTTACTCAATCTTACAAGATCTCAAGGAATAGAGTGATTTCAGTTAGTAGTCCTGTTATGGATGTGAGAGTTGGACCATAAAGAAAGCTGAGCACCAAAGAATTGACGCTTTTGAAACTGTGGTGTTAGAGAAGACTCTTTAGAGTCCCTTGGACTACAAGGAGATTCAACCAGTCCATCCAAAAGGAAATCAGTCCTGAATATTCATTGGAAGAACTGAAGCTGAAACTACAATACTTTGGCCACCTGATGTGAAGAACTGACTCATTGGAAAAGACCCTGATGTCAGGAAAGATTGAAGGCAGGAGGAAAAGGGGATGACAGAGGATGGAATGGTTGGATGGCATCACCAACTGTATGCACATGAGTTTGAGCAAGCTCTGGGAGTTGGTGATGAACAGGCAAGCCTGGCATGCTGCAGTCCATGGGGTCTCATGCACAGTTGGACAAGACTGAGTAACTGAACTGAACCGAGTCGTGTTATGACACAGAGGTAGGCAAAATATGGGTCCCCAAAAAGGTCCACATCCTAATCACTAGAATCTTTAAACATGTTACCTTACACGGCAAAAGAAAATTAAGGTTGAAGATGTAATCCCCTTTGATTATCAGTTGACTGGGAGACGTGGCGATTACTCTGTGCTACATAGTCTCTGGGCAAGCTCCCTCTGAACCAGGTACCTTTCTGCGAACAATTAGCTGAGGCCAGGAAAAGGTCAAATTGCATCTTCTAAGCATGGCTACTGGGGTAAATTTACTATAGGCTCAGAAACGTATGGTAAGGTCTGGTCAGATAGTGAGAACTCTGTCTGTTATGTAACAGAATTTAATAATCGGTAACATTAACACTCATTTTCCTCCTTCATATGCTTGCATCTCTGTTATTCTTAAAATCTTTATCCACAGGAATCCCCACCCCCAATAGCATTTCCATTCTTATTCCCAGGCCATGAATCCTGCTAAAAATGGCCACACAGTCATATAGACTGGTGCTGTTCAGTTGCTGTCACGTCTGACTCTTTGCGACCCTGTGGACTATAGCACACCAGGCTCCTCTGTCCTCCACTATCTCCCAGAGTTTGTTAAAATTCATGTCCACTGAATCAATGATGCTATCTAACCATCTCATCCTCTGCCACCCTCTTCTCCTTTTGCCTTCAATCTTTCCCAGCATCAGGGTCTTTCCCAGTGAGTTGGCTTTTAGCATCAGGCGGCCAAAGTATTGGAGCTTCAGCTTCAGCACCAGTCCTTCCAATGAATATTCAGGGTTGATTTCCTTTAGGATCAACTGGTTTGATCTCCTTGCAGTCCGAGGGACTCTCAAGAGTATTCCGTAGCACCACATTAGAAAGCATCAGTTCTTTGGCACTCGTTAGCAAATATGTCATCTTTAAATATGTCATCTTTAAGTTTGCCCCTCCTACCACTTTCCAAAGCACTATTCAAGCATCTAACCACCTCCCATGCCTCAGGATGGCTGTGTCCCATCGTCTCTTATCCATGACAAACAGAAAGTAGAAATTGTAAGTTAGGAACTGCCTTAAGGCCCTTACTTCTCTCCCCACTAAATATACATGTATATCTACCCCTCTCAAACTCTACAGCCTCAGAAGGAAGTGGCTTTCTTTTCTCTAGGGAAATTTTATCCATCCATCTGGGCTCTGAAACTGGGCTTTAAAAGGCTGTCCTTCTCTCTACTCTGTTATCTCCTCTTTTTACCCTGAACCTTGTTCTGTCAAAGTTCTCATGATTCATGCACGCACTCATGCTTCTGAGTGCAATGTGCATAAGAACGTCCCACACTGAAAATACACAAAATATATAACGTATCCTCCATTAGCTCATTTTTATCTTCCATAATTGGTGACACATGAATCTTTATCTTTTGTTCAGATTAGACTAACTGATTTCTAATTTATTTGATGATCAATTTATGAGATTGCTTTAAGAGATTTCTCTCTCATCTTCCACTTTAAAATAAGCATGAAGTCCCATCCATACTGCTTTCCAAGTATCCTCTGAACCTGTATACTTCTGTCTCCAAGCAGTGACTTGATCTGGACCATTATTTCTCATCTGTTTTGCAACCATCCAACTATACCAATTGGAGAAGGAAATGACAACCTACTCCAGTATTCTTGCCTGAAGAATCCCATGGACAAAGGAGCCTGGTGGGCTACAGTCCATGGGGTCGCAAGAGCTGGACACGACTGAGCGACTAAACCATCACCACCACCAAGTAGACCAAGACACTTGCATCTGCACCTATCTTCCCTTTTGTCACAATGGATAAATTTGTCCAAGCCTCTGTCTAACACTAAATTCCATTTTATAATGGATTCCATATCCTCAAGGTCTTTTGATTAAGGAACTTTTCTAAAAAATTAATTCTTAATAAAAATTAAAAAATTTTATCTCTTACATTATCAAGTTTGCACTCTTGTCAGGATCATTTTCACTAACATACAAACAAGCTTATTATCTTCCATTTTATAAGCTAAAACTCTCTTTTGCCCCCATATAACCTTCCACTCACTGTCCCTATTCACTTTTATCTTTAGAACAAGCATTTCCTAATCTCCACTTTTTATTTTCTCATTCTCTCTTCTTCCACTTTTCCCAATTTTCTTTTGAACCTATTTCAATCATACTTTTGTCCCCACCATGTAACCGAACTGGTCTGCTGCTGCTGCTAAGTCGCTTCAGTCGTGTCCGACTCTGTGAGACTCCATAGGTGGCAGCCCACCAGGCTCCCCCGTCCCTGGGATTCTCCAGGCAAGAACACTGGGGTGGGTTGCCATTTCCTTCTCCAAACTGAACTGGTCAAGGTCACAAATAATCTACAAGTTTAAACTCAAATGGTTTCTTCTCATTTCTTCATTTCCTCTGTCGATCAATAACATTTAATACAATAGTTTCATTCTTTCTTTTCTGAAACATTCTTTTTTTCATTTGATTTGTGGAACATGTGGCTCTCCTCTTGCCAGCAACACTAGCTACTTCTTCTCAAGCTCCTTTGCCAGAACTTCTTTTTATTTCCAAGCACCGCATGGTGGAAAGCCACAGCACTCGGTTATCTGACTCATCTGCTCAATATACACTCACTCCCCAGGAAAATGATCCATCGCCATGGTTTAAAATAAATTTATATGCTGATGATTCCCCGGTCTATATTTCCAACCCAGATTCCTCCTCCAAATACAGTCTCGTAAATATAATTCCCTACTTATAATTTCCACTTGGATGCTTACAGGCAGCTCAGTTTAGCAAAGTCATAGCAGAACATATCATATCACCCTTTTTTTTTNCTGTCACGTCTGACTCTTTGCGACCCTGTGGACTATAGCACACCAGGCTCCTCTGTCCTCCACTATCTCCCAGAGTTTGTTAAAATTCATGTCCACTGAATCAATGATGCTATCTAACCATCTCATCCTCTGCCACCCTCTTCTCCTTTTGCCTTCAATCTTTCCCAGCATCAGGGTCTTTCCCAGTGAGTTGGCTTTTAGCATCAGGCGGCCAAAGTATTGGAGCTTCAGCTTCAGCACCAGTCCTTCCAATGAATATTCAGGGTTGATTTCCTTTAGGATCAACTGGTTTGATCTCCTTGCAGTCCGAGGGACTCTCAAGAGTATTCCGTAGCACCACATTAGAAAGCATCAGTTCTTTGGCACTCGTTAGCAAATATGTCATCTTTAAATATGTCATCTTTAAGTTTGCCCCTCCTACCACTTTCCAAAGCACTATTCAAGCATCTAACCACCTCCCATGCCTCAGGATGGCTGTGTCCCATCGTCTCTTATCCATGACAAACAGAAAGTAGAAATTGTAAGTTAGGAACTGCCTTAAGGCCCTTACTTCTCTCCCCACTAAATATACATGTATATCTACCCCTCTCAAACTCTACAGCCTCAGAAGGAAGTGGCTTTCTTTTCTCTAGGGAAATTTTATCCATCCATCTGGGCTCTGAAACTGGGCTTTAAAAGGCTGTCCTTCTCTCTACTCTGTTATCTCCTCTTTTTACCCTGAACCTTGTTCTGTCAAAGTTCTCATGATTCATGCACGCACTCATGCTTCTGAGTGCAATGTGCATAAGAACGTCCCACACTGAAAATACACAAAATATATAACGTATCCTCCATTAGCTCATTTTTATCTTCCATAATTGGTGACACATGAATCTTTATCTTTTGTTCAGATTAGACTAACTGATTTCTAATTTATTTGATGATCAATTTATGAGATTGCTTTAAGAGATTTCTCTCTCATCTTCCACTTTAAAATAAGCATGAAGTCCCATCCATACTGCTTTCCAAGTATCCTCTGAACCTGTATACTTCTGTCTCCAAGCAGTGACTTGATCTGGACCATTATTTCTCATCTGTTTTGCAACCATCCAACTATACCAATTGGAGAAGGAAATGACAACCTACTCCAGTATTCTTGCCTGAAGAATCCCATGGACAAAGGAGCCTGGTGGGCTACAGTCCATGGGGTCGCAAGAGCTGGACACGACTGAGCGACTAAACCATCACCACCACCAAGTAGACCAAGACACTTGCATCTGCACCTATCTTCCCTTTTGTCACAATGGATAAATTTGTCCAAGCCTCTGTCTAACACTAAATTCCATTTTATAATGGATTCCATATCCTCAAGGTCTTTTGATTAAGGAACTTTTCTAAAAAATTAATTCTTAATAAAAATTAAAAAATTTTATCTCTTACATTATCAAGTTTGCACTCTTGTCAGGATCATTTTCACTAACATACAAACAAGCTTATTATCTTCCATTTTATAAGCTAAAACTCTCTTTTGCCCCCATATAACCTTCCACTCACTGTCCCTATTCACTTTTATCTTTAGAACAAGCATTTCCTAATCTCCACTTTTTATTTTCTCATTCTCTCTTCTTCCACTTTTCCCAATTTTCTTTTGAACCTATTTCAATCATACTTTTGTCCCCACCATGTAACCGAACTGGTCTGCTGCTGCTGCTAAGTCGCTTCAGTCGTGTCCGACTCTGTGAGACTCCATAGGTGGCAGCCCACCAGGCTCCCCCGTCCCTGGGATTCTCCAGGCAAGAACACTGGGGTGGGTTGCCATTTCCTTCTCCAAACTGAACTGGTCAAGGTCACAAATAATCTACAAGTTTAAACTCAAATGGTTTCTTCTCATTTCTTCATTTCCTCTGTCGATCAATAACATTTAATACAATAGTTTCATTCTTTCTTTTCTGAAACATTCTTTTTTTCATTTGATTTGTGGAACATGTGGCTCTCCTCTTGCCAGCAACACTAGCTACTTCTTCTCAAGCTCCTTTGCCAGAACTTCTTTTTATTTCCAAGCACCGCATGGTGGAAAGCCACAGCACTCGGTTATCTGACTCATCTGCTCAATATACACTCACTCCCCAGGAAAATGATCCATCGCCATGGTTTAAAATAAATTTATATGCTGATGATTCCCCGGTCTATATTTCCAACCCAGATTCCTCCTCCAAATACAGTCTCGTAAATATAATTCCCTACTTATAATTTCCACTTGGATGCTTACAGGCAGCTCAGTTTAGCAAAGTCATAGCAGAACATATCATATCACCCTTTTTTTTTTCCTGAAAGGGTCTCTTCAGCCTCCCCAGGACTAGCAGCTCATTCTTCCCAATTGCTTGGGCCAGAAACCTTGAGTTTTTACTTTCTGTCATGCTAAAGTCAGTAGAACATGCTCTCAGCTCTGCATTCTAAGTATATCCTATAAAACAAACGCTCCTCACACCTTCACCACCACTACAACAATTGTTCAAGCCACTGACACCTCTGAGCTGGATAGGTGCTTTAGTCCCCTACCTGGTAGCCCTGACTTCCTTACCCACAGTTTACTCTCTACAAGCAGATAGAACTCTCCTTTGAATACAATATAGCTGATATCATTCCTGTACTCAGAATCTTCATTTCCGAATAAAATCTAAACCACTCACAGTGGCTGAAAGGACACTGAGAAATCCAGCTCCCAATCACTTCTCTTGTTTCTGCATACCTACTTGAGTGAGCTCTCTGAATGAAAACCCGTGGGTGTCACTCCACTGCTTTGGGACCATCTCCAAGGTCCATCTCCCCCAGGTCATCTTCCGAATAAGCCTGGATCCCTTAGGAAAAGAGGCAATTCTCTTCATTAACAAGTTCATGCTTACATCTCTAGTCTTAGCTTCTGCCATTTCCTTTTCCAAGAGCACTCTGCATTCCATCCAACATGAACTTCTTGTTTCCTCCTCATTAAACTGTGTACTCATACCTCCATTTTGTGGTATAAGCTGTTCTTTCAGCTTCACATAACTCCCACCTAGAATACCCCTTTACCACCCACCCAAGAGGCCTCTTGTTTTGCTAAGTAACCATTTTTCTTGGATTCCCTTTAAATTTCTGAAGCTGAAGAACTTCCTTTCCTTCTTCTAGAGTGTGCTCTAGTAGAATGTTGCGTATAGAGTTCACTTCTCACGTTGTATTAAAATTGTTCGTCTATTCGTCTGTCTCTCTCTCTCTCTCTGAACAATTCAGATGCTCACTGGGGGTGATGGGCATATCTTATTTATCCTTAAATCCTTAGCATTTAGCACAGTGCCTGGCACATGAAAACTTTTCAAAAACACCGAACAATACTCATCAACCAATACCAAACATATGACATATAAAATGAGTGACATTCTTTGAAATTTTAAGCATTTAACTCTTTAATCATTTATCTATTTAATTCTTAACCATTTAATCCAATTTAATAAAATTCAAATAAAAAATGGTAGTCTATAGAAAATAGTGTAAGAGAGCAAATTATATTTTGTTTTACATTGATTTTAATTCAGAAGAACCACAAGACAATGTATTTATAAATTGAAACTGAATTATTCTGATATTTATAAAAGTAGTCCATTAAGAAATTAAAGAGCTAAAATGCCCAAATAAAATAGGGAGGTTATATAACTCTCCTTGCTCTCTTTTTTTTCAAGAGTTTGTGCTCACCAAATTGCTACACAATTTTCTTTTTTTTAATATAAATTTATTTATTTTAATTGGAGGTTAGTTACTTTACAGTATTGTACTGGTTTTGTCATACATCAACATGAATACCCCACAGGTATACATGTGTTCCCCATCCTGAACCCCTCTCCATCCTCTCTTCCCATACCATCCATCTGAGTCATCCCAGTGCATCAGCCCCAAGCATCCAGTATCCTGTATCGAACCTGGACTGGCAATTCATTTCATGCATGATATTATACATGTTTCAATGCCATTCTCCCAACTTAACTTTTCTTTAATACAATTCTAAAGCTCTATAGTACACACAATAAAAATCAAATGCAAACAACACCAGCCCCCAATGAGAGGTTACCAGCCAGTTTTACAATTCTTCTTAGCAGAAGAAGAACTTGCCTGACTTCAACCATTATGAAGCCATCCAGATCCTCTTGCCATGGTCCTTCTCTTTTTACTGTGATAGACACTAGATTAATCTTGAAAGAGAAAGATGAGGAGAGTACGAGGAAGGGCCATCTGCTGATGGCATGGCACGTGCTGCCTTTGTGTTGGTGTAATAATGCTTTGAACCACCACTCTTGCTACTTTGGACATTACTGGGGCTATAATGTGTGTTAAGATTGTTAAACTGTGTGGATTATGCAAACTATTATCAAAGAAGCAGGTGTCAGAATTTCCTTCTCCATTCTGACTAAATGATGGTGCCATCCATGTTATGCTTGCTGTATTTTGTTTTTCTTTAGCTCCCCTCTCTGATGCATTGTACCCATCACAATGTTTTCTTTCACTTGTTTGACACTTCCCTGTGTATAAAATACTTTCACACAAGTCACCTTATATGAGTCACATGAAAATCCTAAGTGGTAAGCAGAGCTAGAATTATCATATAAATTTAATAAAACACAAAATGTATCATAGTAAGTACCATTCATTTATTGAAAATTTTCCTGATATCAGACAGTTTAATAAGTACTTTCCATCTTTCTTAGTCTCATAAACACATGTTTTATAGTTGAAGACATAGAAGCTAAGCAACATATTCAAGGTCAAACAATAAAATAGTATCAGATCAGGATTTTCTAAGGCAAAATAAAGTATATATGAAGGTACACACACACACATATATATTATGTATGCACGTGTGTATGTGTTTGTGTGACTATATATGTACTTCATGGTCCACACAAACCAAAAATGTATTTCCCTTTCAGGAGGTCACGAGTTAGGAAAAGGTTTTATGTGGAAGAAATTTTTTTTTTTAAGTTTTTCATCTGAGATATCATTCCTGTTAATTCAAGAAAGTGACTCAATTCTTAGGTGGGAAAACCTTGGCTTCTTCACACAAGAATAAGACAGCCAAAACTCAGGAATAGATTTGCTAAATTTACTAGAAAGCTTCCAGAGTCTTTGAAGATATATCCATTTACTCTGCGCAATCTTTTCCTGCAGTAATGCTAGTAGGCAGGATGACTGAGAAGAATGAACCACGGTGCCAGAGAACAGAGAGAAATGAAGAGTGAACACAGGCCTCTTCTGACTGGGACATGAGAAATTAACAAGTGATATAAACACTCTTCCCATGGATGCAGCCTAAATGTCCATGCAGAGATGAATGGACAAAGAAGATGTGGTATACATACAAAATGGAATACGGCTCAACTATAAAAAATAAGAAACCAATGCCATTTGCAGCAACACTGGATGGACCTAGAGATTATCATGCTAGATTATCAGACAAAGGCAAATATCATACTTTATCATTTATATGTGGAATCAAATCTTTTAAAAAGATGATACAAATAACTTATTTACAAAATGGAAACCGACTCACAGACATAGAAAACAAACTTGCAGTTACCAAAGGGGGAAGGGAGTAAGGGGGATAAATTAGGAATTTGGGACTAGCAGATACAAACTACAAGGTTTAGAGTAGACAGACAATAAGGTACTATAGTACAGGGAACTATATTCAATCTCCTGTAATAAGCCATAATAAAGAAGTATATATATATATATATACACACACACACACATATACATATATATGTCTGTATGTAGATCTTCAAATCACTTTACACTAACATAACATTGTAAATCAACTATACTTCAATTAAAAAATAAAACTTAAAGTCTTCCATTCCTTTGCAACTCAGAAAATATCCACAATGTCTAGTGAATTGAAGAGAAACTAGTGCTAAGGGGCTATAGATACTTGCGGAAAGAGGAAGAGAGATTATTCTGACATAGTTAATGATAAACATGGTGAAACTTGGATGTCCACCAAAACATGACTTCAGGTGACTGTGTTGTCCCTGTAAAAGAATAAGCATCTCCCAGAGCTCTTCTCCCAGCAAGACAAGATGAAAAATCCACTAGAAACTCAGGTTTAGTTAATTTCATGGAAAAATCCATCCACCCTAAGCATTTTGAACAACTACATCTATACAGAAATATTTTGAAACTTAGGATAATTAGCTCACATTATTATTGTATTCAACATTCACTTCTATATTAATTAGTATTAGTATTGCTTGTCATCCTTTTATTATAATCCACAGTTATCATTTAGGCTGTACAGCATTAGACATTCTATGGAAAAAATTCAGAACTCTTGTGGTACTTGAGACTAGCATTTAAAATATCATAGGCAACATATTAAAAATAATTTTATCGCATTACAATTTTCCATTCTGATTTCCCCCCAAGGTTTTGGTATCTTGAAACACTAGATTTCCACAATTGCAGATGTAGATGGATTTAGAATTAAATAAAACTGATAAATATTTAATAAACTGGCATTTCTTGTAATCAAATCTAATCTAACAGAAAATTTGCAATGCCTAAGAAAAATGATATAATTTTGCAACTTTCTGTTGGTTTTATAAAATGTTTAATTATTTATTCTTTCAAACATGTAGTTATTCTCAGTTCTGCATAAACCCTGTATCATAGAGTTCTGACAAAACCCACTCATGTTAAAGACAAACTGCCTTTTAAGTATTTCAAATAGGGATGCTAAACTTATTCCACAAGTGGCTTTAATATGTTCAGAAAATATGCTGATTTCATTGAGCAATAGTTTTCATCTTTTAGGAGAAACAATTAAGACTAAATATACAATCATTTAATCACCAACAAAAATAAGTTCCAACATTCTGAGTCAATTTCCACCTCCCTCCCCAATATCCAAGTGAATTCGCAAGTAAAATAATACCAGAAACCTGTTCTAAAGCAGTTTTCAAAATACCACACATGAGCAAAGTTTTAGGCAAAATGGCCAGGCCTACAGACACCAGGTAAATTGTAATGCTTTTGTAGCTTCTCCACTCCAGAGGTTAGCTCTACTGATAAATAGTTATTCCCATTGTTTATTTCAATATAATGGAATTTCCCCATCAAATACCTTTAAAAACACAAGTACTATATTACTTCAGTGAGAAACTAAGTCACAATTAACACCAAATCCATCATCAAATTATCATTTTTCAACTATAGTTTTAAAGGCATGTGTTAAGGCAGACCATGTTTAGGAGAAACACCATCTGGAGGAAAACAGAACCAGAGGCATGGAGAAGGAGGAACAGAAAAATAAAGGCAAACCTATATTTAACAGCACAGACTGAAAAGCTAAGAGCTCAGAATATAAGTCAATAATTGACTCTGGAAATGAAGGAAAAAAAGAGCAGAGGCAGGGGTAAAGGTAAAGGGAGTGAACGGCAATCAGCAATTCAATTAGTCAATGAAATATTTATTAAGGCTCTATCAGTATAGCACACTGGGTCTTGGATATCTATCAACTTTGAACAAATATGAGTCTATATCCACAGAGTTGGGTTTATGATATAGCCTTAGGCTAGTGACATACAGATGAGACAAGGTGTAATGAGTTCCTAGTGATACACTGTATAATAAAATCATTTTAATGGAACCCAAGGAAGATTTGTCCTTGTTGAATCATAGTTTCTCATTTGTTAGCAAGATGCTCAGTGTTTTGAAAATGCACTGCTTAGTCACTCAAAATTTAAACAAAAAGTACTGACAAATCCATGAGTCACTAAACTTGAACATGACTTTTAACATCAGCATTGTCTTACATTAATGTCAAAAATGTATTTTGTAGAGACTTTTTTTTTACCCAAATACAATTTTATATTTTGCAATAAGTTTTCACAATGCAAACAAGAAACTAATACTTGATATTTGCTAACATATTTATTTTTTAGAGCTCTTAATGTTTTAAACTATAGCACATTTCATTTATGAGAATTAATAGGAGAAATGTTTTTCAGCATTATCCAGAATAAAGTATTGCTCCTATTTTATTAACATTCTGAAACGTGTCATCAATTTTGTTCCTTTCTTTGCTCTCATCATTAGGAGGTAATTCAGAAACAAATTTTCTTCTGGCTTGTTGTTGTCTAGGACTATATGACATGCATTTTTGTCCATTCATCTGGTCTATAACTTTGTTTCTTACCCTGTTTTATTCTTTATATCACAATTGTTCTCTTTTTCATTTTTTCCTTATATATCTATTTCATGTAAAAAACAAATGCATATGATGTACACATTATGTATATAATTGTTGACATTAACAAAAGAAAAATATAAATACTAAGATTCACATTCATGATCAATGACTTGTAAATTTGCTAATAACTATCAGTTTAGAATTTGAGTGACTTTATTTTTCTGGGCTCCAAAATCACTGCAGATGGTGACTACAGCCATGAAACCAAAAGACGCTTACTCCTTGGAAGAAAAGTTATGACCAACCTAGATAGCATGTTCAAAAGCAGATATTACTTTGCCGACTAAGGTCCATCTAGTCAAGGCTATGGTTTTTCCATTAGTCATGTATGGATGTGAGAGTTGGACTGTGAAGAAGGCTGAGTGCCAAAGAATTGATGCTTTTGAAGTGTGGTGTTGGAGAAGACTCTTGACAGTCCCTTGGACTGCAAGGAGATCCAACCAGTCCATTCTGAAGGAGATCAGCCCTGGGATTTCTTTGGAAGGATGATGCTAAAGCTGAAGCTCCAGTACTTTGGCCACCTCGTGCGAAGAGTTGACTCATTGGAAAAGACTCTGATTCTGAGAGGGATTGGGGGCAGGAGGAGAAGGGGATGACAGAGGATGAGATGGCTGGATGGCATCACTGACTCAATGGGCATGAGTCTGAGTGAACTCTGGGAGTTGGTGATGGACAGGGAGGCCCAGCGTGCTGCGATTCACGGGGTCACAAAGAATCGGACACACTGAGCGACTGAACTGAACTGAAAGCTAAAGTGTATCTATGTATACATATATATTATAAACATGATAGATACATATATATTATACACATATACACATGATAGATAGGATATGTGTTACCTCTTATCTTTTTGAGAGCAAGACAAATAGTTCTTAATCTTTTGCATTTCTTCACAAGCGATAACAGAGTCAAAATCATATGATTGCTAGGTAAAATACTGGAATATAAAAGTGCTTCTCATTAATTTTGTCCTATGAATTTTTGTTAAGCAAGTTGTATACATGGGCAAACAAGAATGCTAAAGGAGCTTTCCTTTTCACATTGGAGGGTAAGGTTGGGGTTTTGTTGTCATCATTTCTTATGAAAGAAAAAAGTACTTTTTCCCCACTGATTTTACTTAATTTCCTTAGCACATATCACATGTGTTAATGTTTCATAGACTGTAATAATAACTGCCATCATATAACAAGATTCATTTTAAGGAAGTAAATTTCCAAATACAAAGTTTTTTTTTTTTAGTTGATTATAATTTTTATCTCCCTTACCCTAATCCAAAGATAATTCCTCACATAATAAAAACAGTCCCTCTGGAAAACAAGATTTTGTATTTAAAGTCTTTATTGACTGTTTCTTCACCTAGTCAATACTTATGATATAAAATTTGAAATATATAGAAATACATATTTCACTGTTATTAAAATACTTTTTATACATGTATGTTGTATTAATTAGGATAAACCAGCTTCCCTGGTGGTTCAGACAGTAAAGAATCTACCTGCAATGTGGAAGACCTGGGTTCAATCCCTGGGTTGGGAAGATCCCCTGGAGGAGGGCATAGCAACCCACTCCAGCATTCTTGCTTGTAGAATCCCCATGGATAGAGGAACTTGGCGGGCTACAGTCCATAGGGTCTCAAGGAGTCAGACATGACTGAGCTACTAAGCACAGTGTAGCAGTTAGGACCAACAAGACTATGCTATACTACAAAGAATCCCAAAATCTCAATGATTTCAACCAATCACAGCTTATTTTTCACATTTAATGTTCAATTCAGGCTAACTGTGGTCTCTGTTCATTACCATTATTAAGAACCCATGTTGACTGAAGTTTCATCTAGATCTGTGCTGTGTAATACAGAAGCCACAAGCCACAAAGAACTACTCACCATCTGAAATGTGAACTGAGATGTGTTATAAATGTGAAATATATACCAGATATGGATGACCTAATACTAGAAAATATACATATAAATATCTCATTAAGAATTATTACATTGATTACATGTTGAAATGGTATTTGAAAAATATTAAATACATTATTAAAATTAGTGTCACTTTTTTCCTTTTCCTTTTATAATATGGCTGATAAAGAACATTGGATATTTCTATTTAATCATCTCGAGATGAGGATAAGGTTTCTAGATATGATATTTGTTAAGAGACAAGCATGTGAGTTTCTTCTCTCTCTCTCTCTTTTTCTTTTGTTTGCTTATTCTCCTAAAAGTGTGGAATCCTCTCAGACTTACAATGACATGGAAAATAGGATAAAATAGGACAGCTGTTATTGTTATTTAGTTTCTCAGTTGTGTCTGAGTCTTTTGCAAACCCACAGCCTGCAGCCCACAGGTTCCTTGGTCCATAGGATTTTCCAGGCAAGAGTACTGGAGCAGGTTGCCATTTCCTCCTCCAGGGGATCTTCTCAACCCAGGGATCCAACCTGCGTCTTCTATGTCTCCTACATTGGCAGGCAGATTCTTTACCACTGAGCCACCTGGGAAGCCCCATCATTATTAGGATAGTACCTAACGCAGTTTCTAGTGTATAAAACATGCAGTTCATTTGGTATGCTCTAATGATATTTGTTTGCCTGTTACCCTAGGGGTTTCTTGACTTCCTACTTTTACATTCCAGTCCCCTATAATGAAAAGGACATCTTTTTGGGGTGTTAGTTCTAAAAGATCTTGTAGGTCTTCATAGAACCGTTCAACTTCAGCTTCTTCAGTGTTACTGGTTGGGGCATAGGCTTGTATTACTGTGATATTGAATGCTTTGCCTTGGAAATGAACAGAGATCATTCTGTCGTTTTTGAGATTGCACCAAATACTGCATTTCGGACTCTTTTGTTGACCATGATGGCTACTCCATTTCTCCTAAGGGATTCCTGCCCACAGTAGTAGATATAACGGTCATCTGAGTTAAATTTACTCATTCCAGTCCATTTTAGTTCACTGATTCCTAGAATGTTGACATTCACTCCTGCCATCTCCTGTTTGACCACTTCCAGTTTGCCTTGACTCATGGACCTAACATTCCAGGTTCCTATGCAATATTGCTCTTTACAACATTGGACTTTGCGTCTATCACCAGTCACATCCACAACTGGGTATTGTTTTTGCTGTGGCTCCATCCCTTCATTCTTTCGATTCATGGGGTCGCAAAGAGCTGGACACGACTGAGCGACTGAACTGAAATGAATGAAATTTGCTAGTGTATCTTTTTAATTTCACTATCTAGTCACCAGTGTTCAAACCCAATGAAGTACACAACTTCTCACATATGGAGATTCTTCGGGTTCTACTCCTCCGGAGAATAATTAACATATTGGAACTAAACTTCCCAGAGTATCATGTGTCCTTTGCTTCACCTCCCCATCTCTATATTTCTACTGCCTGCTTTGCTATTTTCCAGGAGCTGGTATCTTAATGGCTTCTGAGTCCTTTGTGTATGCCCTAGTAGTTATTCTTGCCTTCTGATGTGACAAGCTGTTCAAAATTCATAATGGATATTGTCTTGCCTGTCTTAGAATTACTAATTCTCCAAGGAGCCCTGATTTATTTTAATGGGAAATGATATTTGGAATGCTCATTGCTGTTGCCCTCAGACCATTCAGAGGACAGAGCTGGAAACAATGACTTGTTGGCTTTATTCCATATTACATACACAATAGCCATCGTAACCACCAATACTACCATCCACAATGCAACTATTAAACTACTGGGAAGAGATGCTCTTTTAAACCTTAAGATATCATACAAAGACTGAATAGTCACATTACTCCATTTTAAAGTCACTTGAAACAGCCCCTCTGTTTATGTTACCTACCACAGGGGACAAATCTAGGACAATGTGCTTCATTTTGCTTTCTATTTTTAGTTATTCAAAATTTTGATTTTATTTTAGAATTATGCAAAAATTAACATATAAAGAAAAACAGAAACCTGTATGCCCACATAAAGATCAATCAATAGATGAAGAAATAAAAAGGAAGAAAAATCCTTACCTTACAGTAGAATGCCAGCTAATACTATAGAAATAATTAATGAAACCAGAAAATTGCCATTTGTAATCACTGCTGCTGCTGCTAAGTCACTTCAGTTGTGTCCAACTCTGTGCGACCCCAGAGACGGCAGCCCACCAGGCTCCCCTGTCCCTGGGATTCTCCAGGCAAGAATACTGGAGTGGGTTGCCATTTTCTTCTCCAGTGAATGAAAGTGAAGTCACTCAGTCGTGTCCGACTCCTAGCAACCCCATGGACTGCAGCCTACCAGGCTCCTCTGTCCATGGGATTTTCCAGGCAAGAGTACTGGAGTGGGATGCCATTGCCTTCTCCTTGTAATCACTATCACAGCAATAATTAACTCATGCATAAAATATCTATGGATGTTAAAACTAGTGGGTGAAAAGAGGATGAGAAATAGGACTTTCATGTATTTCAAAATATCCTCTCCATGCAAAATCTTCATAATTACATGGTGGAAAAGAAGCATCTTCATAGCAGAAGAGCCTGGAAGATAAACCACCTTAACCAAATGATAAAAATATAACCACCAGGAATGACAACCAACAATATATGCTACCTGCAAAGATGCAATGGAAAGAAAGCAGCGTCGATTTTGTGACATATGTAATCTGTGTCTAATCATGAGGAAACATTAGACAAGCCCAAAGTGAAGGATAATAAAGAGAACACTGACCTATAACCTTAAAATTTATGTCAAAGTCATGAAAACAAGGGGAAGAGTCGTTTTTCAAGAAAAGAGAATAAAAAGGCATAACCAGGTGGAACACATAATCCTAGACTGGATTCTTTGGCTAAAAAGAATATAACTGAAACAGTTGAAAAAAGCTGAGTTGGGTCTCTGGACAAAAGGAGTGGGGGACTGACATGTACACACTGCTATATTTAAACAGATAACCAGCAAGGATCTATTAAGGAACTTTGCTCAATATTCTGTAATAAATGGGAAAAGAATTTGAAAAAGAATAGATACATGTAGAAATATAACTGAAGCACCTTGCTGTACACATGAAACTAACACAAAATTGTTAATCAACTATACTACAATATAAAATAAAAACTAAAAAAAAGAGAAAGTGTAAAGGCAAAGCAAAGACAAGGAGAAAATATTAACAATATAGGTATCTGTCAAAGAACTCATTTACATTATATGAAGAATGCCTACAAATATATTAATAAAAGACTAAAATATTTTTAATGGAACAAAGATGTAAAGAGTGACTTTAGAAGATAATCAAATGGACAATAAGCAATGGAAAGTTGCCTAAAGCTTACTTATTAGCAAAGTGCAAATTAAAACCACAATAAGCTAAAATTTAAGACTGACAGTACCTAATGCCAGTAAAAATGTGGCCCAAATAAAACACACATATATTGTTAGTGTGGATGTCAAATGGTACAACCATTTGTAAAACTGACAGTATCTAATAAAGTGAGACACACAACTAGCTTTTTAAAAAAGGATATGAGTGTTTTTTTTAATACTTTTATAGCACTCATAAGTTTTAAACTATTGGTTTGTTTGTGTATTCTTTAACTACATGACCAAAGTCAAATCTACAAAACTTTATTTTCTTTTACTACTTTGATTTCATATTTTGGTGGAAATGTGAGAAAATGCTAGCCAAGAAACAATTTTAAGTCAGAACTGAGTTTACACGCATTCTTTCAAGAATTTGTCTTTTGCATCAGGAAAGGTATATCTCTATTTTGCAAACATGTTTCTGATGTCTCTGTAAAATAGATATCTCATTTAAGAAATAGGGAATTGTGGCCAAAAAAAGAAAAAATAGCAAATAGGAAAACCACCCTTCAGCTGTTAGGCATAAGACACAAAAATTTAAATGATATTGCAGAAGTCTCTACCACTTACTGAAAATTAAATTGAAGTACATATAGTATGAGAACATTTTTCAAAAGCAAAATGAAGACTTTTCCATCCATTGATTGAGTGACTTGGGTTTCTGGCAATATCTTTTATTTTGAATAATTTGAAAAAGCAAAACTATATTTCCAGATGCCCAGACTCTCCCAAAGTATTATTTCCAAGCGGATGAGCGTAATTTGAATCAGTAATGTTCCCCAGCAAGTCAGTTAAGCCACTTTCCTGCATTATAAGATTGATGTCATCAGTACTAACCCATCCATTAGCCTGACTTCAAGGATTTTACATTATAAGATTCCCTCTTCTTCTCTAAAAGCTTATTCTGTCACTCAACCATTCTTAAAATGATGAGGCTTTCATATAAAAACTTGATTAAATTATTTTTCTGTCAAGAATTTTAAGTTGATTAATTCCTTATTTTAAGAGGAATACTCGTAAAATTGACCCCATGTTCTCCCTAGGATCTACCTGTATTTATTCATAGATACTTGGTATTACTCCTTTCTGTTGTCTTCGAGTCTAACTGCTTTTCCTAATTTATTCAACATAAAACTTCTATTAATCTGCATTTATTTTCTTCTAATTGCCTCCCCAGATTTAATATGTTATTAGTGGTTTAATTTAATACTCAAAAAATCAAAGACACATCAAGAAATAATATAATAATTTAACCATGCATGTTGAACTAAATTCCCAAACTCCTGGAGGGACTTATTATATGGGCTTATGCTTCCTTTGGAGAAGGCAATGGCAACCCACTCCAGTATTCTTGCCTGGAAAATCCCATGGACAGAGGAGCCTGGTAGGCTCCATGGGGTTGCTAAGAGTCGGACATGAATGAGCGACTTCACTTTCACTTTTCACTTTCATACATTGAGGGAAATGGCTACCCACTCCAATATTCTTGGCCTGGAGAATCCCAGGGACGGGGAGCCTGATGGATTGCCGTCTATGGGGTTGTACAGAGTCGGACACGGCTGAAGTGACTTAGCAGCAGCAGCAGCAACATGCTTTCTTAGCTAGAGATCATCAGGTAAAGTAATTGAGCTGATTTTACTTCATTTTTCATTTTAACAGATTTGAAATACAGAGTTTCTAGTTTATAGATTTGCTTATATTGAACTAAGTCCAATTACAGAATATTAAAATGTCAGAAATGTTTAAAATTGGAGGTAATTCTTTTAAGATTTAGACATAACTTCAAAAATTTATTACTACAACAAAATTACACAATTTGGAGGCAATGTAGGCAGAAATTGAATTCACATCTCCTGAGGTGGGTCTCAGGTATGCAAGTATCAGGTAAATAACCTTGGGAAGATCATAATCTCTCAGTGAAGTTCTTTGTCTATAAATAAAGACAATAAAAATTTCATACATAAATTTTTGTTCAGGAGCCATTATGGAAGGAGCGTCTGATTATGTCCAGTCTCTGTCCTGAAGATATTCATTTGCGAAGACTGTTCTAACTCCTGGATAGCTGGATGTTTTCTTAAAGCCGGTGATAAATAGTGGACAAACATCTCACCCAAGATGACTCTTAAAGAGGGATACAGAGTCATCTCCCTCATATTTATCCTCCACTGGATAAATAATCCCTGCTGCTGCTACTGCTGCTAAATCGCTTCAGTCGTGTCCGACTCTGTGCGACCCTATAGATGGCAGCCCACCAGGCTCTCCCGTCCCTGGGATTCTCCAGGCAAGAACACTGGAGTGGGTTGCCATTTCCTTCTCCAGTGCATAACAGTGAAAAGTGAAAGTGAAGTTGCTCAGTCATGTCTGACTCCTAGCGACCCCATGTACTGCAGCCTACCAGGCTCCTCCATCCATGGGATTTCCCAGGCAAGAGTACTGGAGTGGGTTGCCTTTGCCTTCTAGAGATCTTGAAAAGAGCGTAGGAGTTCACTAAACACCCACAAAGTGTAGGTTATCATCTAAGACATTGTAATCATCCAAGGAAAGGTTACCATTTGGGGCATAAAAGAGCTATCTTCACACAGAAATCAATTCGCTAGTGTCGACTGACTCGGTGTGTCACATTTTCAAGAGGAATATTCCCCTTTGAGTGAAAAAACTACTCTTTAAGTAGAAGATCGGTACGAAAGGCAACAAGATAAAACCAATACCACTACCACTAACAGGAGACAATGGTGGATTGGGTATGGCATCCACACAAAAGAACACGCCTGACTTTTCCATTTTTGTTGTATCAACACCCACATAGAATGAAAGTCAAAATACAGTGACCAAGATAAGACAGGAGCTGGAACTCAAGTAAAGACAGGGAGTCGACAGCAACTCTTTCAAGGTTGGTAGCAATCTTTTATCAAATGAAATATTATATTAGAAATATTCTGTATAACTACTACATAAAGTGAAGGAAAATAACAAATAAGGTCCTCAAAACATTTAGATATTCACTTTGGTTAGGAAGTGCTTTCTTGTTTGTGATCCTGAGGTGTCTTGACCCAACTACTAAAATTCACAAGTAAGAGGCGGTGGGGGAGAACAAGCCAGAATTATCAGTTGCTTGCTCCTACTTCCATTGTAAAATGCAGCACATATTTATACTAGAACTGGTCATAGAGAACTAGGAGAGGAAGGTGTTAGGACACACAGGAAGCATAGACTTTCAGGAGAAAATGATCCCTAGGTCAAATATGATTGAGAAGCCCAACATATGACTGCAGGTCATAATGACCGTGAGAGCCGTTTCTAAGTATCTGTAAAGTAACAGGCACAAAGCCGAACTGTAGTAGGAAATGGGAAGTGAGAAAGTGGAAGAGGGTGTCTGAACCACTATATCTTGATATTGAGGAGAAACTGGAGAGAACTAAGGACAAGAGTCTTAAGTCTTTTGTGGAAAAAAATCATCTCACATATTTTTCATGAAAACATCAACTTATATGTGTAACATTTACTCCTGCACAAACTTTTAATAAATTCCTTCCAAATTAATTTCACTTACGACTTCCCTGGTGGCTCAGACGGTAAAGTGTCTGCCTACAATGCAGGGAGACCCAGGTTCAATCCCTGGGTCAGGAAGATCCTCTGGAGAAGGAAATGGCAACCCACTCCAGTACTCTTGCCTGGAAAACCCCATGGACAGAGGAGTGTAGTAGGCTACAGTCCATGGGGTTGCAAAGAGTTGGACACGATTGAGCAACTTCACTTTCACTTTCACTTTCTTTCACTTTACTAATCAATCAGCTTTCAACTTCTAATTACAGACATGATTACAACAAACTACGTTAATGGAATTGCTAAACACCCAAGTAATCAAGTCACTCCCATATGCCTCTGCTGTCAGAGTCCCACATGAAGGCTCCAATCAGTTGAGTAAGTTTAAAGATGCTCATGAGAAAGGTCTTAACATCCCCTAGAACATGACACCACACTGAATCATAAAATGAGAAGTGATAAATTTATTTCAATTTTCAAGTGCAAATCCCCATGAATATTTTATTTTCCTATTTACCTTTAAGCGTAAAGAATTCTCCTTTTTCGACGTCTAATTCTAACCACTTTGGGCGTTAATAGCCCTTGAATAAAAAATATCTTACATAAAATAAAGGGCTCCATTCTAATATTAACTTTACCATTCCTTATTCATCTCAATTAAGGATTCACTTATCACTTGTGCTACATTTTATGTGATCCTAAGATTCCATTAAACCTTTTTAAATTACCTGGCTTGTCAGTATCTCTTTATATCAAAGAGATCTAGGTCAAGACAAGACATAGGAGGGTTCTGGGCTCACCTCCTTCCACAGCACACCAAAGCCACAACTAAATATGAAATAACTTCCTCTGAATTAAACCTAATAACCGAGGGGCTGCTTTGCATCAGCTGAATGAGAGAACTAAGTCCCACGTGGAAGCAGGCTGAGGAGACTAGGACGCGTCACCCAGTAAACCCCACCAAGGGCAGAGTGATGCCCAACAAGAAGGGAATTCAACTCCCAGAGTTTCTCCCTGAGGAGTACAGGGTTTGACGCCCCCCGCCTGCAATGAGGAATCCCAAGTTTTATTAAGGCCTGCTCCTGACAGACAAGCCCTTGAAGCATCTATCTTTGAAAAACCCCTTGATTCAGTCCACAAGACCCACAGGTTTAGACCGTTTTAACCAGTCTAAAGGGCTCCGGCTCTCTGACTCACCTGCTGCAGGGCTCTACTCAAAGGCAGTGGATGAAGTCCCAAATTTTTGTGAATGAAACTCATTTGCTTACCTTGAAGCTGTTGGCGGGAGGGGCAGGTATCTAATTCAGCTCATATCTGGGACCTGATTGGAGAAGGAAATGGCACCCCACTCCAGTACTCTTGCCTGGAAAATCCCATGGATGGAGGAACCTGGTGGGCTGCAGTCCCTGGGGTCGCTGAGAGTTGGACACGACTCAGTGACTTCACTTTCACTTTCCACTTTCGTGCATTGGAGAAGGAAATGGCAACCCACTCCAGTGTTCTTGCCTGGAGAATCCCAGGGACGGCGGAGCCTGGTGAGCTGCCGTCTATGGGATTGCACAGTCGGACACGATTGAAGTGACTTAGCAGCTGGGACCTGATGGCTGGTGTCACTATCCCCTGAGCCTGTCTTAGCCCCAGACATCATCTTTAAAAGAAAAAAAAATAATTTTTTTTTTTCTTTTGTCCCCGCTTCCCGCCCTTTTCCTTGCACGTGTCATCAATATACTCCCCCTCTCCACAGCTCCTGCTGGCAGGTGGCGTCTGGCCGAGTTTTCCTCAGGCACCATTGTTTTCTCTCCCCTTCCTGGCAGCTCAGGTCTGTAGCCTCTGCTGGGCCTCAGCCTGGCAGATGCGTCCCATCTTCATACTCTCCCTCTGCGTATTCCTGATCACCAGTATCTCCTAGAGGGGAGGTTTTAAGCACACCTTCTGCCCTGGTTTTTGCAGCTGACACCCAGAAGACACCTCGAGATCTGACTCTGGTGGCCTGTGGGGCTTAAGCTTGGGGTGCCACAGGACTGTATACATTTGCACATTTTTGAAACTGCTACCTGAAGTGACCTGAAGGCTGCCAATCTGCCTGAATCTCCGTCCTGCCAGAGATCCTTCCCTTTGGGCCACGGGATGGTTCTAGGAAAACCCTCAACTACAGGAAGCTACTAAAAATTGCCTGCTTGAACGATTGCAAAAGTTTGAGAGAGCCAGGACAGGCTGAAGGATGAGGTTCATCTCCTACATGGGGCCCCTTCTTCAAGATGGGGAGAGGGGCTGTCTATCTAATGCATGGACACCAACATGGCGTCAAGCAAAACAGAAATAGAAGACTATGCACCAAACAAAAGAAACTATTTGAACTTCAGAGGGAAAATTTCAATGAAATGGAACTAAGCAATTTAACTTTATACCAGTTTTCTTAAACTTACCCTCATAGTCTGTGGATCTCTGATGCCCTGAATGCTTAAGAACCAGATTTATCTATTTTTAAAAATATTCTCCAGGAATATATCTCATCCCTTCCTAGAATGATCAAACAAACAAATTTTTTCCTACATGGATTTCAACAGACTTTATAAGTAAACTAATAATCATGTAATCCAAAAAGCATTAAAGCACTCATGTTTGTCCTTCACTAGAATGACCATAAACTTTGTCATCCAAACTGGAAAACTCCAGAGAGTAAAAAGAGACGATATCCTAACTACACAAAAAGGTAGCCATTGACTAGGACAGAGTTAGGGAAACCTGGTGTTTTAGCTAGTCTGACACTCAAATTTTTAGCTATACTGTACAAAAATAAAATGAATAGTGAAGGAGCTAGAACAATTATGGGTAAGGAGTGGAGATAGTGGAGGTTTGTGTCTTGCTTTTACAGTCCCCGTAAATCCTCATTCTTACTTTGATGTGCACCATTGCTGCAGAATGATGCTGGCACTGTCTGAAAATGGTGACCTTAGTCATAAACCTCTGTAGGGGGCTAATTCCTTAGTGTGAAGTCACTCAGTCATGTACAACTCTGTGCGGCCCCATGGACTGTAACCTACCAGGCTTCTCCATCCCCGGGATTTTCCAGGCAAGAGGACTGGAGTGGGTTGCCATTTCCTTCTCCAGGGGATCTTCCCAACGCAGGGACTGAACCCGGGTCTCCTACTTTGTAGGCAGACACTTTACTGTCTGAGCCACCAGGGAGTCATAAACCTCGGTACTGGACTAATTCCTTAAGCTACATTCTAACTTTCTTTTTCTCCAGCTTTCTGACCTCATTTCTCACCACCCCAGCCCTCTGTTCTTGAGCTTGCCTCATTCTTTGGACTTGCTGTTTGTAGTACTGCTTTTCCACTACAAACTTGGTCTCCTTTCAGCTGTGATTTGGATTCTCCCCACGCTAAACTAGGTTCAATTCCAACATGAGACAACATAAAACACTAAAATTACTTACCCAATTTTTCCATCACTCTTTTATCATGGAAAGAGATATGGGAGCCAGAAATTAATTCATTCTCAATGACTTTGAGTGCCATAATTCTGGATCAAAATATAATCTTCTCTCAGAATATGACCAAAGCCAAGGGCATGCTGAATATTAACATATTTTTTATCATTTCGAATTTAATAATCTCAACAGAAAACAGATGCAAATAGATCGTTTTATAAGCAGTCATCAAACTCATGGAGCTGACATTGGGTGATACTTTAGAAAACAAGTGATTAAACCTTCTTCCATAATTATCTAAATAGCTCTATAAATAAATGTGTCATCTGCAGTCCGAAAGAGCTGGTTGGCAAAGCTGAGTGATGTCCAAGTTTATTTTAAATCAGGGCTTCCAGTCTTGGAGTTTTCTTGTAAAGAGTTCATTTCTGACTACTCTTCCCATTGGCGCTAAGCCAATGGGAATGCAAAGAAGTTTAGTATGTATCTTTGTGTTTTAATGCATCTGGGAGACATACTACACATTAAGATGACAGATGGGAAGAACCACCATTGACTTTGGGCAATTCAGAGGTTTCCAAGAACCCATTAATTTTGGGTTTCAGAAGTTCAGGCACTAGTTTGAAAATAATAAACTAACTGTGTTAATGTAGTGAAAAAACTTTGCTTTTATATAATAAGGAAACACACAAATAATATACATCATCTTATTAACATCCAACCTAGTGGTTAGTCCTTTTTTATTCCCTAAAAGTTTACAAATTATGATATCTCCACTCTGAAGTGGAAATTTATGACATGTGGGAATTCTAGAGGACGCTTCTGAGGCTAGAATTGTTCCAGTTTTCATCATGATATAATGTTTCTCAAATCTGAGAGAAGGAAAATAACGGTTTTTTTGTGTGTTAAATGCCTGCTCCGTAGATTCAGACAACTGCTTGCAGGACCATTCATCACTTGGGGTGGGTTAAATATAGTAGACAATCAAGGAATGGTGAATAGGGTGAGAGATCCTGTGCTTAGTCACCCAGGCCTGTCCGACTCTTTGTGTCTCCAGGGACTATAGTCTGCCAGGCTTCTCTGTCCATGGGGATTCTCCAGGCAAGAATACTGGAGTGGGTTGCCATGCCCTCCTCCAGAGGATCCTCCCAACCCAGGGATCAAACCCAGGTCTCCTGCATTGCAGGCAGATTATTTACCCTCTGAGCCACAAGGGAAGCACAGAAATACTGGAGCCATAGCCTACCCCTTCTCCAGGGGATCTTCCTGACCCGGGAACCAAACCGAGGTCTTCTGCATTACAGGTAAAGTCTTTACCAGTTGAGCTACCAACTGCATTTTAATACAATTTTTATTTTCTTGGTATTTATTTACTTGACTCCTTTGAGTATTAGTTGCAGCACATAGGATTTCATTTTGTCATGCAGGATCTTCCGTTACAGTGCACAGACTGTCTAGACATGACACGCAGGCTTCAGTAGGTGTGGCACATCGGCTTAGCTNTGCATTTTAATACAATTTTTATTTTCTTGGTATTTATTTACTTGACTCCTTTGAGTATTAGTTGCAGCACATAGGATTTCATTTTGTCATGCAGGATCTTCCGTTACAGTGCACAGACTGTCTAGACATGACACGCAGGCTTCAGTAGGTGTGGCACATCGGCTTAGCTTCCCCATGGCACGTGTGACCTGAGTTCCCTGACCAGGGATCAAACCCACATCCCCTACATTGCAAGGCAGATTCTTAACCACTGGACCACGAAGGAAGTCCCTAGTGTAATTTTTAGAGGTTAATTTCCATTTACAGTTATTACAAATATCAGTTGTATTCCCTGTGTTACACAATACATCCTTGTAGCTTACCTTACATCCAATGGCTTGGACCTCCCACTTCCTCACCCCTATATTGCACCTTCCTCACCCCCTGGTAACCACTGGTCTGTTTCTGTATCTGTTAGTCTGCTGCAATTCTGTTATATTCACTAGTTTTTTGTTTTTTGTTTTTTTGTATTTTGGGAATTCCACATATAAGTGACATCAGACAGTGAAAAGTGAAAGTTAGTCACTCAGTCATATCCGACTCTTTTTGATCCCATGCCAGTGATCTTTTTGAGCCCTGCCAGGCTTCTCTGTCCATGGAATTTTCCAGGCAAGAGTACTGGAGTGGGTTGCCAATTCCTTCTCCTGGGGATCTTCCTGACTCAGGGATTGAACCCAGGTCTCCTGCATTGCAGGCAGATTCTTCATCATTTGAGCCACCAAGGAAGGTCTATCACATAATATTTGTCTTTGACTTATTTTGCTTACGATAGCATAAAATATTTAATATAAACAATGGCTTGTATAAATAATCAGTAACTTCTCAAATATCACTCATTTCATTCTCAAAAATATATTTATTTTAAACTCCATAGTTATATGAACTTATTATTGAGGAATTTTATCTTTGGGTTTTAAATGTTTTACTTTAAATCTGAATCATACCCCATAGACAAATGAATGTTTCATATTGTTTATACTGAATACATATTAAACCTTATTTCTGAAATCTAAAAAAGAGTCAGTTACACTTAACAAAAGGGAAATATTTATCAGTGATGCTTACTGAAACTTTACCATATAATTTCCTGCTTTAAGATGAAAAGTCTCAAAATTACCAGATAAGCATTTACTTTCTTTTTCTCCAAAACAAAGCTTGTGAAGAAATCAAGTACACAAAGAGCTCTGCTGAACCACGTTCAACTCTAGGCTCCCCAGAGGGACAGATGTAAAGAATGAAAGACTCCAGTTCACCTTTGAGGAGAAAATGGGAGGTTAATGCTAATTAGGCAGCAATAGGACATTTCAAAATAAAAGCACCAGTGTTCAGCTCCCTGGGAATCTCAATGAACATCCAAACTTAGACAGTCTGTCCATATTATTTAAGAATGTGTGTTCTCATACACAACAAAATCAAATATAATTTGTGCTATTCTCTGTATGTGTGTGTGTGATCTTAGAAAAAGAACAATTATAAAAAGTGAAATGATCAGAGAGTTCTCTGAGACCTCCCAAGGAGGTTGGTTGAAAGGATAATGAGAGGAAAACCAAAACCAGCTTCAGTTTGTGTAGGGCAAAAGCAAAGAAATGTTTGACTCTTTTCAACAACTGTGGTCATCCGCTCAAAATCTAAAGGGAAGCCTCACTTGGATTATGCCTTTAGACATACCTTGACTCGAAGGCTTCTCTAATGCCTGAGTGCCCTCAGTCAAGACTGCTCATTGAATTTGGTTAAAGCAGAGCACAGCCATAATTTCAAAACTGTTAAGTTCCAGTGATCAAAAACCTAGATGGTGCTCTGGTCATAGTCAAACCTCCCTTCTAAATGTGCATGCTCTTCAATAAAATGTTGATAGAAGCAACCAGAAATGAAAATGACTTCAATTTCCATGCACTCATTCTACCATTTATTACCATTTCACTCCTACCTCTAGTCCAGGCCGCCATTACCCCTTATCTAGGCAAGTTATATACTTTGATAAATCTTTTTACTGAGCCTTTACGTATCCTGTTGTTTCTCTTTCCATTCTCCTCAAATATTAAGAAGTGCATCAAATCATATCATGTCTATGTTTAAAATACCCTAATGTCTTCCCAGTTAGATTTAGAACAAAATTCAAAGTCCTTGCCATGGCTAGGAAGCTCTGCATAATCTGACCTCCATCTCTTTAACTTCATCCTTACATCTTTCTCTAGTTTGCTCTTCTATCTACACTGTGTTTTTTTTTTTAAGATTATTTATGTGAATCATTTTTAAAGTCTTCATTGAATTTGTTACTATATTGCTTCTATTTTGTTGTTTTGGCTATGAGGTGTGTGTGACCTTAGCTCCCCAACCAGGGATTGAATCCACAACCCTGACCCTGGAAAGTGACGTCTTAACCCCTGAACCACCAGGGAAGTCCCTCTACATTGGTCTTGATGCTGACCCAGTGTTCTCATGACAGAACATTTGCCCTTGCCAATCTCTCTGCCTACACGCTTATTCCCCAAAGGTCCACTTGCCTCACTTCATTTAGGTATCTTCAATACCACCTTCTACCAGAGAAGGGAGCACTTCTCTGACCAAGTGGTCTGAAAACCTAATTTTCAATTCTTTACATGATTCCTGTTCAAATCAGATGACCTTTTGGGGACTCAAGTTTCTTCATGAATTCAGTTCAGTTCAGTTGCTCAGTTCTGTCACTCTTTGTGACCCCATGGACTGTAGCATGCCATGTTTCCCTGTCCATCACCAAATTCCAGAGTTTACTCAAACTCAGGTCCATCTAGTCGGTAATGCCATCCAACCATCTCATCCTCTGTCATCCCCTTCTCCTCCCACCTTCAATCTTTCTCAGCATCAGGGTCTTTTCAAATGAGTTGGTTCTTCGCATCAGGTGGACAAAGTATTGGAGCTTCAGCTTCACCATCAGTCCTTCCAATGAACATTCAGACTGATTTCCTTTAGGATGGACTGGTTGGATCTCCTCACAGTCCAAGGGACCCTCAAGAGTCGTCTCCAAAACCACAGTTCAAAAGCATCAATTCTTCGGCGCTCAGCATTCTTTATAGTCCAACTCTCACATCCTTACATGCCCACTGGAAAAACCATAGCTTTGACTAGACCGAACTTTGTTGACAAAGTAATGTCTACTTTTNAAATCCCAGGGCCAATCTCCTTCAGAATGGACTGGTTTGATCTCCTTGCAGTACAAGGGATGTCAAGAGTCTTCTCCAACACCACAGTTCAAAAGCATTGATTCTTCGGCGCTCAGCAGCCCACACTCAAATAATCAAGAGAGAATCGTGATTCTTCAGAGGCAAGCCTAAAGGATATCTGCCACACTTGTGTATCAAATGGAAATGATATTCCCTGCCATGCAAAATGGTTGGTTATAAAAGCACAAGATAAATATATTGTCAATAACTTCTATGTAGATACAGTTGGTCCTTGGTGTCCACCGTTTCCACATCTTTCAGTTCAACCAAATATACATCAATAATATTCAGGAAAAACAAATCGAGAAAGTTCCAAAAAAGCAAAACTTGAATTTGCTGCATGCCCAGCAACTATTTACATAGCATTTACATTGTATTTACAATTATTTACATAGCATTTACATTGCATTATGTATTATAAGTAGTCTAAAGATGATAAAATTATGTAGGAGAATGTGCATGGGTTATACAGAGACAATGTGCCATTTTCTATAAGGAACTTGAGCATCTGTTGATTATAACATCTCTAGGGGTCCAAGGATCAATCTACTGGGAATGCTGAGGAACGACTGTAACTTATTTCAAGTCCTTGTTGTAAAGACTTACACNTTATGTAGGAGAATGTGCATGGGTTATACAGAGACAATGTGCCATTTTCTATAAGGAACTTGAGCATCTGTTGATTATAACATCTCTAGGGGTCCAAGGATCAATCTACTGGGAATGCTGAGGAACGACTGTAACTTATTTCAAGTCCTTGTTGTAAAGACTTACACTAATATGAATAAGGGCAACACAAAAACTTTCTTGCAGATGAAAAAGATTTAAAGGGAACTTCTCACTGCGCAGAAATTACTGTTAGAGTTATGACCGAAATTCAAAAGATAAAACACCATTCTGTACTTTACCCACTTGTTTGTGCTTTGATATTTTTTTACCCATAAGGAGTGCAAGTAGTAGTTTTAATGCCTTCTCCAACAGNACTAATATGAATAAGGGCAACACAAAAACTTTCTTGCAGATGAAAAAGATTTAAAGGGAACTTCTCACTGCACAGAAATTACTGTTAGAGTTATGACTGGAATTCAAAAGATAAAACACCATTCTGTACTTTACCCACTTGTTTGTGCTTTGATATTTTTTACCCATAAGGAGTGCAAGTAGTAGTTTTAATGCCTTCTCCAACAAAAAGATGCCAAGTATAATTATTCTAAATATTTAGAATCCTCATAGGAAAATAAATGTACTTCCAGCATTAAAAATGTAACAAGCTTAGCCACAAATTTTTAAGTCACAAAGTTAAAATAATCATAAGGCTTCAGAGCATATATAAGATCTGAAATACTTGCTTGGAAATTAAACTAACTTCAGGAAATTAAACTATCATGTATTTTCATACAGAAAAGTAGTTTATAGATGTTATTTTCAAGAAATGGCATTTCATTCCACTGAAATGGTAAATATTAAATAACTCAGACATTCTAGAAATAAAGGCACAGACAAGTTATTTTCTAAAAGTGTCTGTCAGACTTAACGGCCCAGAACTTAAAAGGTCCACAAGGGAATAAAGGAAAGATCTTAAATCTAAGACACTTTTTTATTCACAATCCACTACAGTTTTCACTTTAGAGCACAAAACATTTCAATAAATATGTGGCAGCATATAGTGTGTAAAATATACCATGCAGAAAAGTGATTAATAATTTTAAAAAGATAGGAATACTCTAACTAGAAACTCAAAATCTACTCAAAAAGATAAGGCATAACCACATAAAATGGTAACCTAATTATAATGCCAAATGTCCACCTGTTCATCCTGCCCTTCAAGATTAGCTTGAACCTCAAACTGCTCACTCAGTGGGAAGACAATTGTCTTCCTCTGAATTTCGGAAGATCCCCCACCATTTCTCAAAGCTCTGTGGCTCTGATTTCTCCCTTCTTAATCCTCCATCTCTTTCCAGCTTCTGGTGGTTAGGTGTTCCTTCATCCTCACTGCTCCTCTTTAACCTCAATGCAGCCCTCCACTGATTTAATTTGTTTCCCAGGAAAACCACTCACATCAGGCTTTTGTGTGTGTAATAGCCATAACTGAGTATTTGAAAAGAAAAAAAGAGTTGATATCACAACCACACAAACGCCTAAAACGTGTCTTAGACATCTGCTAGGGAGGAGAAGGGGACGACGGAGGATGAGATGGCTGGATGGCATCACTGACTCAGTGGACGCGAGTCTGAGTGAACTCCAGGAGTTGGTGATGGACAGGGAGGCCTGGCGTGCTGGCGTGCTGCAATTCATGGGGTCGCAAAGAGTCGGACACGACTGAGCGACTGAACTGAACTAGGCCGTTTCCACCGGTCGCCAGCCTCCCCGAGATGGGTGGTTCTCTGTTCTTCTCTTCAGTCTCCCCGCTCCAATCTTGTTTCAGTTGTTTTCTCTTTGTGCCTCAGTGACCTTTATTTNCGCAAAGAGTCGGACACGACTGAGCGACTGAACTGAACTAGGCCGTTTCCACCGATCGCCAGCCTCCCCGAGATGGGTGGTTCTCTGTTCTTCTCTTCAGTCTCCCTGCTCCAATCTTGTTTCAGTTGTTTTCTCTTTGTGCCTCAGTGGCCTTTATTCTCTTTGGCTTATGTTCTCTCTCCAAGCGAAATCAAAGTTTTCCTTAACAAGAAACAGTCTTCTCCCCAGGAGAAAGTCTGGTGCCCGTTGTTTCTGAAAGACAACTTCTTTTGCCCTTTCGCACCATGTTAAGTACTGAGCATACACAAGGTCAGTCCTTTTTGTACAATTGCTTATGGTCATTTTCTAATTTAAGATTCACTTTCTTCAGCTCTTTGTCTAAATTAGTACTTAATTTTTAGTTGTCAGCATGTGTAGGGGTCACTTAGACTGCTTCTTTAAAATGTAGGTTCCTGATCCTCACCCTGATATCCTGAATCAGGAGCTACGAGATGGGTCTCAGGGACTGTGAAGGTGAAAAAGTGAAAGTGAAGTCGCTCAGTCCCGTCCAGCTCTTTGTGACCCCGTGGACTGTAGCCCACCAGGCTCCTCCGTTCATGGGACCCTCCAGGCAAGAGTACTGGAGTGGGTTGCCATTTCCTTCTCCAGGGGATCTTCCTGATCCAGGGATCTAACTCAGGTCTCCCGCATTGCAGGCAGACACTTTAACTTCTGAGCCAGGGGACTGTGACCACCGCCTAAAAGGGATTCTGACAGCAGTGGTCCAAAGGACACAATTTAAGAAACACTGACCTTTTCATTGATAAAAACAGCAAATAACATTGATTTAGTTCTCAGCTCCAAAGAGTACCAGGGACACTGTATCCTCAGATTGAAAGTAATTCATAGTCATTTCTTCCAAAAGTTTACAATCTTTAAAATTGTAAGATTGGTGAAAAGTTTGGAAATTTTTATTGAAGTTTGGGATAGGGGGAGCTGGAAAATATAAACTTAAGTATAAATACATATACAGAAATGAAAGGCCCTTCTAGGCAGGGATTTTTATTTGTATTTCATTGATGCGATTTTGGGAAGCTTCCCAAGTGGTTCAGTGGGTAAAGAATCTGCCTGCAATACAGGAGACTCAGGAGATGCTGGTTCAATTCCTGGGTTCAGAAAATCCCTTGGAGGAGAGCATGGCAACCCTCTATGGTATTCTTGCCCAGAGAATCCCATGGACAGAGGAGCCTGTGGGGCTACAGTTCATAGGATCGCAGAGTCAGACATGACTGAAGTCACTGAGCACACATGCACTGATGAGCTGCTAGCACCTGGACAAGTGCCTGGACTATGATATCTCTTAACCCTTATAAGAAATACTATAGCAATCAGTTATGGACACAGAAAGGAAAGTTATGAGGTTACTTCAATATAATTTTTGAGATATTCAGGAGCCAAAGAAAATAATTGCCAAAATCTAGAATGTGGAAAACCAAGTAGCAAGATATTAAAAAATTATTCTGTCCTCTTAATATGTTAGAGAAAAGGCTAAATTCAAATTAAAGGAACACCCCCACTGGTTCCTCTATAGGATATCATCACATTCACATGAAAATAGTCTCCTTATTACTGGCAGAACAAATTACTGAAATGTACCTGAGAAAATTGAATTTCAAGCTAGAGCAGACTCTTCTGGGAAAACTGAGTTTTAAGTTAGTTTGTATTCTTTGTCAAGATCTGATGTCATCCTTTACAGGCAAGTTTCCAGGGGCCAAAGTTATTGCATTCTCTCCTCCCCTCATGAAAATTTTAAAGTGTGTGTTAGAGCAGAAGTCTTATAAAAATGTCTGTCTCTTAAGAAATTAAAAACCTGTCTGCTATGGGGATAGCCATCTCACTTTATGGGAAAAATATCTAATTCCAACATCACCCTCTGTTCAGAAATTAATTTATGAAACAAACACTTGGCAATCTGAAATGTTTCTCCGCACACTTGGCAATCTGAAATGTTTCTCCGCTAGTAACAACACTGTAGACATTTGGTCAAATAAATGTAACCATTTAGACTTATCAGCTAACCACAAAAACAGGACTCTATTATACAAATACTCTGGAAGAAAATCATATCACATATGTAGCTGATTTCTACATTTTGATCGTGCTGTGTGTATTGTAAATGAATGTATTTTGCTTCAGTCTTTACTCCTTTGACCTTTTAGAGTCTTAATGAGACTCCCAAAGCAACAATCAAAGCACAGTGTTCCATTTTGGAAGCATTCAGAAAACAATGCACTTTGGCTAAATTTAGTTGTAGCATTCAAAATTTAAAAACACATCCAGCCATCTTTCTAGGAGACACACAGTCACTCATTTTCTATTTAAGTAAATTGGTCAAATAATAGTTGCTTCTTCTTAGCTCACTCATGCTAAAAAATAAAAAGGCTGGTTGGAGGGAAGAGGGGAGACAATAACAAAACCTGACCCATGTAAGGCTCTTAATGACTGCAAATCAGGCATCTTCATTTTGTAGGACACTAAACAATGGAAACTTTTGTGCTCATTTTAAAGTATTCTGGCTCAGAAAACACAAATTACAATTAAAATTGAGGCCACAAAATTATAAGCTGAAGACATTAAGAATTGCTCATGTTGAAGAAATATTGTCTGCTTTATCAAGAATTATGTTTGGCAATTGAAAATAATTGAAAGTTAGGGGGAGAAAATTCAAAGTAGTAGTTTATCTCCTAAATGATAACTTGGGAAATATCATATCTTTAAGCATTCAAAAGTTTATTCATTTAAGCAGTGGCCCAGATTTTAAGATGTGTTTAGCTTATGGTACTTAGTCAGAAATTTTTTCTGGGTAACATAATTTAAAAGAGCTCACCAAGCACTAGAAAGTCAGCTCTTCAACTCCACACAGTTAAATTACTTTCTGGGTGTGAAAAACTGCTAGATTAGAGAGACCAGATGCATTGGAAAGTTTAAGCACCACACAAATGCAGTCTAGCATTCTTCACTGGAAATCTAGATTTTAAAAAGCAGCTTTTTTTTTTTTTTTCGCTGTTGTTGTTGAATTTTCTTTATTTTGGCAAGAACACAACATGAAATCTAGCCTCTTAGCAAATTTATGAGAGTGTTGTTACTGTTGTTTAGTTGCTAAATCATGTCTGACTCCTTCGTGACCTCATGGACAGTAGCCCTCCAGGTTCTCCTATCCATGGGATTTCCCAGGCAAGAATGCTGGAGTGGGTTGCCATTTTCCTTCTCCAGGGGATCTTCCCAAACCAAGGATTGAAACTGTGTCTCCTGCATTGCAGACAGACTCTTTGCCTCTGAGCTACCAGGGAAGCCCTTTTGAATGTATAATACAGGATTGACTACAGATGCAACATTGTACCCCAGAGCTCTAGAACTCATCCATCTTGCACTGCTGAAACTTTTGCAGTAACTCCACATTTCCGCCTCCCTCCAGTCCCACCATTCTACTCTTTGGTTCTATGAATTTGACTTACTTTATTTTTTAATTTATGTATTTTGATTGGAAGGTAGTTGCTTTAAAATATTGTGTTGGTTTCTGATTTACTTTATGCAAGTGGATTTATGCAGTATTTGCCTTTCTGTGATTGGCTTATTTCACTTAGCAGAGGCGTCCCTGGTGGTTCAGATGGTAAAGCGTCTGCCTACAATGCAGGAGACCTGGGTTTGATCCCTGGGTTGGGAAGATCTACTGGAGAAGGAAATGGCAACCCACTCCAGCACTCTTGCATGGAAAATCCCATGGACAGAGGAGCATGGTAGGCTATAGTCCATGGGGTCACAAAGAGTCGGACACGACTGAGCTACTTCACTTTCACTTTCATGTCCTCAAGATTCATCCATATGGTTGCATATTGCAGAATTTCCTTCTTTCTTAAGGCCAAATCATACTTGATGGTATGTATGTACCACATTTTCTTAAATAAATAAAAATCAGTTATCTCAGAATTTACAAAATTGCAAATGAAGGGAAAAGCCAGCCTGGCTTCTGAGACAGTAAAGTTGACTGAGGGGGCCTCCATGTTGAGACATGTTTTCCAATAGCACAGAACCCAGTGTGAAAAAAGGGGAGTAAAAGGAAAGGGATTAGGAAAGCCATTCTTCCATCCTCCTGCCCACATGCATCTAATCTGAACTGCAGAGTACTGTCTCTGGCTGGTCAGGTTCTGCTGGGGGAGAAAGCTCAAGGAAGAAAAGAAAAGGAGTGTGGAAAGGAAGGAAGCAGGAGGAAACATGAAACTCACCAGATCCACTTATTTTGTCACATAACTTTGTTGGCATAAGATTAAATTCCCCTAGGGACTTGCCTGTTGGTCCACTGGTTAAGATTTTGCCTTCCACTGAAGGGGGTGCAGGTTCAATCCCTGGTCAGGGAGCTGAGATCCCACATGCCTTGCAGCCAAAAATCAAAACGTAAACCAGAACCAATTGTAACAAATTCAATTAAGACTTTAAAAATAGTCTACAACAAAAAATATCTTAAAAAAAATAAAAGATTAAAGCCTTTTACCAATTTCCTCTACCCTTCCCCCAACAAATATGAAGCATTTCTCAACTGTATAAATGTCTACTGGATCACAGGCAANATTGAAGAGGATGCAGGTTCAATCCCTGGTCAGGGAGCTGAGATCCCATATGCCTTGCAGCCAAAAATCAAAACGTAAACCAAAAGCAATTGTAACAAATTCAATTAAGACTTTAAAAATAGTCTACAACAAAAAATATCTTAAAAAAAAAAAAAGATTAAAGCCCTTTACCAATCTCCTCTACCCTTCCCCCAACAAATATGAAGCATTTCTCAACTGTATAAATGTCTACTGGATCACAGGCAAATCTAAAATTATATCTGTACTCTTAGAAATAAAAAAAAAAAAAGTTGAACATCCTTGTGCATTAGGTGCAAAAAGTGAAGGAGTCAATGTCAAACCTAGGTCAGGGGTGTCTTCCAAAAGCCATGCCCTTGCCACAGCAAAGAGCTCCTGGTAGGTAACAATAGGGGGAGCGCTGAGTGAGGAGAGCCCACAAACAGAGTCTAAACAAAACAAGCAAAACCTCACCAACAGCTTACAAATATTTAAGGGCTTCTTGAATTAGATAGTGAATGAAAGCTACAATAGGGCCAATTCTAGATGGCACCGCACTGGAAAATCCCATGGACAGAGAAACCTGATGGGCTACAGGCCATAGGGTCAAAAAGAGTCAGACGCAACTGAGCAGGCATGCATGCAGGCAGCACTTAGTGCCTAACAAGTGTGAGGATCAGCTTGTTGATGCAGGAATCTTTGTACATCAGAGCTGAAGTGGAATTCTATGTGATGTCTTCTGGCACAGCAGCTTTCTTTCAAGAGATGTTCTAATTTCAGACCATCATTCTAGAAGTCAGCACATTGGAAGCCTGAATACACAGAAACTGCACCAAAGAATATTGATGAAATCTTTCCCCATCCTCCCAAACCACAAATCTTGACTGTAGCTATCAAGAAAATGTTTGCTTGCAAACATTCAGAAATAATTGTGAGAGTTCAACACAAACCTTGGATGAGGTGAGTAGCATTATTCAGCATATAAATGTTTGCACAAGCCAAAAGAATGCGTTCATAAGAACAGGATATGTTCAGAGAACAGAGTGTGTTTGGGGAGGCTGTCTGAGGCCATAAACTGAAAAAATTGGGGGCAGATGTGGTCACCTTTAGACAACAGATCACAGAAATTAAGAGCAAGGGCTGTGTGGGCAAGCTAACCTAGAGCTGTATCTTTCACCCACATCTTACTGGTTGTGAGACCATCTGTAGTTAATTATACTACCATTTCTGAATCTTAGTCTTACTATATTTAAAATGAAAATAAGATATTTTCTTTTTGAAGTAAGCTGGAAGTGCATTGTGCATGATTTAGCATAGTGTCTGGCATACAGTAAGAACTCAGCCTAGATCTGAGTTTTTTTCAGTTGTTTCTTTTTAACTGGATAAATTGGGAGAATACAGCAATGATCATTTTGGATCAAATAATCTATCCCTGTGTTCTATCCCTGTGTGTAGAATCAGAAGGTATTTTAGTCACTTTCCATGTGTCAATACTCTGAGAGGGAGCAGTATAGAATTGATCAAAGCCCTTCGTTTTACAATCATCATCAAATGAATCTTGCTTGTCTTTCAGAGTCACCATCTCTATACTTTTTACTCCTTTCTGTAAGTAAGTGTTTCATTAAAATGTGTGTCAGTGCTCACTGAAGCAGTGCGTATACTAAGATCGGACCAATACAGAGAAGATTAGCATGACCCCTGCTCACTGATGTCATACAAATTCAGGAAAGGTTCCATATTTTATGAAAAGAGTTCTGGACGTGGATGGTGTTGAGAGTTACACGACAATATGAATATACTTGATACCACTTAAGTGCTCACTTAAAATTGGTAAACGTTATAAATTTTATGTTCTATGTATTTTGCAGTGAAATTAGAAATTAGCAAATATATATTGATACTGCTTCATTAAGAGGGCATCAAGCTCTTAAAATACTGGTCCTTTGTCAACGGTTTTATATATTTCAATGGGCATAGAAGAGCTGAATTGCTAGTCCATTGCTGCTCAGCAAAGCAGAGGCAAACACAGCATTAAAATCCTGAATATGGCAATCTGAAGAGACTGACGAGAGCAAGCTGGATCTTGTTTATTTATTTATGCTTGCTGCATAGCAGTTCAGGAGAATAACCATTTGTATAATCACCTGCTATCACTGAATGCTCCAGTGTTGTATTTTTTTATGCTTCTTGAGAGACCTGTAGGACAGAAGATAGTAATCAAAGAATAATTATATTTCATGTTGATGCCAAACAGCAATTTAAAATATTTTAAACGTTGTTGTATTATTTACTTTTCTACATATAATTGACTAGAAAGCTTTCCTAAAAACTAAGATGATTGGTTTTAAACAACTGGTGTATAAACATGAAACATGAAAACAAATTTACACCAAGTGAGTGTTCAGGAGTCCCACTGCAGTTTCATTCTTCTTGATCTAACTTTTCATCAAGCAACAAATATGGGGATGGATGCTTTTGCAAAAAAAAAGAACAATTGCTTTCTATTTTTTCTTGTAATATGAAAAAATAACAACCTGTTTTCAAAATCAAGTCAGCCTCTACCTGCATCCTTACCCTTCAATTCCACCTTCCCTCCTGTCAGAATGGATGAATTTTCCCTATTTCTGCCCACTGCCTTCTTTAGAGCTAAAACTGGTTGAAACAAGTGTTTCAGTTTCCTCATTTCTTATTATCTGCTCAACACACTGCAGTCAGTTTATCAGCACCTCCATCTGCCCTCCCCAGTGGTCACCTCTCCATCTTCGTCTTTCTCAACCTGTGAGCAGCATTGGATATATTTTTGTTTTTGACATTTACCACCCTAATTTTCTCCCTTCTTCTGCAGCTTCTCCTTCTTAGGCTTCTTTGCTTACTCATTTTCTTCTTCCTACCTCCAAATATTAGGGTGTCCCATGACTAAGTCCAGGGTTCCATCTTCTCTTCTATCAACATTCTTTCATGTGACCTCACATCCAGACCCCACATGCTAATACCTTCTCTTTGCTAATGATTATCAAATGTATATATCCAGCCCTGACCACTTCCTGAATCCCAAGCTCATATATCTGATAGCTTACTCATCATCTCCCTTGAGTGTCTACTAAGCATCTTCCTGAAGCAGCAGCCTTCATCACCCTCTAGAGCCTGCTTCTTCGAGTCTTTTTTGAATTAACTCACATCCTGAAAACCCTGAAGTCATTTTTGAATTCTCTCCCTGTCTCTCCTGCGATATCTTGTCAACTTATATACATCAAAATATTTCCTCATTCCAGTCATGTTTGCTGCCTCCTCCCCTGCTACCAACCATCCTGGCATGTTATCATTAACTCTCACCTCAACAAGTGCAATAGTCTCCCCCCTAGTTGGCTTGCTTCTCTGCCTGCCCTCCCAAATTGCATTTTCCATGGCGCAGGCAGACAAAGCTTATGAAAACTGAATCAGGTTATGTCACTCCTCTGCTCAAAAGCTTCCAAGGTCCAGGCATCACACTTAGGATAAAAGCCAACTGCTTACCACCTCCTGATCTGGCCTTGGCCAACTGTCACATCTCATCTCTTACTATCTTCTCCCGTTTTCCATTGCTCTAAGACAAATCTCCCTTGACATTCCCCAAATATACCAATGTGTTTCCCACCATAGGACTATCTATTGACACGTAATTGGTTTTTGATGAATATCTACTGAACAAATGATTATAAGCTGGGTTCCTTCCTTTCTCTTCTCTCACTATAATTATCTGTCAATTTGTACAACGTCCTGTACCCACTCTGCAGTATTACATCCAGAGAAAAAGAACAGTGCTGCTGCTGCTGCTAAGTCGCTTCAGTTGTGTCTGACTCTGTCCGATCCCATAGATGGCAGCCCACTAGGCTCCCCCGTCCCTGGGATTCTTCAGGCAAGAACACTGGAGTGGGTTGCCATTTCCTTCTCCAACACATGAAAGTGAAAAGTGAAAGTGAAGTCGCTCAGTCATGTCTGACTTTTAGCGACCCCATGGACTATAGCCTACCAGGCTCTCCGTCCAGAGGATTTTCCAGGCAAGAGTACTGGAGTGGGTGGCCATTCTTATTTTAGGGTTCAGTTCAGTTCAGTCGCTTAGTCATGTCCAACTCTGTGACCACATGGACTATAGCACTACAGGCCTCCCTGTCCATCACCAACTCCCAGAGTTTACTCAAACTCACATCCATTGAGTTGGTGATGTCATCCAACCATCTCATCCTCTGTCTTCTCCTTCTCCTCCCGCCTTCAATCTTTCCCACCATCAGGGTCTTTTATAATGAGTCAGCTCTTCACATTAAGTGGCCAAAGTATTGGAGATTCAGCTTCTGTATCAGTCCTTCCAATGAATACTCAGGACTGATTTCCTTTAGGATTGACGGTTGGATCTCTTTGCACTCCAAGGGACTCTCAAGGGTCTTCTCCAACACCACAGTTCAAAACGATCGATTCTTCAGCACTCAGCTCAGCTTTCTTTATAGTCCAACTCTCACATCCATACATGACTCCTGGAAAAACCAGAGCTTTGACTAGATGGACCTTTGTTGGCAAAGTAATATCTCTGCTTTTGAATATGCTATCAAGGTTGGCCACAACTTTTCTCCTAGAGAGCAGCGTCTCTTAATTTCATGGCCGCAGTCACCATCTACAGTGATTTTGGAGCCCCCAAAATAAAGTGTCTCACTGAACTTTCCCCATCTATTTGCCATGAAGTGATGGGACTGGATGCCATGATCTTAGTTTTCTATTTTATTTATTTATTTATTTATTTTATTTTAGGGTTAGTCACTGTGAATTACTCAGAGTGTTTCTTTTTTCAAGTGAGACACCTCATAGAAGGAATGGCTAACTTGAGTTAAGGCAGCCTGGGAGCATGTCTTTAAAAGAAGTTATATAAGACGATTAAGTTCCATATATAAGCTGTAAAACATGGTGGCTATAGTTAGCAACACTGTATTGCACATTTGTTGTATCATTTAGTTGCTCAGTTCAGTGGTGTTCGACTCTTTGCTACTGCATGGACTATAGCCTGCCAGGCTTCTATGTCCCTGGGATTTCCTAGGCAAACATAATGGAGTGGGTTGCTACTTACTTCTCCAGGGGCTCCGGGATCAAACCCAGATCTCCTGCATTGACAGGTAGGTTCTTTACCACTAAGCCACCAGAAAAACCCGGTTGTATTCTTAAACATTTATTAAGAGGATAAGTCTCATTTTAAGTGTTCTTATCACTATAAAAAGTTCCACTATCAGATGTGTTAGGTTACAGCATATCTAAAACTCAAGTTTCAAGAAGGTGGGTGCTGCTGCTTCTGTAACTGAGCAGTTTACAGACAGAGGCTAATACATTGCATTTGTTCCTGGGTTAGGAAGATCCTCCGGAGAAGGAAATGGCAACCCACTCCAGTATTCTCGCCTGGAGAATTCTATGGACAGAGGAGCTTTGTGGGCTACAATCCACGAGATCACAAAGAGTCGAACACGACTGAGCGACTATCACTTTCACTTTTTTTAAACATCCTATCTGTCTTTTCAAGAGGAAGATTCGTAATCTGATTAGTTCTCACTGTTTCCCATGCCTCTCCTCCAGATCTCTTCCTTATACTGAGTAAGGCTAAAACCTAAAAATGAGCCTTGGTTTTCTGTATCATCCTTTTGTAATCCAGCGGTCTTCTTTAATTAGCCCTCTTTCTTCCAAAGCTCCAAGTACATCACATCTTAAAGTCACATCTTATAAATAGCTAAATTCTTATTTGATTTCAGGCTTTATGTTGTTTCTGGGGATATAAAACTTATATCAATAGATTAACCTGTGCTTATATTACTGAAATTTCTTAAAGTTCTTCAAAAGCAAACTACTATGTAAATCTAAATATTTTACCATCTTTAACTTATTCTAAATGTGCCCCATCTCAAATTTCTCCTCTACTCTCCATTTTCTTTTCTTATAAATTCCTACTCTGTTTTCATGGCATTCTGTAAGATCTTATTAAATACTGACTGGCATCTCCTTTTAAGTCCCATTGCCTACATTCTTCAACTGCATTTTCCAAAACACTTTTCACCACAAATTCAAAGCAACCCCAGTTCTGATTCATGTAGGAAGACTAAGTGGCAGAGTCAGGTATTAGAAGGCTTCAGGGAAAAAGAAAAACCTCAAAGCACTCTGTAGTGAGCATCCTGTGTGAAGTGCTGAGGGGGACTGCAAAATGAGGATGACCAGGCATTGTCCTCAGGACCTTATGATCTCAGGCGCAGACAGACTCATTCTGAGTTTAGAACTATGACCTAAGTAAAACCATGAACTGTCAAAAACCCCATGCAGCTGAGAGATCTATAAGGGCTTCCTGAAGGCAGCATGTACCTTAGGTGGTTAAGAGTGGAGGATTTCCACAAGCACAAATAGCTGATCATTCCAGACAGAGAGGCTGGTCCTAGGGAAGAGCAATCTGAAAGGTAGAATCTTAATAATGATCTCTCTGTTCTATGGTAGCAAATGCCGGGAGCAACTGGGCTTTCTGAAATCTCATCCCTTGTGCAGACCAGATTATCTGCCAGACCATGCATGTTTCATGTTCGTTTGAACACAATACTGACAGCTGAAAAACACAGACTCACTCCTGTGAGTCAATACGTGAGGGCCACTGGCAACATCAAGACAAGGTATCTCTTCCTCAAAGCGAATGACAGGGAGAAATCATATAAGCTCAGGCAAAAGGATTTCTTCAGGGATAACAGAGCTGCGGTGAGGGCAGTTCTATCTCTGGCTGAGACAGACTGAGTTTCACAGAGTTTCACCACAAGAACAGAAAGATGCCTTATTTGAGCAGGTGGAGGAAGCCAGCCTCTAGACAGCAAGACACAGCCACAAACACACGCATAGCAGGATGTAGGCAGGTGGTTCTTACATTTCTCATCTTAAAGCCTTTCAGCCTCGTGCACACAGAACATACTCCGTGAGATCCAGAATATGTACAAACACTTGCAGTGCCAAGTAGAGTGTGAAGGAAGCAGAGTGGGTTTTTGGCTCCCTCTCACACCCTCTGCAAGAGCCTGTCTCTCCTTTCAGGAACCACTTTCTTAGTCGTTTTGCTTTTTACCCCACAGCCACCCCCCCCCCCAGTTATATCTGGATTTTAAATAGAAATAGTCCCTCAGAGATGAAGTTTTTTCCCCTAAAGCATGCCAAAATGGAGAGAGCTTCCTCTACCTAATTCTCTACTCGACCTATAAACTACAGAGAAAGATTGTTTTCATTTAAACCAAAGAAGAGGATATAGAAAAGCAGCTGTATGTTTTAGCAGGGGACGGTGGTAAGGCTCCCAGCATTTCTAAGCTGAATACTCATGTGAGTCACAGCCCCAGGGGACCAGCTCCTAAGAGCAGTGCTGCCTTCTGTTGCTCTAGGATGCCGTCATAGAGTCAACAGTGGTTCTTTCAATGGGAAGAGCTCACGGCAGCACCACATGTTGAGGAAGCATCACCCAAGAAACCAGTCGGGTGAAATCACACGGGCTCTAGGATGAAGGTTTTCAGTCTGACCTGCGGTGAGGGTGGGATCTGGAGATGGACTGCAGAACGTCTCTGAACTCTTGAGATTGTATGGGAAATTGTGGCTATTTATTTTTTTGAGAGAAGGCTCTCATTGTTCAATTTATACTTTTCAAAAGGATACATAACCTTCCAGATCACAAAGGTCTGTGCTCCAGCAAAAGTGTATCAGCTTGCCAGGGTTGCCAGAACAGCAGAGTGCCGCAGGCTGCATAGCTTAAGCAACAGAAATTAGATTCTACTCAACTCCACTCTGACTTCATCTTGGTAACGTGAGTGGTAAAGAATTCGCTTCCAATGGAGGAGATGCAAGAGACGCGGGTTCCTCCCTGGGTCGGGAAGATCCCCTGGAGAAGGAAACAGCAACCCACTCCGGTATTCTTGCCCGGAAAATCCCATGGACAAAGGAGCCTGGTGGGCTACAGTCCGTGGTGTCACAAGGAGTCAGACACAGCTATACACACACTCACTGTCGCAACTCCACTCTGACTTCACCTTAACTAATTACGTCTACAACAACCCTATTTTCTTTATTTTTTGTAGAAATAGTATGGTGCATTTTAATCTTTGGAGGTTTAAAAAACTTTGGCTTCTTGAAATTTATTGTTATAATACATTTACATATTTCAGGATCCTAAAAATAGAAAATACATTACATTGTGCTTCTCACGAACTTCCCACTTTGCCCAGGACCCCATCGCTCTTGAGTTAGCCTTTATCGTTGTTTTCCCAGGTATCCATTCAAAGTATCTTTATGTGTGTACATACAAGCAAATATGAATATATATTTCTCCCTCACCAACTATTTTCAAATAAGGTTACATGCTGAGGTCCTAGGGATTAAGACTTCAGCATATAAATTTGGGGGGACAATTCTACCTACAACAGAAAGCATAGCAGTGGAGTGTAAAATACCTTTTTTCCCTATTCCAAACACCATCTCCCAACTTCCAACCTGGCAAGAGAGATAGTATCAATAAACCTAGAAGACTGTTGTAACTTCAGTATCCTGAGATGACTGTCGTGATAGGAATACCAGTCATAATGGATTGAATGATTTAATTCATGTAAAGCTCATAGAACAGTGCCAAGCACATACTATACTCACCACCGCTTATACACATCCACTAGCGGTCTCCTGTCTACACATTTCCCCATTTCTCACTCATATCTGCACGGAGAGGTTCTGGATTTCTTTGTGACTTTTCTCTTCCTTTCTTACAACCTTAAATTACAGTTTTGTCGGGAGATGGAACCAACTGCTGTGCTGTGTATATCACACTGTCCAAATTTCAATAGGCACCCGTAACTGCAAAGGTCACCTTGTGGGCAGAGCTGCAAGCCCAGGGCACAGACCTGAACTGCTGAAGAAAAGGTCAGCCGAAGGCTTTGAACCCTTTTTCTTTCTCTTTCTCTTGTTCTCTCCCATGACCAGTGTCAAGTATGTGTTTCAAAGTCCATTTTTCCTTGTTCCTTTTTCCTGACTCTAAGAGATAAAATTGATTCCATTTGTCAAAAATTTCTTTTATCTACTTTTTCAGAGGACTTTTTGGCCTCTAAACACAGTTCACATTCTTTTTATGTTTCCAAATGGACTTCTTGCAACTCTCTGTGGCGGTTATTATAGGATAAACTTTTGTACAGTTTCCTTGAATTTTATTTACTATTTTCAACCTGCTGCAATTCTAGTTCAAAGGTGAATCATTGGCCAAACAGCTTTTCATTTATAAACAAAACTCTTTCCCCCTATAAATTTTGATTCTTTTTATTTACATTTCCCTAAATGTATAATGCTAATCAGAAACTTTATATAAGTCATATAAAGTAATAATAAGCATATCAATTTAATTCCATTCAATAATTATTGAATTATGTTCTGGGCACTGTGCCTGTCAACAAAAATAGAAAAAAAGTAAAACAAACAAAAAAGTAAGGTTGTAGTTTCCTAGGAAAGAAATAAAGAAGAAAAAGAATAGCTATTGGAAATTGTCACCCGATGAACTGAGTGAAGAACTTTACGTGTTACATCAGTTAATATCAGCATGTGAGAAAATATTCTGGACAAAAAAACTTACAAAGATTACACTTCTAGTAAAGTGGCAAAATCTAACTGCAGAACTGAAGCCCTTTCTACTTTCTTGCACTAGCTTATCCATTCTACAAAGATTATGAGAATCTCCTGTTAATGGCATACATACTACCAAGTACTGTGAATAAAATAATAACTAAAACTCAGTGATAATCATGACATATAGGACTCAGCGTCCAATTAAGGCAATTAATCAAATACTAAAATTTATTTAAGATTTCAATTAAAAACACATGCTAAGATGAGAAATACGTACTTGTATGAGAGCCTCTAATAGTTAAACAACATATGTCCTAAGGAAAATGAGAGAATGATTCACAGATGAAGGAATGTTAGACTAAAGTCTAAAGAACAAAGGAAGGGCTTTCCTGGTGGTCCAGTGGTTAAGAGTTCACCTTCCAATGCAGGGGTGCAGGTTCAATACCTGGTCAGGGAGCTAAGACCCCACATGCCTCATGGCCCCAAATCCAAAAACCATAAAGTAGAAGCAATATTGTAAACATTTAAATAAATACTTTTGAAATGGTCCACATTAAAAAAAAAAAAAAAATTTAAAAAGTAATAATGAACAAAGGATATTTTAGAAAGTCAAGAGTCACTATCACTTCTGGCAAAATGAAATAGACATATTTTCCTCTATTATTCATGCCTAAGTATAACTAAAACCCTAGCTATTATATACTTAACAAACATCACAAGGCTCTGAAAGGTATAGAAAAGAAGGCAGTGAGACTGGGGACCACAGAATTTAAGGAATAAAAATACGTTCCCTGGGTTTTTCATCTCTTTTGTATATACTAGACTTGGAGACAAGAAGCTGGTAACCCAGGAACACCAATATCTGCAGACAGAAGTCCCCAAGAGAGCCTGATCTCTAGCAAAAAAAAAAAAAAAAAAAAAAAAAGAGGAAAAGGAAATAGAAAAATTTTAGACAATAATTACTCTACTTGAGGCATGTACCACAGAAAATCTGTAGCCATCCATGCTTAGTCATCTTAGCCATCTCTTAATGAAGGCAAAGAGAGGAGTCTAGACTTACACCCTCAAGAGTCTGTAACAAGTGCCCCCCAAACACCTGCCAGGTTGCTGTCAGAAAAAATCAAATAGGGAGGTAAGACTTTCATTACCCTGATTCAGTAATAAGCACCCATTCCCCACCCTCTCCCACTCCCAAAGCATCAGTAGAAATGACATTAGGGGCTGAGTGGACGGTCAGAAATTTCACGGTAACTCAGAGATAATTAGTTCACATCTGCTGTGATGTCAGTGGAGACAACTCATATCACCAAACTCTCAGCCCTGACCAGCGGTAACAAGGAGCCACCCCCACCACACACACATATATGTATCTCGCCTATGCAGGTTGTGTGGGAACCGGAATTTCTACCTCTACTTGGCAGTAGTATGGTAGTGCCTCTCCTTTCCTTTTTCTGGAGTAGGCTCTGAGGGAAAAACATTTAAAGAAGGTCTGGAAACTCAGAAAATAATAGAGGAGACTGTCCAGAATTCAGTCAGAAGTTGTTATTCATGCCAATAACCAGGAAACTCTCAAATAGGATTAAAAAGCAATCAGTAGATGCCAACAAGAATATAACAGAGGTGTTAAAATTATCTAATAAAAATTGTCAAACATTCATGATAAAAATGCTTCAACTTGCAATTACCAACATACGTGAAACAAATGAAATGAAAATTTCATCAAAGAATTAGAAATATTAAACAAAGAAACAGAACATATAAAGTAGTACCAACTGGCAACTTTAGAACTGAAAAAATATACTAACTGAAATTAAAAGCTTAGTAACTGGCTCAACAGTAGATTAAAAGGAAGAAAGAAAAGATTAATGAAATGGAAGTTAGAATATTATACAATACCCAAAAATATATACTGAAAAAGTAAACCAAGCCTTGAAAACCCATAACAAAGTAGTTAATTTTCATGATTTGAGAGTTCAAGGAGAAGGACAAGAGGTCAAGCCTGAAAAATACTGAGTGAAAGCTCCCAAATTTGTAAAAAGACATAAACATCCAGATTCAAGAACCTGAGCGAAACCAAAACAGGAAAAAATAAAAAACAAACTCATGCTGAGAAACATCTTAGTTGGACTTCTAAAAACTAAAGACAAAGAAAATTCTTGAATGTAACCAGAAAAATATGACATTTTACCTATAGAGAAAAAACAATTCAAATAATAACATATTGACATCACCCTTATGGCAGAAAGTAAAGAAGAACTAGAGCCTCTTGATGAAAGTGAAAGAGGAGAGTGAAAAAGTTGGCTTAAAGCTCAACATTCAGAAAATGAAGATCATGGCATCCGGTCCCATCACTTCATAGCAAATAGATGGGGAAACAATGGAAGCAGTGTCAGACTTTATTTTTCTGGGCTCCAAAATCACTGCAGATGTTGATTGCAGTCATGAAATTAAAAGAGACTTACTCCTTGGAAGGAAAGTTATGACCAACCTAGACAGAATATTAAAAAGCACAGACATTATTTTGCCAACAAAGGTCTGTCTAGTCAGGCTATAGTTTTTCCAGTGGTCATGTATGGATGTGAGAGTTGGACTATAAAGAAAGCTGAGCATCGAAGAATTGATGCCTTTGAAATGTGGTGTTGCAGAAAACTCTTGAGAGTCCCTTGGACTGTGAGGAGATCCAACCAGTCCATCCTAAAGGAGATCATTCCTGGGTGTTTATTGGAAAGACTGATGTTGAAGCTGAAACTCCTGTACTTAGGCCACCTCATGCGAAGAGCTGATTCACTTGCAAAGACCCTGATGTTGGGAAAGATTGAGGGCAGGAGGTGAAGGGGATGACAGAGGATGAGATGGTTGGATGGCATCACCGACTCAATGGACATGGGTCTGAGTGGACTCCAGGAGTTGGTGATGGACAGGGAGGCTTGGAGTGCTGCAATTCATGGAGTCACAAAGAATTGGACACTACTGAGCGACTGAACTAAACTGAACATCAGCTCCCATAGAAATTTTTCAGGTGCTGAAAGGATATGACCACCCAGAATTCTATGCCCAGTGAAAGTAAGAATGAATGAAGAGAAACTAAACATATTCTCACATGAAAGAAAAAGAAGAGAGTTGATTGCTAAAAGAATGCAGGAGGACAGTTGTATAGCTATATGCTACCAATTGAACAGGTGGACAACAAAATTAAACATACTTTTTAAAATTGTTTTTTAATGAAATATTTTATTATGAAAAATAGTTTTTTTTAATTTCAAATTTTTGTACACACCACTCACCATGTGGAATCTTTGTTCCCTGACCAGGGATTGAACCTGCTTCCCCTGCATTGGAAGCATGAAGTCTTAACCACTGAACAACCACGGAAGTCCCTAACAATGAAACATGACCTTTGTTGGCAAAGTAATGTCTCTGTATTTTAATATGTTGTCTAGGTTGGTCATAACTTTCCTTCCAAGGAGTAAGCCTCTTTTAATTTCATGACTGCAAACAACATCTGCAGTGATTTTGGAGCCCAGAAAAAGAAACATTATGAGACTTATATGCTTAACCTACACACTGATTAGAGAGATAAAAAGTATAAATAAACGAAGACATATATGTTCATGGATTTGAAGGCTCAACTAATAAAGACATCAGTTTTCAAATTTATATACAGGTATAATGCAATCCCTATCAAAACATAAGCAAGATTTTTTCATAGATCTAGACAAGATTGTTTAAATTGTGTATGAAAAGGCAAAGAAACTAAAATAGCTAAAACAATTTTGAATAAGAACAATAAAATAAGAGGAGTCTACCTCTCAGTTTCATGACTTATTATATAGCTACAGTAATCAAGATTGAGCGGCATTGCTAGATAAACAGACATACAATCAATAGAGAACAGAGGACACAGAAATAGATGCACATAAATATTCCCAACTGATGTTTTGACAAAAGTTCAAAAGAATTCAAGGGAGGGTAGACTGTCTTTCAACTTACTGCTGAAGCAGTAAGACATATCCAGGCAATAAAATAAACCTGGATCTCAGTCTTACTGCTAACACAAAATTAACTCAAAATGTATCAAAAACTTAAAGGTAAGCTGTGAAAACTAACCTTTTAGGCGAAAAAAATGAGGAAATTTTCAGTGTCTTGGACTAGGCAGAGTTGTTGGACTTGATATCAAAAACAATCCATAAAAGGAAAAATTAATAAGTTGGACTTCATTAAAAATAAAAATTTTTACTGTGTACAAGACCCTGTTAAGATGAAAAGACAAGCTACAAAGTGTGAGAATCAAGCCACATATCCAGCAAAGTATCTAGGATATATAACAACTTTCAAAACTCATCAATACAAAGTCAAATAATCTAATAAACATAGTCAAAAGACATGAAGAAACATTTCACCAAAGACGTACAGATGGCAACTAAGCACATGAAAGGTTACTTATTATCATTGGTCACCAGGTTCCTCTGTCCATGGGATTATCCCAGCAAGAATGCTGAAGTGAGTTACCATTTCCTCCACCAGGGGATGTTCCCGACCAGGGATCAAACCTGTGTCTCATCTCCTACATTGGCAGGTGGCTCAGTAGGTAAAGAATATGCCTGCAATTCAGAAGACTGCCTGCAGGAGATCGAGGTTTGATCCCTGGGTCAGGAAGATCTGCTGGAGAAGGAAATGGCAACTCACTCCAGTATTCTTGCTTGGGAAATCCCATCGACAAAGGAACCTAGCAGGCTACAATCCATGGGGTGGCAAGAGTTAGATATGACTTAGTGACTAAACCACCACCACCTCCAAAGCCACATTGGCTATTAGGAAATGTAATTAAAACCACAATGAAGTATTACTACACATTAACAGAATGACTAAAACAAAAAGTAGTGACAAGACCGAATACTGGTGAGGACACAGAGAAATTGGATCATGTTAGATTACTGGTGATAATGAAAAAAAGTGCAGTCACTCTGGTACAGTTTAGTAGTTTATAAACAACTTTTAGTAGTTTAAAAACAATTTTTGTTAATAACAACAAAAGAAAATGCTTGAACATGCAACTACCTCCCATGTGACCTGGCAATTATACTTCTGAACAGTTATCCCAGAGAAGTAAAGATGCATGCCCATACAAAAACAGATACACAGATGTTTATAGCAGCTCTGTTCTTGCCTGGGAATCCAGTGGAGAGAGGAGGCTGGTGGACTACAGTCCAAGGAGTGGCAAAGAGTCAGACATGACTTCAGCAGCAGCAACAGCATTTATGACAGTAAAAAAAGTGAAAACATCTAGATGTCCATCAGGAATGAAGGTTAACAGACGGGTACACCACAATAAAAAGTATTAAACTATTGATACGTTATGACAATCTGGATGAGTCTCTAAAGACTTCAGTTCAGTTCAGTTCAGTTCAGTCACTCAAGTCATTCAGTTGTGTCCGACTCTTTGCGACCCCATGAACCGCAGCATGCCAGGCCTCCCTGTCCATCACCAACTCCCGGAGTTCACTCAAACTCATGTCCATTGAGTCAGTGATGCTATCCAGCCATCTCATCCTCTGTCATCCCCTTCTCCTCCTGCCTCCAATTCCTCCCAGCATCAAAGTCTTTTCCAGTGAGTCAACTCTTCACATGAGGTGGCCAAAGTACTGGAGATTCAGCTTTAGCATCATTCCTTCCAAAGAAATCCCATGGCTGATCTCCTTCAGAATGGCCTGATTGGATCTCCTTGAGACTTCTCCAATACCACTGCTGAGTTAAAAAAAAAAAAAGCCAACCCTAATAGATTACATGTTTAATGTTTCCATTTATTTAAAATGCTTAAAATCACAAATTATAGAAATGGAGAACAGATATTGGCTGCTGGAGATTAGTAGGGGCTGGGGATACTAGAAGGAAGACAATATGGTTGTAAAAGAGCAACACTCAAGATATTTATGGTGATGAAAATGTTCTGAATCTTGACTGTATCACTGTCAATATCCTGGTTGTGATACTCAAGATGTTACCTTTGGGGAGGACTCCCCAGGTGGCTCAGTAGTAAAGAATCTTGGCAATGCAGGAGACGTGGGTTCAATCCCTGGGTCCAGAAGATCCCCTAGATGAGGAAATGGCAACTCACTCCAGTATTCTTGCCTGGAAAATCCCATGAACAGAGGAGCCTGGCAGGCTACAGTTCAAGAGGTCACAGAGTCAGACATGACTGAGTACACACATACCTTTGGGGAACCGAATAAAAGGTTCACAGAATAAGTTGGTATTACTTCTTAAAACTGCATGTGGAACTACAGAATTATTGCAAAATGAAAAATTTAATTTAATAAAAGGTAAAGGATGGTGAATAGACGCAGATTATTCCAAACATAGGCTATCATTTATGAAGAAGGGGCCTTGGCAGGAGAAACTAACGTATTACTGATGAACCACAGAAGGTTACTGTTGATGAAATGCCAAAGACAAGGAGTGTAGGATGAGGGGCAGGAAGAAGGAGCAGGTATGTTAGGGACACAGTACAAGAGAAATCTAAAGAGGGGTGTACTGTGCAGAGCCATGCGGGCCACCTTAGAGACTAGGGTCTTAATCTAAAAGCATGAGGAGACATTGCCATGTATTAAGCAGAGAAATGACTTAATCAGAATAGTATTTTGAAAACTCACAACCTGCAATATGGAAAATGGATTAGAAGGACAAAAGTAGGTATCTTCCCAACATGCAGCTCAACGTTCAGTTATGCTGCTCCGGGTAGAGAGGTTCAGTCTGTGATAGAGAAGCTGCCTAGAGAATCATGTGATTGACTAATCAGTTACCTTGAGGAAAATTCTCCACTGATGTGTCCTTGGGAAAATTCCCATAGAGTTAAAAAGGAGAAAGCATCTGAAAATTGGTTTGATATGTTAACTATTTTAATTCATCACCCATGTAGGTGTGATCAAAAGTAATCTGAGCATTTTTTATAACCTCTGTCAAAAGAAAGGAAAATCTTTTAGTTTCTAAAATCATTCCACAGAAAAATCACCAGTATCAATGATAACAGGATTTTCTTTAGTGTTTCCTAGAGATGTGATGCATGGACATAATTAAAAGAGTTGTCCATGAAAACTTACAGAACATGAAAAATAATGTCATGTCACAATTTATTGTGCCACAGGAAGTCACCTTATTCTGTAACAAAACTAGTAATGTCTTTAAACATGTTTTTTTGATTCACCATCCTATTTGTTTATTGCCTACCACATACCTAAGGGTACAACCCATGCCAGTGATTGCAAATAGGATTTATTTGTGGTAAGCAATCGATTGCTTCTGTTTTCCATTTTTATAAAAAAATAAACACTTCTATTTTTCCACAGTGAGTTGAATAGACTGCCCCTTATTTTAGCATAATAAAAACAATGTCTAGATGGACAACTACTAGTTTTTTGTATTAAACAATCCTCTAAAACATTAAAACTTTGCCAACTTCCATATTCTAGAAGTCAATATTTCTATTATCTACAATAAAGATATTCAGCTGAAACAAAGGCAAACTTAAATAGTTACAGAAGTAAAATGGAAGCAGCACAGAGCTGCTTGTCTGCGTGCATTCTAAGTCGCTTTGGTCGTATCTGACTCTTTGCAGCTTCTGCCTGGCTCCTTGGTCCATGGGATTCTCCAGGCAAGAATACTGGGATCTTCCCAACCCAGGGATGGAACCTGTGTTTCCTACACCTCCTGTACTGGCAGGCAGGTTTTTTACCACCTGGGAAGCCCAGCTGCTTGTTTACTAACACTAATTTGGAGTAACAAATCCATTTTTGTTTCTGATTCACAAAACTTGGTCTTTATGATTTACATGTGACAGTTGGTGTCTTTTAGTTTCCTATCTGCTTTGTATAAGAGATAATAAGAAAGCTAAGGAAACAACTTGAGCTGTTTTTTAATGCCTCAATCTATAAGTCAGTGACAAAGTTTTTGCTGTTTAGAAATATCTAATGGTTAAAAAAACAACAACAACGAGGTATGAGTTAAGTGGTTAGTACACATTAACTTTAAACCTTTAATAAAAATAGTATCTTTCATTTTCATTTATTCTAAAAATATTTATTGAGAATGAACTATCTGCTGGAGAGAGGCAGAACATTGCAGTTTAACTGTACCTCCTTACATAAAAGTTCAAATATCACTGGAGAGTATGTTGACAATGATTAAAATGTACTCAAAGTGTTATCATATCATATCAGTACTTCATCAGGGCTTTCAATAGAATATAATTTCTGTGGACTGTAATATAGATATTATTTAGGGGGTAAAATTACAGCTCCACGGTCAGACAGAACTGGGGAATTCTAAGATAAAATTAGGAGGTCCATGCTCTAATCCTTGGAACCTGTGAATCTGTTATCCTGTGTGGCAAGGGCCTTCTCATATGTGAATTAAGATCAACTGAAATGAGGAAACTGTTCTGGATTCTCTGAGCGGGCCTGATTAATTACAAAGGTCCCTGAATATGTCAGAGAGAAGCAGAAGAAGAAACTCAGACGGAAATGTGACTGTGAAAGAGTGGTCAGGGAGATACTGCTGGCTTTGAAGACGACAGAAGGGAATGAATCAAGAATGGGTGGAGGGTAGGGGAGTAGGGCTGCTGCTGCTGCTAAGTCACTTCAGCCTTGTCCAACTCTGGGCGCCCCCATAGACGGCGGCCCACCAGGCTCCTCTGTCCCTGGGATTCTCCAGGCAAGAGCACTGGAGTGGGTTGCCATTTCCTTCTCCAATGCACGCATGCACGCTGAATCGTTTCAGTCATATCCAGCTCTGTGTGACCCTATGGACAGCAGCCCACCAGGCTTCTTCGTCCACGGGATTCTCTAGGCGAGAATACTGGAGTGGGTGGGGAGGAGGGCAATAGAAACTAAAAGCCAGGAAAATATATGGATCCTGTAGAAAGAAACACAGTTTTGCTAACACATAGTTTTAGCCCAGTGACATTTGTGCTGGATTTCTCATCTAAAGAACCATGAGAAAATAGTTTCGTAGTTTATAATAATAAAATTTTGTAAGATAAAAACGACGTGGTTTTAAGACACTGAATTTGTGAATAATCTGCTGCAGCTGCAATAGAAAACTAATGCATTTTCCTAAGAAGCTCAGGCCATAGCTGATGCTGTTTGGTGACATTTCTACAGGCAAACAAACAGTATATAAAGAATCAGGAGCAGGCATTCTACTTGATATCAAATAAGGTGGACCAGAATAAAAGATGAGTTACAATCCTTTGAAATTCATTGCTCTATGACAAAGATATTTCAAAGTTTCATCTGGTGGCCAAATTATTTTTAATAAAATCTCACTAAATGCAAATGCAGTAAAATTGAGGAGTTTCGACAAATAGTAAGTCAAGTTATAGTAGAGGACATGGATTTGAGGACCATCAGAAAACTTTCGTGTATCCCCACCTAAAACTCTGTCGTAGGATTTGATAAATACCCTACTCTCACACAATGTGTTTAAATAGTCAACTCAGGTGGAAGAACCCAACACCCTTTTCCCCCACAATAATTCCATATTCTTCCTAAAATACTTTCTGTCCTTAAAAATGTTCTCATAGATGTCTTCTGAAATCATTTACCTCAAAAGGATGATTTGATGAAAATGTGTGAAACAATGTTTGGGGAAGCCAAAATCAGCCTTATCCTGTAACGGGTTCACTCTGAAAGTGTCTCTCTTAAATACCCAGTCGAATGCTGTTTATTCACTGTGAAATGTGTATGGTTTCTAGTTCATCTCATTAGGAAGTAGAACAGTTCTAAAACATTGATTAGGAAACAGAGCTGTCTACAGAATTGTCACTGATGGGTAACCTCAGTAACTCCTTTACCCATTCAAGATCTTTATTTCCATTTCCTCTAATTCTTTTCATTTTCTACTAAGAGGTCAAACAGGTTTTCACACCTTCAGCAGCACACACTCTGGTGAACTAGGGAAATGCATGATTTCAATACAGTTTCCTCAATTACTGCTTCTTAACCAGTCTATTCTGCAGGAGGTCAGTCCTGGGTGTTCTTTGGAAGGAATGCTGCTGAAGCTGAAACTCCAGTACTTTGGCCACCTTATGTGAAGAGCTGACTCATTGGAAAAGACCCTGATGCTGGGATGGATTCGGGGCAGGAGGAGAAGGGAACGACAGAGGATGAGATGGCTGGATGGCATCACTGACGCGATGGACGCGAGTCTGAGTGAACTCCGGGAGTTGGTTATGGACAGGGAGGCCTGGCGTGCTGCGATTCATGGGGTCGCAAAGAGTCAGACCCGACTGAGCGACTGAATCGAACTGAACTGAACAAACTAATCCCAAGTCTATATATTAAAACACCATTTCAAAACATTTGTTCTTATGAAACAGGAACTCAGAACTAATGTTCAGGAGAGGCTTTGAAGCGGGTGGTAAAGCTTTATTTATCCTGCAAATAAGCATGCACTATTAACAAAAATCCAGCATCTTGTAACTACAATTTAAGCAAAGAAGAGATTAAAGACTGAGTCCCTGTGATCAGTAGAATGTATTGCCTATAATTTAAAAAAAAAAAAAACCCTAAGATAAAAGTGAAAGTGTTAGTTGCTCAGTCCTGTTAAACTCTTTTTGACCCCATGGACTGTAGCCCGCCAAGCTCCTCTGTCCATGGAATTCTCCAAGCAAGAATACTGGAGTGGGTTGCCATTCCTTTCTCCAGGGGATCCTCCCAATCCAGGGATTGAACCTGGGTCTCCTGCATTGCAGGCAGATTATTTACTGCCTGAGTCACCAGGGAAGCCACAGAATAAGATGAAACTAATTAAATTATAAATTGCAGTGTTATTTAGAGGAAGCAATATTAACAACAGGTTGCTTTAGTGATACTTTTCCTCAGGTAAAGTTTCCCCTTTTTTTGGTTCCAAAAGATATCTTTCTATCCCTAATAATATTACTATCATTTTTCCAAGCAAGCTCCCAAGTTCAGAATGAAAGTGGGGTCATATTGCTTCTTTTTATCTTTCACTTTAAGGAAACCTACATTTTATTTTGTTTGATAGGTCTCTTTTTTGTATCACAAGTTTCCTCCATAATATAGTTGTCTACCATAAAGAAAGAAAGTGAAAGTGAAGTCGCTCAGTTGTGTCTGACTCTTTGCGACCCCATGGACTGTAGCCCACCAGGCTCCTCCATCCATGGAATTTTCTAGGCAAGAGTACTGGAGTGGGTTGCCATTTTCTTCTCCAGGGGATTTTCCTGACCCAGGGCTCAAACCCGGGTCTCCATTACGGGCAGACAATTTACCGTCTGAGCCACCAGGGAATCCTAAAAGATACCCCTCANCCCCCATAGACGGCGGCCCACCAGGCTCCTCTGTCCCTGGGATTCTCCAGGCAAGAGCACTGGAGTGGGTTGCCATTTCCTTCTCCAATGCACGCATGCACGCTGAATCGTTTCAGTCATATCCAGCTCTGTGTGACCCTATGGACAGCAGCCCACCAGGCTTCTTCGTCCACGGGATTCTCTAGGCGAGAATACTGGAGTGGGTGGGGAGGAGGGCAATAGAAACTAAAAGCCAGGAAAATATATGGATCCTGTAGAAAGAAACACAGTTTTGCTAACACATAGTTTTAGCCCAGTGACATTTGTGCTGGATTTCTCATCTAAAGAACCATGAGAAAATAGTTTCGTAGTTTATAATAATAAAATTTTGTAAGATAAAAACGACGTGGTTTTAAGACACTGAATTTGTGAATAATCTGCTGCAGCTGCAATAGAAAACTAATGCATTTTCCTAAGAAGCTCAGGCCATAGCTGATGCTGTTTGGTGACATTTCTACAGGCAAACAAACAGTATATAAAGAATCAGGAGCAGGCATTCTACTTGATATCAAATAAGGTGGACCAGAATAAAAGATGAGTTACAATCCTTTGAAATTCATTGCTCTATGACAAAGATATTTCAAAGTTTCATCTGGTGGCCAAATTATTTTTAATAAAATCTCACTAAATGCAAATGCAGTAAAATTGAGGAGTTTCGACAAATAGTAAGTCAAGTTATAGTAGAGGACATGGATTTGAGGACCATCAGAAAACTTTCGTGTATCCCCACCTAAAACTCTGTCGTAGGATTTGATAAATACCCTACTCTCACACAATGTGTTTAAATAGTCAACTCAGGTGGAAGAACCCAACACCCTTTTCCCCCACAATAATTCCATATTCTTCCTAAAATACTTTCTGTCCTTAAAAATGTTCTCATAGATGTCTTCTGAAATCATTTACCTCAAAAGGATGATTTGATGAAAATGTGTGAAACAATGTTTGGGGAAGCCAAAATCAGCCTTATCCTGTAACGGGTTCACTCTGAAAGTGTCTCTCTTAAATACCCAGTCGAATGCTGTTTATTCACTGTGAAATGTGTATGGTTTCTAGTTCATCTCATTAGGAAGTAGAACAGTTCTAAAACATTGATTAGGAAACAGAGCTGTCTACAGAATTGTCACTGATGGGTAACCTCAGTAACTCCTTTACCCATTCAAGATCTTTATTTCCATTTCCTCTAATTCTTTTCATTTTCTACTAAGAGGTCAAACAGGTTTTCACACCTTCAGCAGCACACACTCTGGTGAACTAGGGAAATGCATGATTTCAATACAGTTTCCTCAATTACTGCTTCTTAACCAGTCTATTCTGCAGGAGGTCAGTCCTGGGTGTTCTTTGGAAGGAATGCTGCTGAAGCTGAAACTCCAGTACTTTGGCCACCTTATGTGAAGAGCTGACTCATTGGAAAAGACCCTGATGCTGGGATGGATTCGGGGCAGGAGGAGAAGGGAACGACAGAGGATGAGATGGCTGGATGGCATCACTGACGCGATGGACGCGAGTCTGAGTGAACTCCGGGAGTTGGTTATGGACAGGGAGGCCTGGCGTGCTGCGATTCATGGGGTCGCAAAGAGTCAGACCCGACTGAGCGACTGAATCGAACTGAACTGAACAAACTAATCCCAAGTCTATATATTAAAACACCATTTCAAAACATTTGTTCTTATGAAACAGGAACTCAGAACTAATGTTCAGGAGAGGCTTTGAAGCGGGTGGTAAAGCTTTATTTATCCTGCAAATAAGCATGCACTATTAACAAAAATCCAGCATCTTGTAACTACAATTTAAGCAAAGAAGAGATTAAAGACTGAGTCCCTGTGATCAGTAGAATGTATTGCCTATAATTTAAAAAAAAAAAAAACCCTAAGATAAAAGTGAAAGTGTTAGTTGCTCAGTCCTGTTAAACTCTTTTTGACCCCATGGACTGTAGCCCGCCAAGCTCCTCTGTCCATGGAATTCTCCAAGCAAGAATACTGGAGTGGGTTGCCATTCCTTTCTCCAGGGGATCCTCCCAATCCAGGGATTGAACCTGGGTCTCCTGCATTGCAGGCAGATTATTTACTGCCTGAGTCACCAGGGAAGCCACAGAATAAGATGAAACTAATTAAATTATAAATTGCAGTGTTATTTAGAGGAAGCAATATTAACAACAGGTTGCTTTAGTGATACTTTTCCTCAGGTAAAGTTTCCCCTTTTTTTGGTTCCAAAAGATATCTTTCTATCCCTAATAATATTACTATCATTTTTCCAAGCAAGCTCCCAAGTTCAGAATGAAAGTGGGGTCATATTGCTTCTTTTTATCTTTCACTTTAAGGAAACCTACATTTTATTTTGTTTGATAGGTCTCTTTTTTGTATCACAAGTTTCCTCCATAATATAGTTGTCTACCATAAAGAAAGAAAGTGAAAGTGAAGTCGCTCAGTTGTGTCTGACTCTTTGCGACCCCATGGACTGTAGCCCACCAGGCTCCTCCATCCATGGAATTTTCTAGGCAAGAGTACTGGAGTGGGTTGCCATTTTCTTCTCCAGGGGATTTTCCTGACCCAGGGCTCAAACCCGGGTCTCCATTACGGGCAGACAATTTACCGTCTGAGCCACCAGGGAATCCTAAAAGATACCCCTCAAACGTATGCCAGGTGTTTCTCAAATGAGTAATGCAACACATAAAAGAAAAATGAGAGAAAGTTAATAATTTTGTGTCACTGAGACCTATTCCAATTACCTGAGCTATGGAAGAAATTTTAAGGAAAATAAAGACTAAGATGGAAAATCATCAATTTACTTAATTCTTACCATTTCTAATGTTAACAAGTATGGGCCATTGGAAAAAGTAATCTATTTTTAATGTACATTTTTTTCTAATATACAACCTGTCATGTTAATTAATATTATTAGAGATAGTATATTTGTAAGTTTATTACAAAGTTATTCACTTGCTTCCTGTGCTCCTTCAAAAAGCATCTGTTCAATTCCTGCTCTCCTCCAGAAGCAGTGACAAGAGTTATCCTCATAGCGGACCAGGGTTTATTCTTCCTGGGGATGCAGATAAGAAAGGCATTTTTTAATCTGATCAACTTTTTGAAATTTGCATCTATCAAAGACATCAAGGAACTTTGACAGAATTCTCCGTAGAGAATTAGAAATTATCAAAGCAAGCAACTATATGCAACACTAGAGGTTAGTTAACCTCGTTTGTTCCTTAAAATGGCGAAAATAATCAGAGACTGAACTGTCTTTTGAATCCACTCAGTACGATTAACTGCTGCCTTGGTGCCAGCTGGCAGGTAGTCCATTTGAAGAGCCGTAAAAAGAAACAATTTCCTGTACCACTTATTTAAAAAATACTTTAAACTGACTGTTAAGGTAAACCTTCAGCTAACCATTGGGTTTCACTTAATGTGATTTAAGTCAATGAGAAGGGGAAAAAGTTATTGGCAAGTAAGAAAAACAGAGAAACAGGGTGATGTGAGTCATCTATTTTAGGCGAAGAAGAAAATTTTACTTGTTAGTCACTTAGTCGGTAATACTAGTTTGTAGTTCTTATTATTTACTGGAATAACCTGTTTTTAGTTCACAGAATTTAATGGATTAGGTCATATGGTTTAGCTCCTAAGAGTTCCTTGGCAGAACGTAAATACATTTCATCCTGACAGCTGCTCTGATATCCTGTAAAATTGATATTAAAACACTTCTATATTGAGACTCATCACCATCAGGATAATTACAACATAGTTGGCTCTACTGAGAATTTCACATGCCAAACATGTTTAATGCAATGAAATATTTGATTTTTTTCATGCAAATAAAATTATTTTTAAAGGTAGCAATCAGCCATTACTTAAAAGAAAATCTTTGCGGGTGATAACTGGAAAACAAATTATCTGAAATGGATTTTAACTTATTTAAGAGAATTCTAAAGTTCAAAGTGTCAGAATTATCACTGATCATCAGTTACATAAGTTCTTAAATTATTAGTTTTTTTTTTTTAAAAAAAAAAACCTTTAGTTTCTTTTTTCTAACAAAATTTTCTCACATAACTGCTATGATAAAAGGTAAACCAAGAACTTCATGAACCCTCTTTTAAGAAACCACTCAAACACATCCTCTCTCAACTGCAAGTATCCTAGGAGCACCATTTTAAAATGACTATGAAGTCTGAATATTTCTACAGTTTATTCTCATGATTTCTGGGAGTTTTATAAAGTTCCACTCTTGAGTTCCCTGACCATTTTTTAAACTCAAGCTCAAGAAGCTTCTAGAAGCTTCTCTGGGCTTCCCCAGCCCACTGTCTAGTTTAAGTCTTCCCTGCTCTATGCTCTCATTATTTAAAAATGAATAAGAATGAAGGCAAAGATGCTATTTCAAAACCTTGAGAAACTTGAATGATCAACTATAAAGGCTAGAACCAAGAAACTGGCAGCATTTTGGAAGAAAAGAAAGGAGATTGGTTGTGTGAAGGAGATTGCCAAATTTACCATGAACAAGACACTAAAATCCTCTGAAGTTTGAGTCCCCACTGATAAAAGGAGTTGGTAAAGTCATATTCCTTAAGACATTTTCTAGACTGCAAATTCTATAACAAGTACAAGGCAAATTTTAAAAAATATATTACAAGTCATTTTTCCATGATATTTAATGCCTTATCCTGGACTGTCAAGTTTTATTTCTCTTGGGAAAATCCAAAATCAGTTTAGAAATTAATACCGTAAGCAGATTTCCAACTGATTGGAAAGCATACTTTTGAACAATTTTTTGAGTACTTTAATTTTTGAGCAAACAATAATTAAACAGAAGAAATTCTTGAATTTATTCTGGAATTGTCTACATCTACATTACTGTTATTCATAATAGCCATCAGTATAATAATACTTGCTTAAGAAGTATGAGAACAAGTCAATAAGGTGGCTTTCAAGAACATGGAAAGAAGAAAAATCAAGTTGTCCTTTGAACTTTTAACTAGCTAAAAAGCGAACAACAGATGTGACTATCCTGAAAATTAACTAAGTAACTGACTTTGAATATGTAACTTAGGAGTCTAGAAACAATTAAGACGCCAATGATTTTGATTTGAATGTAATTACAGAAAGACATTTACTTCTACTTGACTGACTATGCTAAAGCTTTTGACTGTGTAGATCACAACAAACTGTGGAAAATTCTTCAAGAGATGGGAATACCAAACCACCTTACCTCCCTCCTGAGAAATCTAAATGCAGGTCAAGAAGCAACAGTTAGAACTGGACATGGAACAACAGACTGGTTCCAAATTGGGACAGGAGTATGTCAAGACTGTATATTGTTACCCTGCTTATATAACTTATATGCAGAGTACATCATGAGAAATGCCAGGCTGGATGAAACACAAGCTGGAATCAAGATTCCTGGGAGACATATTCAGATATGCAGATGACACTACCATTATGGCAGAAAGCAAAGAGGAACTAAAGAGACTCTTGATGAAAGTGAAAGAGGAGAGTGAAAAAGTTGGCTTAAAACTCAGCATATTGAAAAAACAAAGATCATGGCATCTGGTCCCATCACTTCATGGCAAATAGATGGGGAAACAATGGAAACAGTGACAGACTTTATTGGGGGGGGCGGGGCTCCAAAATCACTGCAGATGGTGACTGCAGCCTTGAAATTAAAAGATGCTTGTTGCTTGGAAGAAAAGCTATGACCAACCTAGACAGCTTATTAAAAGCAAAGACATTACTTTGCTGACAATGGTCCATCTAGTCAAAGCTATGGTTTTTCCAATAGTCATGTATGGATGTGAGAGTTGGACCACAAAGAAAGCTGAGTGCCAAAGAATTGATGCTTTTGAACTGTGGTGTTGGAGAAGACTCTTGAGACTTGGACTGCAAGGAGATCAAACCAGTTCATCCTAAAGGAAATCAGTCCAGACTATTTATTGGAAGGGCTGATGCTGAAGCTGAAACTCCAATAATTTGGCTGTCTGATGGGAAGAACTGAGTCACTGGAAAAGACCCTGATGCTGAGAAAGATTGAAGGCAGGAGTAAAAGGGGAAGACAGAGAATGAGATGGTTGGATAGCAACACAGACTTGATGGACCTGAGTTTGAGCAAGCTCCAGGTGGACAGGGAAGCCTGGTGTGCTGCAGTCCATGGGGTCACAAAGAGTCAGACACTACTTAGCAACTGAACTGACTGACTGACTGACAGAAAGACAGGTCTGAAATGTGTTTGCAGTTAATCATCTAAAAAAGAAAGCAATTGAACTTTACCCTGTCTGGAGAAAGATTGAACAGAAAGAGGGGTGGCTAGCCCACAGCACGGAAAAGAGAAGCTCAAAGAGATAGCAGGCAGCAATGTTCATCCCGTGCTATACTAGGGAAGGTGTCACCAAACCTTTGCCTACTGTTAGAGAGGTGAAAAGGATTCGCTGAGACTATCAAAGTCTGGATAAAATATCTCTTAAAGAACCACTGTACTGTTTAAGCAACCATTTAAAATTACCATCACTGCAACATGAAAATCATTCAGGCAAGAATCATCAGTCAGTGTGTGATAAATCATGAAGGAAGTTTAATGAGGAGCAAAATATAGACTTAAAGTCTTTTTCTCTCCATAAATTGTTAATGAGTGCCAAGGGGACACTCCGGTGTATCTCTCCAGTGGAGGAACAAAATAACACCTTCCCAGGTGATCAAAATTAATATCATCAATGAAGAGTACCTCCACATATGGTATCCAGGGGACACTACAACCAGTAGTAACATGCAGTTCATGCCAGACAGATATAATCTGAATATAATCACAAGCAAACAACAGATAAATCCAAATGAGGACCATTCTCTTAAAAAAAATCAAAAGAAGGAAGGAAGGAAGAAAAAAAAAAACTGGCCTGTGTTCTTTAAAATGTCAACGTCATATGGAGAAAGGAAAACCAAAGAACTAGTCCAGATCAAAGGATTCTAAAGAAACATGACAACTAAATGCAATCTGTGATCCTTGACTGAAAGGGAAAAAATATATGAATTTTATTACTTGAACAACGGACAAAATTAGAGTATGAATAGTAAAGTATTACAAAAATGTTAAATTTTTTAAATTTGATAACTGTACCAAAGATACAGTAAGACAATGTATTTGTTCTTAGAAAGTATACACTAAATATTAAATAATAAAAATCACAATATCTATAGTTCAGTCACCCAGTCATGTCCAACTCTTTGTGACCTTATGGACTGCAGCATGCCAGGCTTCCCTGTCTATCACCAACTCTCAGAGCTTGCTCAAACTCATGTTCCTAGATTCAGTGATGCCATGCAACCATCTCATCCTCTGTCAAACCCTTCTTCTCCTGTCTTCAATCTTTCCCAACACCAGGTTCTTTTCCAGTGAGTCAGTTCTTCCAATCAGGTGGCCAAATTATTGGAGTTTTGGCTTCAGCATCAGCCCTTTGAATGCATATTCAGGGTTTATTTCCTTTGGGATTGACTGGTTTGATCTCCTTGCAGTCCAATGGACTCAAGAGTCTTCTCCAACACCACAGTTCAAAAGCATCAATTCTTTGGCACTCAGATTTCTTTATGGTTCAACCCTCACATCCATACATGACTACTGGAAAAACCATAGCTTTGACTAGATGGACCTTTGTTGGCAAAGTAACGTCTCTGCTTTTTAATATGCTGTCTATGTTGGGCTTCCCTGGTGGCTCAGAGGTTAAAGTTTCTGCCTGGAATGTGAGAGACTTGGATTTGATCCCTGGGTTGGGAAGATCCCCTAGAGAAGGAAATGGCAACCCACTCCAGTACTCTTGCCTGGAAAATCCCATGGAGGGAGAAGCCTGGTAGGCTACAGTCCATGGGGTCGCAAAGAGTCGGACAGAACTGAGTGACTTCACTTTCACTTTTTTTCACTTTCTAGGTTGGTCGCAGCTTTTCTTCCAGTATCTATAACCTAATCTCAAATGGTTTAGAAAAAAATTTTTACATAAATATGTGCGTGAGTCTATACGAGTGAAAAAGAATAATAAAAACAAGTAGCAAAAGAGTAAATTTTTTTTTTAAAGACCCACCATTCTAATGTATTTGTAAAGGAAGAAACTAATTTTTATATTTAGAAAGTTCCCTTGCCTATATCCTGTCTGACATCAGGGGGCTGTTTTTTTGGAATGGAAGCATGAGCGTTCTGATCTTCAAAATTTAGAAATTTTCTTGCTGGTTTGTAATAGATTTTGAGTTTAGTTTTTGTCAGTCCATTCACCTGAGTTTAAATCAGTCTGGGTTTCTGCCTATGCAAAGGCTGGGAACTAAACCCTGCATCATGGTGCATTTACCCATGTACTGATTCCTTCAGCCTCTAGAAAACTGACCAAATATCCTCCCTTGGATATAACCCAACTTGTCCCTATGTCTTTCACCAAGTCTCCCAATGTCACTATGAAACTGTAATATTCTTTAAAGAACCTTTTCACATAGGTCATCTCCTTGGACATTCATAAATCTTGCAAAGAAAGCAAAACAGATAAGATCTCCATTTTAGTTGTAAACTGAGAGGCAGAAATCCTAAATTGGCCAACTTAGTTGCATGGAATTCAAATGCAAATATTTAAGTCAGCATTTGTTTATCTTCTACAATAATGCATGTTCATTATCCACCGTCGCTTATACTCACGATGAATCAGAAGCAGTTAAGATCACGCAACAAACAAAGGGTTAAATTGCAACTCTCATTATTAGACTAGAAAAGCAAATTAATATATATTAAATGATTTTTTAACTTCAGAAGACAAATCTCTGCATAACTATGAAGGCATTAGGAAATGTTCATAAACACGTTTCTAAAATGTCGGCTTTACAGAATTTCTGCTTGAATAAGGAAATATATTTTGTGTTTCCTGCATGTCTAGAGCGCACCCTGTTTGAATGGAAAGCAGCAGGGAATGGAACCTAGAGGTCTGGGTATTGGAACATACTCTGTCTCTAATCACCTGGGCTACTTGTATAGAAGACAATCTACCTTGTACATCCTCAGTCCACATATTAGTACTGAAAGATTGAACTCTATGATTTTATGTTATTTTTGGGTACACTGTTCTCCAACCAAACAGACATACTCTTTTCCACTTTGATTCTGGTCCTCTTGGTGACCTGGGATTTCACTTAAGTCATAACAAAAGAAAAGTTACGAGATCTTCTAGTGGTAAATTGTGCCCATATTGTAGGTATATCAAAAAATACAATGATTTTTTTTATAAAAAGAAACCAAATGGAGAAATTGTGGAGGTAGGAAAACACAGTTTGGCCTGCAGTTTAGGAAAATCAGCAAAAAATAAACTTTCAAATAGTACCACTTAAAAGGTTAAGGGTCTTCTATAAAAGTCAATTTGGTTCATTACTATTTATTAAAAATAAATTATTTAAGATGACCAAGAGAGAAGAATTTCCAAGCAATTGTCTCCACACTGAACTTATTTTATACTTTGTTAAAATTATGTGGCCCCAGAGAGATGTCCCTAATGAGATTTTATAATTTCCTCTTGAAATGCTAAAACTAGCACATGAATTCATGGCCCAGGAGATCTTGAGAGTATGGAGTAGGAAATCCGCAGGTAGAAACAACACTGGGGAGTCTGAAATCTTTTTATAATTTCTTAGCATCATGTTAGCTCACAATACACCCACTCAGGCTTATTGTATACAACAGAAAATTTATATGGCAGTATTTTTTACAATGAAAGAATATTAAACCTATTTCTCAAGCCACTAAGCACCCTCCTGGAACAGCTATTCCCAAAGCTTGCACAGATATTTTTGTTGTATTTAATTTTTTTTTCTACTGTTAATCCCTTTGTCAAAGTTTTATCCTAAAGAGGAAGAAAGTGGTATGAGATCATAGCTTCCAATGAAGAACAGGATGTCTAGAGAGCAGTATTGTCTTCCTCATCTTCTTTACCCTTCTGTGAGTGTTAACTATGTGTTACTTTTTCACATATAGCCTAATTTGATCCTCACAATCACCCTAACAACTGGGTATAGTTATGCCCCGTTATTATCCTCACTTCACATTAAATGTATGCGAGCAAGGATACCTTGCTTGATGGTGGACCTAGTAGATGAAAGAGGAGAAGTCTGGGTGTCAATTGCCGTAGGAGGAGGGGGTGCCTTTTTTCCCTGTAACGCAAGGGAAGAAAGGAGAATATGCTGACGTGGTGAGTCATGGAGGTGAAAGAACAGGATTCAAGGAGGTCCTCTCTAATTGCTCTTACAAGTAAGAGGCAGTTTCATCTGCTTAGAGTGAGAGGGTAGGAGGGAGGGCAAGCTGTTTGAGAGCAAAGAGTGAGCTGAGTGAGCTGAATAGAGAAACATAGGATTGGCGGCAGTGTTAAAGGAATATTTGCCCTTGATTAATCCACCACATGCATTCTTAATGGATTTAGATGCTTGGGTAGATGAGTAAAGTGGATTCAGTATTGGGGTATGTAAGGCTTTGACATTTGCTAATAGTAAGGTCTTGGGCAAGTTATTTACTTGCTTAGTTTCCTTGTTTATAAAATTGGGTGGGGTGGGGGGGAGTCCTACCCCTATAAGATTATTTTGAGAGTAAAATGAGATTATATTTTTAAAAACCACTGAAGGTCCCAGTATGCACTAAGTTTCAAAAAGTATAATAGCTATTATAATTGTCACATTATACACTGATCGATATATGTTACACATTGATATATATAGCTGTATGTTGTTGCTTTATTGCCAAGTCGTGTCCGACTCTTTTGTGACCCCATGGACTGTGGCATGCCAGTTCCTGTGTTCATGGGACTTACCAGGCAAGAATACTGGAGTGGGTTGCTGTGCCCTCCTCCAGGGGATCTTCCCAACCCAGGAGTTGAACCCTCAGCTCCACATTGGCAGACAGACTCTTTACCACTGAGTCACCAGGGAAGCATAGCTTTACATACATAGTATTATATATAATACTATTACTGTTATTGTTACACTATTATTTCTAGGCTTGAGACTAAACCATACCTGGTATCTAGTAGGTATCTGAAAATACTGTTCTATTGAAAGTTACTTGGCATAAATGACAAAAAAGCCACAATTTCTTATGATAAAAATATCTCTCGAGAATCACCAGAAAAACCACACCAGGGGATCTTTAAAAGGACGCCTATCAAGATCAATCTCAAGAAGTCAGAAATTATAGGCACTCAAATCCTGATGAAAATAGAGCTACGTTATATTTTTTCTTTGAATTCCAAAGTTGCTATTGGAACAGATTTGAGTATTTGAGCATACGAGTCTTCAAAGAGGTAGCTTCAAAGAAAAAAAAATCTGACAGTATTTTATGTTGGTGTATTTGATTTCCTGTATTTATAATTAATGTTGTTATTACTTCCTTTTTGTTGTTGAACAGTCGAGATGAGTTTATCAGGTACAAACATGAAAGTCTTTGCCCCAGGGGCATTCAGTGTAAGCTGACCCCCTGTGATCCTGGGTACCATCTACTGCACAGACTTCCCTTCAGCGTTTTTCTTTGTTTCTTTGTCCAAGTAGTATATCTTGTGGCACTTTCCACTGGAGCCAAATATGTCTCCTTTTCTCTCGACAAAAGAGAATACTGAATTTCAATGAGGTAACCTTTATCATTCAATTAATTGCTCCATTTTCCCAACTATTACTATAAAAAAAAATTTCAGAGTTACACAATTAATGGCCATCTGGAAAGGGAAAGAGCACCTAGTAAATTCCTACATTATCCTCAGTTTAAGCGTCACATAAATATATTAATTGTTTACTTGGGTATCAAAATATGCCCTAGCGATGGGTAAAAAAACAAAACAAAAACATAAAACTATGTTTTAATCTCAGGCGCATATTTGTGTTTTGTGGTGTTGCACTTCACTTCCTCTGAGTCCTGCTTATCCAACTTGAAAATAGCTGAAGATAATATTATGATACATGATTTTTTAATTAGCATATATTCATTGAAATTTAAATGGGTCCATAATCCTACACTTCTCTCTGCCTTTGGCAAAATTACAAGACCCATGCTTGCAGAAAAGGGCCTCCATGCTCTCCACTTAGATTATTTTCCTCCTCTCTCCATCCTCTGTGTAGGCTAGCTACAACAGTGGACCCCAACCATTTTGGCACCAAGGACCAGCTTGGAGGAAGACAATTTCTCCGTGGACTGGATGGCGGATGGTATCAGAATGATTCAAGTACATACTTTATTGTGCACCAAGGCTTCCCTGGTGGCTCAGATGGTAAAGAATCTGCCTGCAGTGTGGGAGATCTGGGTTCAGTCCCTGGGTTGGGAAGATCCCCTGGAGAAGGAAATGGCTACCCACTCCAGTATTCTTGCCTGAGAATCCCATGGACAGAGGAGCCTGGTAGGCTACAGTCCATGGGGTCGCAAAGAGTCGGGCACGAGTGGACTTTTGAAAGCTGTGTGTCCTATTTTCTGCCTCTTTCCTTGCACCTTTCTATTTTCCAGCATCTGTTAAGTAGGTAACAGATGTTAGGAAAGGTGCTCACTGCAAGGTTCAGAATCATCCCGTGACCCATGGCAACCCTGTCTGAAGCAAGAGATAATCATGGGATATATGCCCTTGCTACCCTTTTTCTAAAAACATGAACATCACAGAGTATAATTACCAAACAAAACACAGTAATTGTCACTGTCTCAGGTCCAATCATGGTTAAAATTAACATCATTATACTTAATCAGACCAGTTTTACCTGCTGCTAAGCTTATATATTCAGTCACAGTTCCCAGTTTAAATCTTAATTCTCTTCCCCAGACTCCTACACCAACTCTAGCTTGGTGGTTGGAAGTATTGGAGATTTGCTTTCTTTTTACAGATCTGGACCTGAAAGCAACAAGTTAATAGAAGTATCTTAAGGATACTGGTGTGCTAGCTGACTCTTTGAGTAATAGCCATTATTTTGCTCCACCTATCTGCCTGGAAGTGAGAACTGAACCCACATGGAAGCCTGAGTCTCAAGGCTGTACTTCCACAGTCGGCCTCTGTTGCTGGTCAGTTCCATCAACATTCGTACTCATACCCCAGTCCAGGAATCACATGGTGCCGTTTCCTACTTCACAAGTCCTGCCTTAGCTACAAGGCAAGTGAAGCAGCTACAGTATGTTTCCATGGAGCCTAGAAAAAATCATTATTTCTTCTTCCATACAAATCATGAGAGAATTTCCTCAAAATGGACCAATGAAACCATTATATGTGTGTGTGTTTATATATGCATATGCACATATATACATAAACAGGGCTTCTCTGGTGGCTCAGATGGTAAAAAATCTGCCTGCAATGCAGGAGACCTGGGTTCAATCCTTGGGTCAGGAAGATCCCCTGGAGAAGGGCACTGCAACCCGCTTCAGTATTTGCCGGGGTCCAGCCCCGGCAGGTTCGGGGAATTCGAAGCATGGATGGAGTAGGCGAGGAAAAACTTATTTATTCAGAAATATGAGATTAGGTTAGGAAATAATAGTATAGTAGGAAAATTAAGTGGAGAAAAGAGGCTGAATAACTTGGTTTACTTGGAAAGCCAATAAAACCTCAAGACAAGAGGTTTGCACCATCTACGTTAGGCCACCTGCATCTACTTGAATATCTAAGGGTGCCCCACCTTGGGCTCCCTTTTGGGTGGATCTTAGAAGCCAGGACAAGTAAGCAGACATGGTGAGCCTCCATGCCCCAGATGGGAATTCAGCCAGAAATTAGAGTAAGAGGGAGACACGGGGGAAGCCAGTCCAGCAACTGGACCCAGCCCCTATTGTCCTTCAAGGCCTTTTATATCTTTTTTGCTTGTACATAGAGATCAAGGGGTAATACAAATTTATGCAGTGCTAGCAGCCTAGACTCTTATCAAAACCCAGGCTTTTCTCTCTGCATACCTAGTTGTATACACAAGCCTTAGGTGATTTACATCATCTTCAGGCCAAAAGGGCCAATTAACAATTTATGGCTCTTTTCTGATAAGGGTTTGTTAATCAGAAGACTGATTTGTGTTGTTAACATCAAAACTACTACATATCTTTTTCCATATCCCGTTTACATTGATTAACATCCTCCCAGGTGCCCAAAAGAAGAAGAGTAAGGAGGTCTGGCAGCAATCACTGAATCAACAGTGAAATCCTGTCACCAATATGTTTTTTAGCTCTTAAAAAGTAGCTTTAAGATACTTCAAGCTTTGTGCCCCTCGCAGTTGGGGGCTGTAAGCAATTTACAAACTGTAAAAGGTCTGGGGAACCTGTTAGGCAAATGAGAGCATTTTAAGTTAAAGCATTATCAGAGGGGATTGAGCTGAAACACTCCTTTCAGATGCAGAAGACTAAAGCCCAGAATTAACTTTTTCCAGAGAATGTCAGAAGAATTAGAAAAAAGCACAATGTCAGGCAGATTCTTATTTTCTAGGTACACGCTCAGGAAATGCCAGGGGGAAACTCCAAGACTTGAATCGTCCTTGCCCATCGAGTCTGCCACATGACTATGTCATGGGTGGGAATCCTCACGCTGGCTCCTAGCAAGTATTCTTGCCTGGAGAATCCCAAGGACAGAGGAGCCTGGTGGGCTACAGTCCATGGAGTTGCAAAAAGTCAGACACAGTTGAGCGATTTTCACTCACTCACTCATACATATATAAATGTTATAAATTTGAAACATAGAAAACATACTATTAAGATTATAACTTTTTAACCTTTGGAGGTTTTTATGAGAATGAAGGTAAAACTTTTTAATCATAATTTATAGCCGACTACTATGATTGATGGTTTTGAACTGTGGTGTTGGAAAAGACTCTTGAGAGTCCCTTGGACTGCAAGGAGATCCAACCAGTCCATTCTGAAGGAGATCAGCCCTGAGTGTTCTTTGGAAGGAATGATGCTAAAGCTGAAACTCCAGTACTTTGGCCACCTCATGTGAAGAGTTGACTCATTGGAAAAGACTCAGATGCTGGGAGGGATTGGGGGCAGGAGGAGAAGGGGACGACAGAGGATGAGACAGCTGGATGGCATCACTGACTCGATGGACGTGAGTCTGAGTGAACTCCGGGTGTTGGTGATGGACAGGGAAGCCTGGCATGCTGCGATTCATGGGATCGCAAAAAGTCAGACACGATTGAGCAAATGAACTGAACTGAACTGAACTTGGTTAAATTGATAAAACTTACAATTGTTGTCATTATTATCTTTATAAGCAACATCTTGTAGACAGACTGAAATTGAATTAAAAAGGACTATTTCTCTCATGATTCCCAAAAAATTAATGAACATAGGAAAATAAGAGGGAATGTTCAACTATCACACTGAAACTTTTAAATCTTAATTTCTGGGTGAAAATGTCTTCTTTAACCATATTTTGATGAGCAAATTACAATTTTAGCACTACGGATGCCATCGGAGGGAATTTTTGCTTTCATATCCTTTTTAATGAGAAGGTCATCATTATAAGCGACTCCCTGTAGAGGCATAAGATTAGGACTCTGGTTTTGAATAATCATCTCGAGAGGTTGCAATAAACTTCCCTGCAGTTTTCAAACTGAGGTTTTGAAAGCCTACTCAAAATGTGGGATGTTTCTCCCTGTTTTCTTAGTCCTTACTAATTTCTTCCTTAATGTCCTTTTATGAAATTTTAACCTAACAGAAGCCTTTAACAACTTACCAGTAGTCCAAAGGCAATAAGGATTAATTATCCCTCCCAATACCTCTATTTGCATCTAATAAGGAATCTGCCAATGAAATATCAGGAATATTTATTGGAAAATCCTGACATTTCTGAGAGCTGGTAAAGGAAGATAACTTGGACTATTATAATCTTATTGGAGTCTACTGTCATTTGCATACATGTATGTAATGAAGTGTTCTCACAGCTGACACTATGTTCCCACAGCCAGTCATAGCTATACCTTTTTCATAAAATTTTTTCTGTGTGCACCAAATGAGTTGTTCACTCCTGTCCAAGATGTAATGGACAGAGATCAGACTTCAAGAACTGCCATTGAATTAGCAATGAAATCAAAGCCTGTAGACTAAGCAGACACCATGTTAAAAGTTCATAGGTCTAAGGTGACTGGCCTTCATAAGACCTGGAAAAGGTTTACTAGCAGTAAAAGTATGAAAGTTCAACTAGTTTTTATACTTAAGAAAAATTACTTTTAAAGCAATAAGTACGTAGAAACTGAAATTAATCAGATAAAGGATACCTAGTGCTTAGTATTTTTTTTTTTTTTTTGAAAGTCACTCAGTTGTGTCTGACTCTTTGCAACCCCATTGACTACAGTCCATGGACTTCTTCAAACCAGAATACTGGAGTGGGTAGCTGTTCCCTTCTCCAGGGGATCTTCTCAACCAAGGGATCAAACCCAGGTCTCCCACATTGTAGACAGATTCTTTACCAGCTGAGCCACCAGGGAAGCCCAGGAATACTGGAGTGAGTAGCCTATTCCTTCTCCAGCAGATCTTCCTGATGCTTAGTATAGTATCTAATATAAATGGACATGGCATAACTGCTAATTAACTTTTCACACCTTAAATTGCTTTTAAGTGATGGTGAATTGTCCTGTTTACTGTCTATATGATCAGATAACTAACCTAAACAGGGATTAAAACTGGAGCTTCTTTAGTAGATTTTGTATGAATGGACACAAGAATTTCAGATCTCCAAGAATCCACATCTTTTCTTACTGGGAAGATAGATAATCTATATCTTTGAGCAGAATAGAAGAAAACTAGATACACTTTTTTTAATAAATAAGGCCCCAAACACAGAGTCTGATGACATCACATTTAATAAAGGAAAAACGCTTTCTTATGACTCAGTAAATGGGAATACTACCAGGTATGTCTATTGCTTTTCTAACTGCTCTCCTCAGGAGCTAACAATATGAGGAATGACTTTCTAGTAGTCTTAGAAGTAAGAAATCATGGCCAATAATAAATGACCTCAGTGGGTGAAGCCAATTTTTCCCCAATCATTCATTGTGACTATTGCTGTCCTGGGAGATGACGGGATGACTTCCTTATTGCTCACATATGCAAGTGCTAATAGAAGACATTAAAGCCAGACAGGCAGGCTTGGGCATCCGTAATGCTTTCAGTACTTTATCTCCTAATAGAAAATTTAAGACCTTTTCAGCTAACAGACAAATCCTAGGGAAGGATTATTTAAATTATTAAAGGTTTTTTTTCTTTTTCATGGTGTTTTTAAAGAAAGCTTTACTTGGTGGATTGAAAGAACTGGGAGTTGTATTCACTCTTACTATTTCTATTACTTCAGTTATGAAAAGTAGTGGCTTTCTCTCTACCTACTATATGAAAGTCTCCAAGGCTTTTTCACAGGGCTTCTCATTTAATAAACTAAGAATTTTGGAATTCAATGTAAAAACATATAAATATGGTGGTCTCAATCTTTACATATTGGTTTTGTACCTGCCAATGGTTTTACACATTGATTTTGTAGACTGAGATCTTTAGATTATAACAGTTAATTGTGAATAGATCTCGCTAATTGATTAGCACAGTAAAATGGCAAGTGATCATTTAGTACCTTCATTTATATAATAAAAATGATTGCTTGTATAATAAGAAGATACACCTTGTTGGCTGGCCAATAAATTATCTTGTTTCCCAGAAAGAAACAGTATATATGAAACAGAATATAGATGTTGAGTTACAATCCACTTAATGTCTTCATATCACAAAGAGACAAATGTCATCATAAAAGTTATTGAAGTATTACTCTATTCCTAGCACCATCCAATGGTCATTCGATGTATTAACTTACTTCATCCTCAAAATACTTTATTATTATCAAATCAAGTTTAAGCACAAGAAATAATTTGTATGTGGTCACACAGCAGGAAATTTTAATGCCAAGATTCAAATCTAGACTTTCTGAATTCAGAAGCTGTATTTTTTTATCCACTCATCCATCCATCCATCCATTTATTTATGCATGGATTAGGTATTTATATCACATTATAATTTACATATGGTGAAATACATAGATATTACATATTCAGTTAAATGAGTATTGAAAAATGTGTACACATGGGACTATCTGCCCAATCAAGATAAAGATATTTCCATTACCCCTAAAAAGTTCCTTTGTATCCATTGCTTCTCGTTTTCATACCTGCCCCAACCAGAGGCAATTACTATTTTAATTCCTAATACCATAGATTACCCTTGAGTATTTGTAATCTTCTTGTAAATGGAATGTATATGCCATTTTTTTTTCTGACTTCTGTAACTCAACAAAATCTCTTTGAAGCCAGTCATATAGTAGTTATCTGTTCTTTGCACTGCAGTATAGTATTCTATTATATGGTTATGTCTCCATTTGTCTATTTGCTTGTTTCTTTTTATTGCTGAATCTATTATGTAGTTCAGTTCAGTTCAATCGCTCAGTCATGTCCGACGCACACCAGGCCTCCCTGTCCATCACCAACTCCCAGAGCTTACCCAAACTCATCTCCATTGAGTCAGTGATGCCATCTAACCATCTCATCCTTTGTTCTCCCCTTCTTCTGCCTTCAATCTTTCCCAGCTTCAGGGTCTTTTCAAATGAGTCAGCTCTTTGTATCAGGTGAACAAAATATTGGAGTTTTAGTTTCAACATCATCCTTCCAATGAACACCCAGGACTGATGTCCTTTCGAATGGACTGGTTGGATCTCCTTACAGTCCAAAGGACTCTCAAGAGTCTTCTCCAACACCACAGTTCAANTGATGTACTCCTTTTCCTATTTGGAACCAGTCTGTTGTTCCATGTCCATTTCTAACTGTTGCTTCCTGACCTGCATACAGATTTCTCAAGAGGCAGGTCAGGTGGTCTGATATTCCCATCTCTTTCAGAATTTTCCACAGTTTATTGTGATCCACACAATCAAAAGCTTCATATAGATATACCTCAATTTGCTTGTTGATGAAAATTTGTATTGTTTTCATGTTTTATTTTTATAAATAAAGCTCTCTTAACATTCTGGCAAATTTTTTGACATTTTTTCTTATATGTTAGGTAAATTTTTGTATATGGGGTAGAATTGCTGGTATATGTTTAACTTCATGAAGCTATTGATCAGATGCCATGATCTTAGTTTTTTGAATTTTGAGTTTTAAGCCAGCTTTTTCACTCTCCTCTTTCAGTTTCATCAAGAGGCTCTTTAGTTCTTCTTTGCTTTCTGCCATAAAGATGGTGTTATCTGTGTATGTGTGGTTATNTGTTTAACTTCATGAAGCTATTGATCAGATGCCATGATCTTAGTTTTTTGAATTTTGAGTTTTAAGCCAGCTTTTTCACTCTCCTCTTTCAGTTTCATCAAGAGGCTCTTTAGTTCTTCTTTGCTTTCTGCCATAAAGATGGTGTTATCTGTGTATGTGTGGTTATTGATATTTCTCCCAGTAATCTTGATTCCAGTTTGTGCTTCATCCAGCCTGGCATTTTGCATGATGTACTCTGCATAGAAGTTAAATCAGTAGGATGACAATAAACAGCCTTAACTTACTCCTTTCCCAATTTGGAACCATTCTGTATCTCCATGTCCAGTTCTAATTGTTGCTTCTTGACCTGCATACAGATTTCTCAGGAGGCAGGTAAGGTGTTCTGATATTCCCATTTCTTGAAGAATTTTCCAGTTTGTTGTGATCCACACAGTCAAAGGCTTCAGCATAGTTAATAAAGCAGAAGCAGATTTTTTTTGGAACTCTCTTGCTTTTTCAATGATCCAACATATTTTGGCAATTTCATCTCTGGTTTCTCTGCCTTTTCTCAACCCAGTTTGAACATCTGGAAGTTCTCTTTTGTTTATGTACTACTGCAGCCTGGCTTGGAGAATTTTGAGCATTATTTTGCTAGCATGTCAGATGAGTGCAATTATGCGGTAGTTTGAGCGTTCTTTGGCATTGCCTTTCTTGGGATTGGAATGAAAACTGACCGATTCCAGTCCTGTGGCCAATGCTGTTTTCCAAATTTGCTGGCATATTGAGTACAGCACTTTCACAGCATCACCTTTCAGGATCTGAAATAGCTCCATTGGAATTCTATCACCTCCACTAGCTTTTTTCGTGGTGATGCTTCCTAAGGCCCACTTGACTTCACACTCCAGGATGTCTGGCTCTCGGTGAGTGATCACACCATCATGGTTATCTGGGTCATGAAGATCATTTCTGTATAGTTCTGTGTATTCTTGCCACCTCTTCCTAATATCTTCTGCTTCTGTTAGGTCCCTACCATTTCTGTCCCTTTTTTGCACCCATCTTTGCATGAAATGTTCCCTTGGTATCTCTGATTTTCTTTTCTTTCTAATTATCCCTAATCTCTAATTAGAGATTAGAGAATTAGAGATGACATTATACATGAACATATAAAAATTATGCCAGGGAATAATCATCAGGTGAAAACAGCTGTAGCCACTTAAGCTTTATCTAATATCCTAATCCCAGACCTTTGTGTGACATCTACTGCTTTGTTGTTGTTTAGCTGCTGAGTCATGTCCAACACTTTCATGACCCCTTGAATTATAGCCTGCCAGGCTCCTCTGTCCATGGGATTTCCCAGGCAAGAATACTGGAGGGGGTTGCCATTTCTTTCTCCAGGGGATCTTCCCAACCCAGGGATCGAACACATGTCTCCTGCATTGGCATGGGGATTCTTTACCACTGAGCTACCTGGGAAGCCCAATCTATTGCTTAGTCACCCCCAAATTAATTTCTTATTGCCCTTTATCATAAAAAGCAACTCTGGACAAAGAATAGAAAAAGAATAAAACTTTGGACTAAGTTATGAAGCATAGTTTAAGAGTTATTTCAAAGCTACTGACTTGAAGCTTTACAGACATTTCTACCTCTTTGGTTTTTGTACAATGATAAAATGAAGCTCAAATCAGCTCATTCTACTAATTTCTGGAGTATATAATCAACCAAAAGAGGATAAAAAAATATGGAGTAAAAATATACATTTAAAAACTTTTGCTTCAGAGGGAGACAGCTTATGAATACTGATTATAGAAGAAATTTGGCTAGTGAATATACTTTACATAAGGACAAAACCATGTAGCTGTTCAGATTCTCATGAGGCTTTGGTCATAGTATTTGATATGAATACACCTAGATAAATTTGGCTAAAATATACACCTTTGCAATTATTTCAGAAAGGAAATAACTCATAAATGAATTTTTTTCCTTAAGTCAATGAATTCTACCCTGTAAGAACGATATACAGTTTGATATAAAAGGTTTTCTAATTATGTCAGAAAATCACTATGGTTTTTCTTTCCGAGGTTCAAAAGAACATAATTCAGTCTGGCATCTAAAATTTTAAAGTCAATTTGCAAAAGGCACTTAACTAGTAGTTAATAATCACTGGCAGTCTCTTTGAATCTTCATAATATCAGTAATAAAAGCTTTTCTCTCTTAATTGACTATATTGCAACATCTTTCTTTTTTTAGAAAATAGTAACATTTTAGCTATCTTTTTAAAAATGTTTTAATGTTACACCAAAACTTCCATAAGAAATTAACAAGTCTTGTTGCATTATATATACTCTCCCTGTCATTTGCTGCAAATCCTTTGGTACTAAAGGAATAATAGACAGCTCCCTATCATTTAATTTTCTAGAATATGTAAATTTATATGGTCATGCAGATAACTTTCAGTACTTATTAATGGTGTTTTAACAATCAACAGTTTAATTAGCAAAATAATGTGTCTGATCAACCAAAGAAGTAATCCTGTTTTAAATATCTAACTTGCCTTTTAAATTAGAAACTCTTATTATATTTTCGGTATCCTGGGGCATACTGCACCATTGGTACCCTATGGACATTGCTAATTAGCCCCCAAAGATTATAGCAATTGACTCCACAACTGCTTCCTCAGATGGAACTCCCATTCATCATCTTTCTCATTTCCTTTAAACTATTCTTGCTCTTCTGTGGCCTTATTGACATTTATGGCTACTGCGCAGCCCATGTTTAGCATACATCATGACATGAAGGCAGAAAGCTTTTCTTTTTAGAATAATCATATCCTATACATGTTTGTGTGAACGAAGTTTGCACTGTGAAAGGGTGATGACACAGACATTAACCTATCTTCGTGTCACTGAAAAGTTAAATTGGTCATCCTTACAGAGTGTTGCTGCTAAGTGGTTTGGTTATATTTCTATTTAACTGCTGAAGAGTCCTTAAGGATATGCTTTCCAGGTGGCTCAGTGGTAAAGAATTTCCCTGCCAGTGCAGGAGATGCAGGTTCAATCCCTGGGTCAGGAAGATTCCCTGGAGGAGGAAGTGACAACCCACTCAAGTATTCTTGCCTGGAAAATCCCTCGACAGAGGAGTCTGGTGGGCTCCAGTCTATGGGGTCTCTAAAAAGTCAGATATGACTGAGCAACTAAACAATAACAACCTAAAGCATACCGCCACTTTGAGCACTGGACTTCCCTTGTGGCTCAGCTGGTAAAGAATCCACCTGCAGTGAGTGAGACCTGGGTTCAATCCCTGGGTTGGGAAGATTCCCAAAGAACAGAAAGATTACCCACTCCAGTATTCCAGCCTGGAGAATTCCATGGACTACAGTCTTTGGGGTCGCAAAGAGTCAGACACAACTGAGATTTCCCTTTCACTTCACTTTGAGCATTAATGAAGAGCTAAAAAAATAAAACCTATACATGTTTCACTTGTCTTTCTTATGCTTAAAATTCTACATTTTTTAAAACATACTGAAACAAATGAGGGTTTTGGTGGTTTGCTTCCTGGTGTTTATAGAGACAGGGATAGATGACTGACAGGGAATTGCTTTGGCAGTTGTAGACAATGTACTGAATGAGCCTCATGTCCTGTCTATGCCAGAATATAAGTAGTGGTTCATTGATCAAATTAGCCACCTGCGGGTTTTGTGTAAAGTTTCTGAAGTCCATATCCCATGATTCTGATCCTGAAGGACTGAAGTGAGATCCAGGAATCTGCATTTTTAACAATCTCCTAGGGCTTCCCTGGCAGCTCAGATGGTAAAGAATCCACCTACAAAGCAGGAGACCTGGGCTCTATCCCTAGGTAAGGAAGATCCCCTGGAGAAGGAAATGTCTACCCACCCCCACATTCTTGCCTGGAGAATCCCATGGACAGAGGGAGCCTGGCAGACTGCAGTACATGGTGTCCCAAACACAACTGAAGCAACCATCACTTTCAGGCAACTATAATCAGGGTGGTTCACAATCAAATTTGGAAACAGTGATTTTATCTGTAGAATTGGCACGTGCAAGTCAGAGTAACCACGTGAAACTTCCTAGGGATAGACACAAGAGGCAGGCTTGGAGGGACCACTCTGACGCAGGACATCATTTTGGACTCTTCCTGCCCTCTCTTTGTTTCCGGTTCACTTTCCTTTTGTCATACTAAACTTAACCCTTCTCTTGTATAGTAAGTAAGAGTGTAACTGGTAAACATCTCAGGACAGGTGCTAAATGGTGAAGTTAAGAAACAGACAAAAGGAAGCACCCATTTTGTGATTGTGTGCTGTGCTTTGGCGCTCAATCAGATCCGACTCTTTGTAACTCTATGGACTGTAGCCCACCAGGTCCTCTGTCCATGGGATTCTCCAGGCAAGAATACTGGAACAGGTTGCCATACCCTCCTCCAGGGGATCTTCCCAACCCAGGGACTGAACCCAAGTTTCCCACATTGCAGGCACATTCTTTATTGTCTGAGCCACCAGGGAAGCCCATGAATACTGGAGTGGGTAGTCAATCACTTCTCCAGGGGATCTTCCCGACTCAGGAATCAAACCAGGGTCTCCCGCATTGCCGGTGGATTCTTTACGAGCTGAGCCACCAGGGAAGCCCCGTTTTGTGATTAGGAAGTGGTTATGGCTCCTGGTGGATACACAGATACATATCCTGGTTGGGGGAGTGGTGACGAAGATGAGAGAAGGGGCAGCAAACATCCCTACCTGGACTGGTCTGAATGGACAGGCAAGTAGGCAGGAGTATCAGCAAGGAGATCCAGTAGCAGTGACTCCTCAAATTGGGTCCCTATTCTGCACAAATAAACACAAAAATGCCATCGAAAAGAAATGACTATAGTTCTACTTCTTAACCATGCTTAGCATTTGACCACAATTTCATTTCTCCCGCACCTCACCTGAATTTCAGATCTCATGATTACAGAAGAATGTAAATATATACCTTAAAAATTGGACTGGTGAACTCTTAAAGTGACCCTTGGCCTTCTAGCCAAGTATGTAACCACTACCCTTTGATTTTCTGACTCACAAGTTAGTGCATCTGCCATCCAATTAACACCTCATTTAACTATACACCTGAGGCTTTTGCTTCAGAACTCTATTTTGAAACAATTAGCCCTCTACTGAATAGGGTAGTGTGATTATAATTAGGGGGGAGACACAAAGAACAGTGTGATTAAGTCTTTGTAAAACCTCCCTTAGTGGAAGCGGGGGTCACAGTACAGATAAACACATGAAGTTAGAATAAAGGCTTTCTGCTTTAAAAACTCTGAGATATTCTGTACACCATATTACTTACCTTACTTATTTTATCAAAGCACAGAAAAGCAAATTTCCTTATATAGCACCTCCCAAGCAGGAAGACTTTTAGTGTTTTGTTTGAAATTATTATCACATATTTTGGTCAAATGAAAACCTATAAATAGTGCTACCTCTGGATTTCAGTTTTCTCTGGAGACGGGATTATTTGTAATGAAAATACTGTGTGTGTGTGTTTTAAACTGTGTGTTCTTTATGTATGTAAAGTCAAAGTGAAGTCACTCAGTTGTGTCCGATTCTTTGCAACCCCATGGACTGTACCCCACCAGGTTCCTCCATCCATGGAATTTTCCAGGCAAGAGTATTGGAGTGGGTTGCCATTTCATTCTCCAGGGATCTTCCTAACTCAGCGATCGAACCCAGGTCTCCCACATTGCAGACAGACATTTTAACATAAGTCTAATTTCCCTGGAAGTTTGGGAAATCAACCAATGAAACACATGCATTATATTTTCACACCTATATGGATATTTTATTCTAGTCTTTTTTCATATTAATCCTTTCTTCTGCAATGTTTCTCAAACGTTAGTGTGCATAAGAATTGTTTAGGGATATTTATAAAATGCCTAATCTGATTTATTAGGCTTTAACTTTTCATTTCTGATAAGCTCTTGAATGATACATATGTTCAAGGGCCACGCTGACCAATAAGGCTTTGTCCACAATGTACCACTTAAGTGCCAAGACAGGTTTCCACCAAAGAAAAATATTCTTTTTTAGTTTAAATTTTGTATTTATGAATTATCATTGGAACAGAATTGAGGCTATGTTAACATAGCAGAAACAGAGACATTCTAGCCTTAGGAAAGTTTCTGAACTTTACAAACAAGATATTTTCAACTGACTTAAATTTTTCTGACACTGAATATGAAAAAGATGATTACTCTTGCTATTTCAGATGAGATGTTTAATTAGAGTTAATTAAAGAAATACAAGCAACTTGACCGTTAAGCCTTTCAATTCTAAGCTGTAATAATCTTAATAGCAAAATCCATAAAATATGTAGAAATGAGTGAGTATCGGCCCTTTCTATGCTGTTAAATTTGTAGTAGTCATTACACAAATATGTCTTCTTCAGAGAAGAAGCTGCTGAAATGTGCTGATTTGTAAAAGGATAAGACACTTGACTTGGTTAACTGGCTGATACAGAAAATGAATAGCAAGAGAGAGAGAAGAGAGGCATCCCCCACACATGGTCATAGAAAGGAAGGGAAAAATGAGGAATCATGAACAAAAGAAGCCAAAAATCAGAGTCAGTAAAACAAAAAAAAACAAACCAGGGTTTTCTAGCTTTATGGGGTCCATATAGTTGTGCATGTAAGAAATGTAGGGATTTGAGAACTTGCTTATTCTACTTTCTCCACCTTAGAGAAATTAAAAAAACCAATGGGAAGAAGGCTGATTTGTTCAGTGACCAGAAAGAGCTTAAATTTGGTTTGAAGGTAAAACAAAGAGGATCTGAGAAAACATAGTTCAAAACATGGAGACTTCCCTGGAGGTCCAGGAAATCTTACTGCCAATGCAGGGAATACAAGTTTGATCCCTGGTGCGGGAAGATCACACATCCCACAGGGCAACTAAGCCCATGTGCCACAATTACTGAAGCCCCCTACCCTAGAGCCCATGATCCACAAGAGAAGCCCCACAATGAGAAGCCCATGTACCACCACTAGAGAGTGGCCCCCATNAACAGAGACATTCTAGCCTTAGGAAAGTTTCTGAACTTTACAAACAAGATATTTTCAACTGACTTAAATTTTTCTGACACTGAATATGAAAAAGATGATTACTCTTGCTATTTCAGATGAGATGTTTAATTAGAGTTAATTAAAGAAATACAAGCAACTTGACCGTTAAGCCTTTCAATTCTAAGCTGTAATAATCTTAATAGCAAAATCCATAAAATATGTAGAAATGAGTGAGTATCGGCCCTTTCTATGCTGTTAAATTTGTAGTAGTCATTACACAAATATGTCTTCTTCAGAGAAGAAGCTGCTGAAATGTGCTGATTTGTAAAAGGATAAGACACTTGACTTGGTTAACTGGCTGATACAGAAAATGAATAGCAAGAGAGAGAGAAGAGAGGCATCCCCCACACATGGTCATAGAAAGGAAGGGAAAAATGAGGAATCATGAACAAAAGAAGCCAAAAATCAGAGTCAGTAAAACAAAAAAAAACAAACCAGGGTTTTCTAGCTTTATGGGGTCCATATAGTTGTGCATGTAAGAAATGTAGGGATTTGAGAACTTGCTTATTCTACTTTCTCCACCTTAGAGAAATTAAAAAAACCAATGGGAAGAAGGCTGATTTGTTCAGTGACCAGAAAGAGCTTAAATTTGGTTTGAAGGTAAAACAAAGAGGATCTGAGAAAACATAGTTCAAAACATGGAGACTTCCCTGGAGGTCCAGGAAATCTTACTGCCAATGCAGGGAATACAAGTTTGATCCCTGGTGCGGGAAGATCACACATCCCACAGGGCAACTAAGCCCATGTGCCACAATTACTGAAGCCCCCTACCCTAGAGCCCATGATCCACAAGAGAAGCCCCACAATGAGAAGCCCATGTACCACCACTAGAGAGTGGCCCCCATTCATCACAACTAGAGAAAGTCTGAGCACAGCAATGACTCGGCGCAGTCAAAAATTAAAAAAAAAAAAAAGAAAGAAAACATGGGTTTCAGCTGGAGAGAGGTAAGACTTCCGTGTCTGGGCAAAGGCTTTCCAAGCCTAGGAATGCAAAGTAGAAATGGCCCTGTGTTGGCCATCCTTGCTGCTGCTGCTGCTGCTAAGTCACTTCAGTCGTGTCCGACTCTGCAACCCATAGACGGCAGCCCACCAGGCTCCCCCGTCCCTGGGATTCTCCAGGCAAGAACACTGGAGGGGGTTGCCATTTCCTTCTCCAATGCATGAAAGGGAAAAGTCAAAGTGAATATATATCCGACTCTTAGCGACCCCATGGACTGCAGCCTACCAGGCTCCTCCGTCCATAGGATTTTCCAGGCAAGAGTACTGGAGTGGGGTGCCATTGGCCATCCCTGGACAGTGTCAATCTGTGTTATATCATCAATTCCTAGAAAGTTATGTTGCTGTTTATTACTTTGATAACGTGCACACTTTGTACACGAAGATACATTCAAAACCACCCAGTTCAGTTCCTCCAGATTGTAATTTAGCAAATTAGTTCCCCCAAAGGCTCCACGATTGGTCCTTGTTGTTGTTTAGTCTAAGAGTCACAACCACCTCTTTTGCAACCCCACGGACTGTAGCTTGCTAGGCTCCTTTGTCCATGGGATCTTCCAGGCAAGAATAGTGGAGTGGGTTGCCATTGCCTTCTCCCAGGGATCTTCCCAACCCACTGATCAAAGCCACATCTCCTGAATTGGCAGGCGAGTTCTTTACCACTAAGCCACCTGGGAAGCCCATGTGATTGGCCCTGTACTTAGTCAGGTCCAACTCACGGCCACCCCCTGGACTATAGTCTGCCAGGCTTCTCTGTCCATGGGGATTTCCCAGGCAAGAATTCTGGATTAGGTTGCCATGCCCTCCTCCAGGGGATCTTCCCAACCCAGGGTTCTAACCCAGGTATCCCACATTGCAGGTGGGTTCTTTACTGTCTGAGCCACCAGGGAAGCCCATATGATTGGCCCTAGGTCATATTTAAGGCAGAACTGAGTCTGAAATCTAGTTTTCCACACTCTTAGTCCCAGCTAGTGCTACAATACCAAAACCCTCTGAATTGTGCTCCTCCCAAGCATGCAGTGAGGCAGAGGAAAGAGAGAACCACACTTACAGGAAACCACTAAAAGCACCCCTGCCCCATCCTGTGTCTTAAAAATGAACCAGGCAAGATGGTGTAAGCTGGTGTGTCATCTCAGTATGGCCTTTCTGCTTACAAGGAAACTAATCAAAAAGATAGTATGTTGCGCTCAGTCACTCAGTTGTGTCCAGCTCTTGGCAATCACATGTGCCCTGAGGCTCCTCAGGCCACTGAATTTTCCAGGCAAGAATATTGGAGCAGGTTACCATTTCCTCCTTCAGGGATCTCACCTGAGTCTTTTGCAACTGCTCCATTAAGCCACCTGGGAAGCCCAATTAAAAAGATAGAAATACAACAGTTAAGCAGCTTCAGTCATCCTCTTTTTCACTGAGATCTCAGTCATATTTTAAATCATTTTACATACTTGCAAGAGTTATATGTGAATCTGTAAACACCTTTGCTGTTATTAAGGGTACATTTTCCCATTACAAACAAAGACTTTTAATTCACAGTATGATCAACATGTTCAGTACTAAAGAGATATGTTTCATTTCACAGAAAATTCTTATTTTCAGAACACATCTTAATATATGTACAGTTTAGGAGAGTTCTAGTTAACAATTCATAAAGCAAAGATTTGCTCCAGTATGATATAAGACATTGTGTATTAATGAAGGACATATTTGCTGGTTCTAGTACTTGTGGTTATTCAGTTGCTAAGTCATGTCCAACTCTGTGACTCCATGGACTGCAGCACACCAGCCTTCACTGTCCTTCACTATCTCCCCCAGTTTGCTCAAACTCAAGTCCATTCAGTCGACGATGCCATCCAGCCATCTCACCCTCTGTCAACCCCTTCTCTTCCTGCCCTCAATCTTTCCCAGCCTCAGGGTCTTTTCCAATACTTGCTTCCCCTAAATGATAAAAAGCTGTATTTATTTCGAACACGATTATCATAAATTAGAAAGCCTGAATTACAGATGAAGGAAAATTCTGGCAAATTTTTCCCAAAAGACAAACGTAATTGTTCTACCAAGAGCAGTTAATTGAAAGCATACAAATTCAGATATTAAACTTTAGATTGTAAGCTACATTTTCTATTCAATTTATAAACTGAATAGTTATCCCATAGGATAACTGACAAGACTTAACGAAACTGCAAACTTTTAAAACTGCTATTATTTACCGTATTCAGGGTTTAACAGACAAGTAATAGGATGTCTTTCCATATCTGTACTAAATATGTACACCTCTTATTCTTATAAAATGATTTTACATACTTTTCTCTCCATTATTTCCTCCAAACAAAAAAAACCCTCTGAGGCAGAAATTATTTATCAACATTTGCTTTGGAGAGTTTTAAAGGGCCAAAGATGACAGAACTATCCTGGACAACTCCTCACTATTCTAATTTGTGCAAACTGATAATATCAGGATATTCATAACAGCTGACTCTCACAACGGTCAAATTTCCTTTTCTGTAATAACAGGCAGCAATCTACCATTTAGAGTTTTCGATGGAATAGCCAGCTTTTTGAAAAGGTGAAAGAAAAATACCAATGTTAACACATAGGAGAGCATTTATAAAAACCAGAAAATAAAAGCCCACAAGTTTAAAAGGAACCAGATACACTGAGCTTCACCCACAAGAACACAGAAAAATCACATCAATTATATTAACTATATTCTGATGCAGAGTTCAATAGGGCATTAGCATTGGAAAGAAATCGTTATACATTGGTGAAAATCTAGTAACTATGAGGCACAAAGTGGTCTCTGGAATCAGATCTCTAGTTTAAATCCCGGTGCTCTCACTATCTATGTGACTGTAAACAAGTTACTTTGCAGAAAATAATAGTAGATACCCTGATGGAAGAATAATTTCTCCCTAGAAGAGGGGAATATGTGAAGACAGAAGCCCAGGTCAAAGTGATGCAGGTTCCTGAGCCTAGAAAGGTGTCTCCTGAAACAAAAATGTCAAGCATCCAGACAGAAAGGAAGCAAGAAAATGGATTCTGCCCTAGGGCTTCTAGAAGTTACACAGCACTATTGACACCTTGATTTTCACTTAGATTCAATAAGCCACATTGTTTTAAGCCACTAAGTTTATGGCAATTTATTATAGCAGCAACAAGAAAATAATACATTATCTTATACAGTTATGGGGCTTCCCTGGTGGCTGAAATGTAAAGAATCTGCCTGCAATGTGGGAGACCAGAGTTTGATCTCCTAGTCGGGAGGATCCCTTGGAGAATGGAATTGGTACCCCCTCCAGTATTTTTGCCTGGAGAATTCCCTGGACAGAGGAACCTGGCAGGCTACATACAGTCCATGAGATCGCAAGAGCTGGAAATGACTGAGACACCGACACTTTCATGAAAACAACAGACATATGTACAAATAAAGCACTTTGGTGCTGACAATATGCTTGGTGCTGTGTCAAGTAAAGTAAAGTAAATGTCGCTCAGTCGTGTCCGACTCTTTGCGACCCCATGTATAGCCTACCAGTTTCCTCCATCCATGGGATTTTCCAGGCAAGTATACTGGACTGGACTGAGTTGCCATTTCCTTCTCCAGGAGATCTTCCCAACCCAGGGATCGAACCCAGGTCTCCTGCGTTGTAGGCAGACGCTTTACTGTCTGAGCCACCGGGGAAGGTGCTGTGTAGCATCCTCTATTATTTTAATAACATAAATCAGTTTCTTTAACTTCTCTGCTTAAAAATCTATATGCTGATAACTAATTTGCTGAATTATGTCCTCTGGAGTGTTTGCAATTCTTTCCTTCTTCCTGATCTCTCTCAGCCTTTCACTGCCACCTTTTGCCTCACTCACTACTGGCCAGTCACACTAACCTTCTTTAAATGCCTCCAAAAGTCAAATGCCTTTGAACCTCAGGATCTTTGGAACAGCTGTGCTCTCAGCATGAAGAATTTTTTCTGTCATCCTCATTCCAGCTAAATCTTACTTATATTCACATTTATTAAAATAACTTGTTCTCAGAAAGGCCTTCCCTGAAAACAAATTTTCTCAGAATATACCACTCTTAATAGCCAATAAGCAAACAAAAAGATGCTCAATATTTTTAGTTATCAGAAAAATGCAAATCATAACCACAATTATACACCACTGTATAGTCACTGGGAAAGTGAAAATGAAAACCAGACAATAACAAATACCAGCAAGGATGTAGAGAAGTTGGAACCCTTATATATTGTTGGTGGGATTGAAAATGATGCAGCCACTTTGGAGAACAGTTTGACAGTTTTTCAGAATGTTAAACCTAGAGTTACCACATGATGCAGCAATTCTACTGTTAGGTATAAACACAAGAAAAATGAAAAATTTATGTCCACACAAAAACTTGTATATAAATGTTCACAGCAGCCAGAAATTGTTAACAATCCAAATGTGTAGTAACTGATGAACAGTTAAACAAAATACAGTATATCCACACAATGGAATATTATTCTGCAATAAGGAGGAATAAAGTACTGATATATGCCAAAATATTAATTATCCTTGAAAACATTATAAAAAATGAGGAAAGCCAGTCACAAAGACAACATATAATCTGATTCCATTTATATGAAACATTTACAGTGGACAAAACCACAGAAGCACAGAGAAGGTCAGTGGTTTCCTGGGGATAAGGTGAGTAGAGATTGAGGAGTGCTGGGTGCTGGAGTTTTGGGGGAATGTCAAAATAGTCTCAAATTCTGGAAGAGGTTGTATAACTCTGTGACTATGCTAAAAAAAAAAAAANTGGCTGGATGGCATTACCAACTTGATGGACATGAGTTTGGGTGAACTCCGGGAGTTGGTGATAGGCAGGGAGGCCTGGCATGCTGCAATTCATGGGGTTACAAAGAGTCAGACACAACTGAGCGACTGAACTGAACTGAAAGTATCCTTTGTCCGTTGACATATTGACTCATTCAAAAAATGTTTATTGCATACACCCTTTTTCCAGGTGATAAAAACATAAAAGTTAAAATCACCATATGTGCCCTCATGAAACCAAACCATTCCTAGGAAGACAGAGAAATGATTGACAAAACTGACAAATCAGTTTTGTAACAGAGTTTCCTATTGGAGTTTGGAAGGAAACACTTTTAAAGAAATGCCTTAGTCATTTTGTCATATTTGCCGTGTAATTCCAACTAAGCATAGTGTGAAGTACCANTCTGCCCTCATGAAACCAAACCATTCCTAGGAAGACAGAGAAATGATTGACAAAACTGACAAATCAGTTTTGTAACAGAGTTTCCTATTGGAGTTTGGAAGGAAACACTTTTAAAGAAATGCCTTAGTCATTTTGTCATATTTGCCGTGTAATTCCAACTAAGCATAGTGTGAAGTACCATTCATTTATGATTTAAGACATTTTATTAAAGGCCTACCCTGTGCCAGGCACTGTCTGGCTGGGCTACAGTAACAAAGGCAAATTCCTGCCCTCCTTGAGCTAACACTGCAGTGGTGGAACATGAGTCGAAATGTTAATAAGGTAAAATATACAGTATTCCAGATCATGATAAATGTTGAGAAAATTAGGCCAGAGAGGGAGGTGGGGAGAATAGCAGGGGGTGGGGGCAAATTTAAACAATGGTCAAGAAAGACTCTTAACAAGGAGATATTTAATCAAAGACTTGAAGAAAGCAAGTTAGTGAGCCCAGTGAACTATATAGGGGCATGCATTCTAGGCAAAAAGAGAGAAAAAAAGGGCATTAGAAATCTAGCATTCTATTCATACTAAATCAAACAAGTGGAATCAAAATATCATAAGCTTAGCAAAAATACATGTTTTTGAGAATATATGTATTATACATAGTATTTATATATATGTATTTCTAATTTAAAAATAGATATGCAGCAGGTAACAAAAGTTTACTATATAGCACAGGGAACTATAGTTAATATATTGTAATAACTGATAATAGAAAATAATCTAAAAAATAATATATGTGTATATGTATAACTGAATCACCTTGCTGTCCACCTAAAACCTTGTAAAGCAACTATACTACAATAAAATATATATGTTAAGAAAATTCTAAAAACTTTTCTTTATTGTGAAAACTGAGAGGCAGAAGTGCTCTGGAATGTTCAAGGAACTTTCAAGAAGCTGGTGTAAAATGAACAAATGAGAGATTAGTAGCAGAATGGGGGTCAAGGAGGGGTATCCAATCCCACCAGCCATTATATGGACACCAACTTTTACTTTGAAGAAGATAGGAAACACTGGAATATTTTAAACGATGCTGAGCTGACCTTACTTTTTAACAAATCATGTTGTTGTGCTAAAAACAGGTGTTATAAGGGAGAGGCTGTCATGGGGGGGTTGAAGCAGGGAGACATGCTGAGAGACTGTTACAGCAATCCAGGTGGTTTACAGTCCAGGTGACCTGACCAGGTTGATAGCAATAGAAGTGATATAAAGCAATGAAATTTTGGATATATTGTGAGGCTAGACCCAACGAGATTTGCTGATTGAGTGCATGGGAAGGTTGTTGGTGACCATAACAAGAAAACTTTTAGTGACATGGAAGGGAAAAAATGCCTATTTATAGTGGGTTTAACAGAGTTGGGGAAGAAATGGATTAGATTATAGATGACACTTCTGAAAAGCTTTGCTTTAAAAAGACAGTCATTGGGAGAGGAAGTAGGGTTAAGAGATGGTTGTTTCTGTTAACAAGGAGAAATAGCAATATATTTTAGATTTAAAGTAATAATATAACAGACAGGGAAAATGGATGGGAGAGAGAGGACATGACAGTCAAAGCAACTAACTAGGTAAGAGAGGATGGGAGGTAGTGCTCAACAGAAACAGCTGTTCCATTAGGAGCCGGAACGATGGATCCGTAGTGATGATGGGGATGATGGATCTATAGTGATGATGGGAAGACAGGAGGTAGGCTGAGATGATGCACACGAAAGAGTTGAGGGAGTCATGTAGTTTGGGGAAGGTGTTTTTTTGTTTGTTTGTTTGTTTCTGTAATTCGTAAAATAAGAATCAAGATTTTCATTGCAAAATGAGGGTAGTGGAAGCAGAGTTGGCCATGTGAAAAAGAGGTGCGGGTAAGAAGTAGCCATCCAGGAGAGAGAGAGAGAGAGAGAGAGAGAGAGATTTCAATATCCAGGTGTAAATATGGGAGTAAGTGACTGAGATTGTATGAAGGACATTATTGAGAGTCAAGGAAATGACAGGCCAGAATATCATATGTGGTTATATTGAAATTAGCCAACAAGCATCATAAAACAAAGTATTATAAAAGAGTAGCCAGAACCAAAATCTTCAAGTTTTACTAAACGGCTTGGTTTAATTTTAAACTTCTGTTTTTATTTTTGTTGAACACTCAATTCCAGTGTCGAAAATATTCTTTTTCTCATTGCTGTCTTGTTTTCTTTTATATTCCTTCAAATGATTAAGAATGGGACTTTATGACTAGCCTATAACTAACTAGTATGTTATACAAATTTGTTACATTGTAAAGTATACCCTATAGTGAATTGAAACTTGAAACAGCCAACAATTTATACCTACAAAAGAACACTTTCCATTGGCTAGATGAGGGGGAAAAATTATTTCTTTGATTCACAGTTTTAGAGGAAAGAAAATTTTAAAAAGATATGGCTGGTAAATGTGTGAAAATTTAAACTGTTGTACTGAATTAGTTCAGTGATTCAAGCTGGTGAATTTCCAGCTAAAGAAGAATGTTAAGTGAAATAGTCAAAAAACAGTCTTCAGTGAAATCCATCAGAAACCCATCATTTCACATTGCACCATTAATCTTCAGCAAGATGCCAACTGTGAATCACATGAATATTTGGGTGCGAGAGGGCATCATCTATAACACCCAGTGTTAATAGAAACTGTCAGGCTTATGCTCATTGCCCACGTGATGGTCATTGATCTGCTCTAATGGCAAGACAAAGACTTATGATTTCTGGACACCATTTTGAAGCCGGGCTCTACTTACTGCCCCTTCAGAAATCTGCAAGATATTAATCAACTGATAACTATTTTTAGTTTCAGATAGGCTAGTCCTTTCCAAATTGGATACTGGGAAAGGGATATATGAGATTAATGAGGGACCTCAGTTGATACTGAAGTGCTGAGAACTAAACTGCAGAATAGAGATACAATTACTGTGGGCTCTGCCCCGTGTATGATCCCTAAAGTGAGAAATAAAACCGAATATAGTAAGACTTACTATCAACTGGGGACCCTAGTGACCAAAAGAACTCAAATGTCTTTTTTGTGTGTGAGAGATCTCAGTTTAAAGCATGAGGAACTGCATATGCTGTGAAATTCCAGAATTAACCTTTAATCCATACACGGCAATGATTATTTTTAAGTCAGCATTTTCATTTGCTATCTTTAGGAAAAGAAATTTAATGTGAAGGAAACTGAGGAGCATTTCACAATGTGTATACATGAAGAGAATCAAACAATAATTCATCATATCAGAGAAAAAGATAAGAGATTTGGGGAAAGGAAAGTTTTATGAACACTACAAACATGTATGAGTGGGTAGGGATAGGCACAGAGCTGTTTACAAAGTTTGGAACAAAGAGCCCACAATCCAGTATTTCCATCTGTACTCTAGAAAAGAAAAAACTCCAAAAATAAAATCACCCATTGTTCTAACAAAATCTTACTTAAATTGATGTCATAAATATAATGACCATCATGAAGAGCTTTTCTCCTGTTGTGTGTGAGAAGACTAACATTATCTCATGAATATTATATGATGTTATACATTTATGATATGTGTGTGTGCTTAATCACTCAGTTATATCTGACTCTTTGTGACCCCATGGACTGTAGCCCACCAGGCTCCTCTGTCCATGGAATTCTCCAGGCAAGAATACTGGAGTGGGTTGCATTCCCTTCTCCAGAGGATCTTCCCTACCCAGGGATAGAACCCAGGTCTCCTGCATTGCAAGCAGATTCTTTACCGTATAAGCTACAGGGAAGTTCATCACATTTGTGATAAAGCAGCCTTAGTCAGTTCATGCTACCAGAACAAATAATCATAGACTGGGTTACTTAAACAGTGAAGGTTTATTTCTCACCGTTCTGGAGGTTGTAAGTCTGGGATTATGGTGCCTGAGTGGTCAGGTTCTGGTGGGTGTGCTCACCTACATTGCAGGTGGCTGACTTCTCACTGTACCCTCCTAGTAGAAGGATAAGTGAGCTATCTCTCTGGCCCCTTCTATGAGAACACTAGTTCCATTCATGAGAGCTGCACTCTCATGACCTAGGTATCTTGCAATGGTCCCCACCTCCAAACACCATCACGCTGTGGTAAGGGTTGTGCTGTGCTGTGCTCAGTTGTGTCCGACTCTGTGACCCTATGGACTGCAGCCCTACAGGCTCCTCTGTCCATGGGATTTTCCAGGCAAGAATGGATTGCCATTTCCTTCTCCAGGGGATCTTCCCCATCCATGGTTCTACACCTCCTGCATTGGCAGGCAGATTCTTTACCACTGAGCCACCTGGGAAGGGTTAGGGTGTAGATATGCGGTCTGTAACACAGCTGTTGATTCATGAGAGAAACAGAGACAAAAATGTTCAAAGAGAAAAATCAAAGGAAAAATATGAACTACAACAAAGCCACTGGAGAAAAAATGTTGACCTATATTCCTACATACAGAGGATAAGAAGGAATTGAGTTAGCCAAGAAGGAAATGGAGAGATGGCTTTTAAAGTTGACCCTGGGTTGAAAGATAAGGAAAAAATGATTTGGAATGTTCTTCGTGTGGAATTCAGAGTGAGAAGCAACTAGGTCAGTTTTGTTTTGTTTTCCTTTTCATTGAAGCTGGGTTTGTAGGTGTACAAATAATAGTTTTATTTCAAATTAGTTGTTTCACTGGGAACCCAGTCAGCAAAGGGCCTTTGCTTTCTATCAAACACTGGTTACTAAAGGAAGCAGACTAGTGGGATGAGAATGAAATTCATCGAGTTTAACCTCTGCAACAGTACCATCAAACTACATGCATATACTTTGAATACCAACAGGTTCCCCACAGATTCACTCTTATTCATGAAAGGCTAAATATGTGATATTCTGAAGACACTCCTGGAGTTGGTGAGAGGAAGTTGAGGGAAAACATGGAAAACTACTATTGTACTGCTTCTCAAAATTTCCTATCTTCATTCTGGGTACATGGGGTAATTATACTCCCTAGGAGTATATTTAGCCTTTCATGAATTCGATCCCTGGGTCAGGAAGATCTCCTGAAGAAGGGACTGGCTACCCACTCTAGCATTCTTGCCTGGAGAATCCTATGGACAGAGGAGCNATTGTACTGCTTCTCAAAATTTCCTATCTTCATTCTGGGTACATGGGGTAATTATACTCCCTAGGAGTATATTTAGCCTTTCATGAATTCGATCCCTGGGTCAGGAAGATCTCCTGAAGAAGGGACTGGCTACCCACTCTAGCATTCTTGCCTGGAGAATCCTATGGACAGAGGAGCTTGGTGGGCTGCAGTCCATGGGGTCACAAAGAGTTGGACATGACTGAGCAACTAACACTTTCATTTTCATCTTCACCTTAAGCTTAGAAACAGCCATATGACTTATTTTTGAAAACAGAATATGAATACAGGTGGTGTATTCAAGCCAGGCTTCAACAATACATGAACCATGAACTTACAGATGTGCAAGCTGGTTTTAGAAAAGGCAGAGGAAACCAGAGATCAAATTGCCAATATCCGCTGGATCATGGAAAAAGCAAAAGAGTTCCTGCAAAACATCTATTTATGCTTCATTGACTATGCCAAAACCTTTGTGTGGATCACAATAAACTGTGGAAAATTCTGAAAGAGATGGGAATACCAGACCACCTGCCTCTTGAGAAATCTGTATGCAGGTCAGGAAACAATTAGAACTGGACATGGAACAACAGACTTGTTCCAAATAGGAAAAGGAGTCTGTCAAGGCTTTCTATTGTCACCCTGCTTATTTAAGAGTACATCATAAGAAATGCTTGGCTGGATGAATCACAAGCTGGAATCAAGATTGCCAGGAGAAATATCAATAACCTCAGATATGCAGATGACACCAACCTTATGGCAGAAAGTAAAGAACTAAAGGGCCTCTTGATGAAAGTGAAAGATGAGAGTGGAAAAGTTGGCTTAAAGCTCAACATGCAGAAAACAAAGATCATGGCATCCAGTCCCATCACTTCGTGGCAAATAGACGGGGAAACAATGAAAACAGTGAGAGACTTTATCGTTTTGGGCTCCAAAATCACTGTAGATGGTGATTTAATTTCAATTATATGAAATTAAAAGATGCTTACTTCTTGGAAGTAAAGTTATGACCAAGTTAGATGGCATATTAAACAGCAGAGACATTACTTTGCCAACAAATGTCCATCTAGTCAAAGCTATGGTTTTTCCAGTAGTCATGTATGGATGTAAGAGTTGGACTATAAAGAAAGCTGAGTGCCAAAGAATTGATGCTTTTGAACTGTGGTGTTGGAGAAGACTTTTGAGAGTCCTTTGGACTGCAAGGAGATCCAACCAGTCCATCCTAAATGAGATCAGTCCTGAGTCTTCATTGGAAGGACTGATATTGAAACTGAAACTCCAATACTTTGGCCACCTGATGCGAAGAGCTGACTCATTTGAAAAGACCCTGATGGTGGGAAAGATTGAAGGTGGGAGGAGAACGGGACAACAGAATGAGATGGTTGGGTGGCATCACCAACTCAATGGACACGAATTTGAGTAAACTCCTGGAGTTGGTGATGGACAAAGAGGCCTGGCGTGCTGCATTCCATGGCGTCGCAGAGTCAGACATGACTGAGCAATTGAACTAAACTAACAGGTGACATGTGTCTTCTTTGGGCAGACACATTTAATTGCCACTGGAGACATTTCAGAACTTTCTTCCTTGGCTGCTGTAATCATGGTAGCATGTGTTGATATGGAGATGGAACGCTGAACCATCACATGGAGGACAAGAACCTAGGTGGGGTCACTAGATGTAAAGTGCACTTTGAACAGGGTTTAAACCTTTGTTTTGAGAGCACTAACATTTGGAAGTAAGTTGTTTATTGCTGCACCATAACCTAGTCTATCTTGACTAATACAAGCTCCAACTTCCTTGAAGACTTGGAATAAACAAAACAAATGCCTTAATACTTTGGTATCAACATCAGTGGACAATTAAGTTAGCAGGGAGCTTTATGTTAGAACAAAGGAATTTGCAACTTTATCACCAAGGTTTACAATTTTTATCAGTTTAATATTTTCAGTAAAGCATACCACTCCTTGCAACTATTGACTGAAAGATGAGTGTGTCCAATAAGATTATTTATAAAACAAGGCTCTACTGACTGCATCAGTTCATACACTCACCCATTTCTTCTTGCGGTTTTCTTTGAATTGCGAATATGTTAAAGGAATGCCAGTTTAGCCATGACCTTAGGAAGATTTCTTACCTGCCTTTTAATTTAGATGTAAAATAGGGTTGCCTCTTTATCTTCTGCCTTGAGGCCATTTCATAGGATTTCTTTTGAAATACTTTTGCTATAGATCTGGATTTAAAAGGATAAATAGGTGAGATAGTAAATATTTTCAGCTTTGTGGGTCATATGATCTCTGTTGCAACTCCTCAATTCTGTTTTAGCACGAAAGCTTCCATAGACAACACACAAAAACCAATAAGTGTGTCTCTTTACAAATACAAGCAGCAGGCTGATTTTGGCCCATGGGCTGTAGTTTGTCAAATCTTGCTTTAGATGTTATTTCCAATTCAAGTCACATCCATGTAATTCCATATTATCAGCTATCATGATAGCATGACTATATTAATTTGGGAACTATATTAATGAAATCAACATTCCATCTGGCAACTTATCTGATGTTCTTACAATCATGAAATAAAATATGTACCCTATTTAGGCTCTGGGCTTAATATCCTTTTTAAAAAAAATAACATTTATTTTAGTTTTTTATTTCTTTTTTTACATCTAGCTATACAATACTAGTTCTGTAGGGCTAGATATAAAAATGAAAGGAGAACTAAAATAAATGTTATATCTTTGTAGGATTTTCAAAAGCCTATTATTTCCTCATGTTACAGTGGAAATGAATTTTTTTAATGGAAACGTTTATGTTTTGTTCCTTACAAATACCAAGAGATAAAAATCTTAGTGAGATAAAGGAAAGAAAATGATGATAGTAGCCACTGCAGAATAGAAATGGATCTGTAAAGTTGTTTTCAGAAAATGAAATTCATGACTGATATGATCTAACATCTTTCCACCAGGGAGACACTAACCTATGGCAAATTAGGTCTTTGTTTATTAGTTCAAAATAAAAAAAATCACTAAAATGCTCCATTTACAGGAGACTGTGGGAAAGAAAAGGAAGAGAAAGAAATTATAATACATATATACCTGAATCCCCTAGAAGGAAAACAAAACAATTTTATTCTTTTTAATTTCAGTTGCAAATTAATTTGTTTTAATATCATGCATTTTGAACTACTAGGGCAAAGAAGCAAACAGAGAAGATGGCTATGGCAAAAGAATTCAAACCTATAGTAATAAGGAAATGAATTATGATAAGACCCAAGGCTATTTTCATTCCCTGCTTCAAATACCATGGCATAGGGGGGAGATATGTGTATCATACAATAGTTCAAAGTTTCGGTGAACACATCTATAACACTAATTAAAATCAATTTTATTGGCTTATAAAAGATGTATGTTTGAGCTCTATCTTTTATGGACTCAGTTAGTTTGCTCCTATATATACTCCTTAATATACTAGTCAGTTAGTTTCTAAAGAAAGTGGGGTAAGTTCTCTTCTTGACTGCTTCATTGTTCACTCGGGATGTATAACCAAGGACAAGACCTTATTGAAGGGGAGGAAAATTGATTGATGCCGACTGGAGTGATTCAGGCATGAAATAGATTGCAGCGCATCCCTGTGTCCCGCCAGACCGTGCTTCTGTGTTCAGGTGGTTTTGACTGCGGTGTAACTGCCAGGAAGCTGGAGCTGTCACGGAGACACTGGACAGGACTGAACACTGAAAGTCAACTGGCCAAGAGAGGTGCACATAGGCAAACTGGCTCAAAGCTGGCTCTGTCAGTGCAAACTATATGAGCTTGTACAAATCATTTAATTCAGAGTTTTGGCCTTCTCAGCTCTTAGGCTGAGCTAGATGAAACTGCCAACATTTGACTGTCTTAATCTGTGAAATTGACAATTTCATGACTCATGATCTCTGTGGCTACGTCATTATATGGCTGTGATCAAATGAAATGTTTCTATAAACTTCTAGGTATAGTATAAATGCATTTATATTTTTTATGCTTCTTCGAGTAAAATTATTGACTATAAGGTATTACTTAATGATAATTACAATTTACCATTTTAATTCATTGATTTATATAGAAAATTAATAATTCATCATTTAACATTTGTCATTAAAGAAATACAAATTGCACCAAACAGTAATTTATTCAGTCATGTGTATATATCTTGGGATCATCACTCATAGAGCACTTGCCAATAGTCATAACATTGGGTTGGACATGTTCTGTCCAACAATATGCTCTGCTGACATATAGTCTTAGTGCACATATATGATACCTGTCTTTCCAGGCTACCTTTCATTTACAAAGGTAATATAACGATATTGACAAATTCCATCAAGATGTTCCAACAGTCTCACTTGTGACCTCCATGTCCATCAACAAGCATTCAGGTGTAGAGCAGAGCTCCACTGGGACTTGGAATAGATTTCTATCTTATATCTTATACATGCATATGCTCTAGTAAAACCCAATGGTGCAGCTCTGAAACACTCAAAATATGTTTGCTTAAAAAATACACATCCATAGCTTTTCCAGTAAGCAACCTGATAACATGTGCTAAGTCACTTCAGTTGTGTTCAGAATTTTGCGAACCCACCAGACTCCTCTGTCNGAATAGATTTCTATCTTATATCTTATACATGCATATGCTCTAGTAAAACCCAATGGTGCAGCTCTGAAACACTCAAAATATGTTTGCTTAAAAAATACACATCCATAGCTTTTCCAGTAAGCAACCTGATAACATGTGCTAAGTCACTTCAGTTGTGTTCAGAATTTTGCGAACCCACCAGACTCCTCTGTCCATGGGATTCTCCAGGCAAGAATACTTGAGTAGGATGCCATACCCTCCTTCAGAGGATCTGCCCGACCCAGGAACTGAACCCACAGCTCTATGTCTGATGCATTGGCAGGCAGGTTCTTCACCACTAGCACCACCTGGGAAGCAGCTCGAGGTGACCTCTAAAAAGGGTGTGCTATTCATTTGGCCCCAAAAACCCCACAAAATCATGCAATTCAAGAGGTTCAGATCTTCATTTTCACCTGAAGAACACTTGTGAAACCATCCTGGCCATTAAGGGTATGCATATCCAGAAAGCTACCAAGTATCTGAAGGATGTCACTTTAAAGAAGCAATGTGTACCATTTCATCATTACAGTGATGCAGTTGGTAGGTAAGCCCAGGCTAAACTAGTGCTGGATAAAGGGCTGGTGGCCCAAAGAGTGCTGAATTTTTACTGCACATGCTCAAAAATGCAGACAGTAATGCTGAATTTAAGGGCTTAGATATCAGTTCTCTGGGCACTGGGCACATCCTGGTGAACAAAGCCCCCGAGATGCACCGCAGGACTTACAGAGCTCATGGTCGGATCAGCCCCTAATGAGCTCTCCCTGCCACATGGAGACTTTCCTTATTGAAAAAGAACAGATTATTCCTAAACCAGAAGAGGTTGAACAGAAGAAAAAGATACCCCAGAAGAAACTGAAGAAACAAAAACATATGGCCTAGGGAAAAAAAAATGCCATAAAGAATAAATACAAATTTTTAAAAAATGCACATCTAGAAAGTTATTGAACTCTTTAACTAAGTGTGTATATGTTTACAGTACTATAAAACCTATCAGTTTTGGTCAGTTATTCATTTGATTTGTTCTCAAGCCTGAATAAACCCAGGGTGAGAGCTGAGTGTTCACACAGGGACAAGACAGAAACCTAACAGCAGAAAATGGTCACTCTGGGGTTATTAGGGAACTTCAAATGGGTAATTTTAGAACTGGAGAAACAAAGCATAGTTCATAATGAGATGTGACAGATTTGCTGATAATGTTTACGAGTACGATTAAACCACTTAAGCAATCAGCTTCCGTTGCAATGTGACAAGTGTATTTATGTGGCTGCAGTGCACCTCCTACTCAGATTTCTCAAAGTGTTCTTCAGATACTCTACTAAATTAAGAACACTCAAGACACCCATTTAAAGTTGGAAGTACACTTGACCCTTCTCTTCTTTTATATGCGGAGTTTACTGAAGGTGACATCTGTGGAAGAGGCTGAAAAGCTCAACAGTTTCAATCCTACACTGATTACAAACTAGAGGATGCAACATATTTTATTTTTTATATAAAAATATATTATATATTACACTTTCTTTCTCATCTACCCTGTAGGTTGCAAATTGTTCTCCTTGAAGCAACTGGTGATATAACCTGAACTTTGGTAAATTTTCCAAAGCTTTGAGATCCACTGGAAACTATGTTGTTACTGTTACTGTTCAGTCACTAAGTCATGTCTGACTCTGCAACCCCATGGGCTGCAGCATGCCAGCCTTCTCTGTTCTCTGCTATCTCCCAGAGTTTACTCAAACTCACATCCATTGAGTCGGTCCATGCTATCTAACCATCTCATCCTCTGTTGCCTCCTTCTCCTTTTGCCTTCAATCTCTCCCAGCACCCGAGTCTTTTCCAAAGAGTTGGCTCTTTGCATCAGGTGGCCAAAACATTGGAGATTCAGTTTCAGCATCAGTCCTCCCAATGAATATTCAAGGTTGATTTCCTTTAGGACTGACTGGTTTGATCTCCTTGCAGCCCAAGGAACTCTCAAGAGTCTTCTCCAGCACCACAATTGGAAACTATACTAAGACCAAAAATCTTGACATACATTCAATAGAAGAAGAATGTTCACCAGCACGACTTCCCCCCAGATAGTTTCATCTTGTCTCTTGGTAAACACCACCTACCCTTTTGAGTCCCAGGGTCCTTCTCATTCCTTAAGCAGCCATTGTCCTGAGTGGGTCTTTGGTCTCCATTTTTAATTTTACTCATTATTTTACAATTATTTTATTGTTTAAAAGTAACGGTAACTAATAGAATAAAGCACATTTCTCTTGGTGATAATTACACTGTGTCTTCAGAAGAAAGTCCAAAAGGGTGACTAATGATGTAACTTTTAAGTACCTTAACAATTTGATGAGAAGATATTTACAGGTAGATATCTTTATGAATTTTCAAGGTACCCTGTTGACATGGTCTTACCTTTCTGCTTTATTTAGGGTCACTCCTATTATAAATCAAGAAGCATTTATTCTGTGACCAGTAGTAAACTAGGTTCTGTGAAGTAACGCAGCATAAGATAAAGCTCTGCTGAAAAAGATGTCTAATATTCTTTGACACGTCTAGATACTGCAGTGTCATTTAGGAATGCCCAGCTGCTGGAAGAAAATTGCCCAGAAGCTAAATCTTGCAGCTTGCAAAAATCTAAGCCTTGGGTGTTTATCACTGTATAAAAATCCAGCAGAGATCTTATTCAGAAAACAGAAGTTCCCCAGAATAGCTTCACAGAGAGAAGCCCAACAAAGAATGAAGGAAGGAAATGTCATAAAAGAAAAACCAAACATAATAATGTGTCTCTTATCCCAGTTGTCAACTCAACAAGTATTTTGTGGTGTGATCATGTGAAGAGTCTTGGGGAATCAGGAGAGAGTTCTGGTTTTCTCCTTTTTCCAAGAGCCACATGCAGGCACCATCTTCAGCCTGGGGGTTCGGAGGTAGTTTAGCTTTGTAGTCTAAGCATGAGGAATAGGTACAGCAGTGTGTCATTGCCTGAAGAAAATTCTTCCCAAAGCTCTTCTTGCCTTCTCCCCAACACCTCCTGTCTATAATGGAATCCATGCTAATATGAACAGCTGTGAATGGCAGCATGGGTGAGAAATTAATGTAGAAATTGCACAACCCATGTAGTGCACAACTATGAGCAAAGAGAACTTATTTACCTACCACGTGGTTATGGGCTGATAATCCTTTTGGAACAGAAATGGCAAACAGACCACCATGTGACAAATTTAATCAACAAATGGGTTTTATTCGACCTGCCCAGTGTTAAATTACAAAGTATTTTTTAAAACCTTTTGTGGCCCTAGTGGTGAAGAACCCACCCGCCATGTTGGTAGACGTAAGAGACCCAGGTTCGATCCCTGATTGGGAAGATCCCCTGGAGATGGAAAAGGAAACCACTCCAGTATTGGAAATGGTGAAGGACAGGGAAGCCTAGCACGCTGCAGTCCATGGGGTCTCAAAGGGTTGGACACAACTGAGCAAATGAACAGCAACAACAACAATTCCAGTATTCTTGCCTGGATAATCCCATGGACAGAAAAGCCTGGTGGACTGCAGTCCATAGGGTTTATACACAGTCAGACACGATTAAAATAACTTAGCACACACACAGACTTTTTGAGTTCTATGCAAACTAACTTCATCTAAGGATCAGGATTTCTAGTTCTTTAAAAAATGTGGTCTGATCACCAAAGGCCTGCATTTCCCCTCCTTACTACATTGGCTGGAACAAAGTATCAGGTGCCCTCTGGGGTCAGTCACATTCCCCCCAAATTGCTGCCAGCAGTTATTCTTACTGGCTTCATGACCATGGACCACTTTTCTAGCACTTGAAGGTATTTGAGATTAAGCTGTCCAGTGGGACTCTTATGTGCCTTTGAGCATCATCCAGTGAACCAACTACCGTCATGCTTGAGTATCTTGAAAGGAACACTGGCTCTAAACCTATCATCACTGCCCACTTGGACTAGCCTCCCCAGTGGTAGGGCTTGTTCTCATCTAGGCACTGGTTTGGGAAGGAATGAGAGAGACAGTTACTGGTGTTTCTGCACACGATGACTACCCACTCCAGTGTTCCTGCCTGGAGAATCCCACAGACAGAGGAGCCTGGCAGGCTACATTTCGTGGACTCGCAAACACCACTGAGTGACTAACACTTTCACTTTAACCGCACATGAAGTGCTTAGCTGGTTGGCTTAAAACTCTGAATGTTCAGGCCTGCGTGGATCAGCCTCCCATGGGGTAAATCTTTCTCCCATACAAAAGCTAGTTAATGTTTGATGTGTCAGGCACAGATGACTGAGTTTTATTTAAATGATGACTGTTATAATAGCAACGATTACTTTTTGAATGCTAGGTCCCAACCATCTCATACTTTTTATCTCATTTAATTTCCCCAACAAACCTAGAAGCTTATGTAGTGAGTATCTTTTATTTTTAACTGCCCACCGTCCTTCTGCCTTCACTTGGTAATAATGTCCTGCCTCCTTTGAGAAAATCACCCACCGTTTTCCAGAACCCATTACAGCAATCTTAGGAGGGTTGTATTTATGTGTGTTCCGTTGCTCAGGCTTTTCTGACTCTTTCGACCTCCTGGACAGTAGCCCACCAGCCTTCTCTTCCTTTGGAATTTTCCAGGCAAGAATACTTAAGTAGGTTGCCACTTCCTACTCCATGGAATCTTCCTGACCCAAAGAACCCATGTTTCTTGCATCTTCTGAATTAGCAGGGAGTTTATTTACCACTGTGCCACCTGGAAAACCCCATCAATCATAGTATTCTCCCATAAGCCACAAAGTGGGCATATGTCCAACCAGAGTCAGTGAAGCTCTATTGAAGATTTTGAATCTTTGCAGAATGGTGCCAGTGCATAAAGGAGTTTGCTCAGATTCATCTCGATGGTGTTTCCCTTCAGAAAAGACCTTATATTAGTTCCTAATCTGGACCCCAAGCTTCCCAAATGAAACAGCAGTAAAG
>SJYA01000603.1:615234-670085 GCA_006410615.1 Neotragus moschatus | reverse complement strand
GGAAAAGGAAATGGTGGCCAATTCCAGTATTTTTGCCTGGGAGATCCTATGATTAGAGGAGCCTTGTGGGCTACTGTGCATGGAATCTCTAAAGAATTGGACACAACTTAGGGACTCAACAACAACAACAACAAATCTGGATCCCAGAGCTACTGTGGTACCTTTATTTTCAGATATAAGCACCTCTATTCTTTCAATAAATTTCTTTTTTCATTGAAATTAACTGGAGAATTCTTCCATTGCTGTAAGCCTTTACATTATTATCAGACAACTGATTTGCAAAAAAAAAACATCAGTTGCATTCTTCAGAAGGGCAAAACTGTGACATAGTTAGAGGGGTATACAATATACTATTAAAACTGTCAACAGTTGAATAACAAGTCGGGCCACTTACTAGCTGTTTTAATCATGAACAAGTTATTTCATTTCCTTAAAGCTCAGTTTTGTCAGTTGTAAAATGGGAAGAGTAATATTGTCTCAGTTTTGTTAGTTATAAAATAAGGATAGTGATACTGCAATGCTCATTGTTGCAAGAAATCATTTATATAATACACACATGATGAGAATTTTTAAATCACTGTAGTATTAGTTGTATATTCTTGCCACCTCTTCTTCATCTGTTCTGCTTCTGTTAGGTTCTTGCCATTTCTGTCCTTTATTGTGCCTATTTGCATGAAGTGTTCCCTTGGAATCTCAAATTTTCTTGAAGAAAACTCTACTCTTTCTCATTCTATTTTTTCCCTCTATTTCTTTGCATTGTTTACTTAAGAAGGCTTTCTTATCTCTCCTTGCTATTCTCTGAAACTCTGCACCCAGTTGGGTATATTTTTCCTTTCCTCTTTCGCCTTTCACATCTCTTTTCTCAGCTATTTTCATTTATGTTCTTATCATTACTTTCATTATTCAAAGATTCGTCTATATAGGTCAAGCCCTGGCAGGCTTTTTCAAAAGGATTNGGTATATTTTTCCTTTCCTCTTTCGCCTTTCACATCTCTTTTCTCAGCTATTTTCATTTATGTTCTTATCATTACTTTCATTATTCAAAGATTCGTCTATATAGGTCAAGCCCTGGCAGGCTTTTTCAAAAGGATTTAAACTAGTGTTTACTACGAAGTTTTCATTATGTATTTTCCTCCTATAGTGACAGAACACTTTTTTTTTCTTTTCTCATTGCTAATTTTCATGGCCATGAAGTTTTATATCTGCCATGCATATAGAACTGAGCCAGTAAGTATTTGAACTGAGAAAATGGTTNGCCTTTCACATCTCTTTTCTCAGCTATTTTCATTTATGTTCTTATCATTACTTTCATTATTCAAAGATTCATCTATATAGGTCAAGCCCTGGCAGGCTTTTTCAAAAGGATTTAAACTAGTGTTTACTACGAAGTATTCATTATGTATTTTCCTCCTATAGTGACAGAACACTTTTTTTTTTCTTTTCTCATTGCTAATTTTCATAGCCATGAAGTTTTATATCTGCCATGCATATAGAACTGAGCCAGTAAGTATTTGAACTGAGAAAATGGTTTATTGAGAGTAGAACAGTGTTATAATCTCATAAAGAAATTGATACACTAAATTAGTAAATTTTGTTTTAAATTTTATATAAGGAACATTTGCAGGAGAAAGTAATAGTTGTGTGCGTGCACACACACACAGACACACACACACACACACACACACTCCTTCCATTCAGCTCCACTTGGGGCACTGGCCCTCAGAAACTCAGATCACATAAAGATCATAAGTCGGTGTTCAGCCCACAGACCTAGTTGACATCTTAGCCAACAGCCAGCATCAACCAGCTGACGTGTGAACACCTGATGTGTGAATGAGTGATCCTCCAGATCACTTCTGCCACCACCCTTTGAGTCTTCCAAAAGAATACAGAGAAAGAAATTTCAGCATAAAGGTGAGCCCTGATATTAAGTCTTCAGAAGTATCAAATGGCTCAGATTTGCAATTCTTTTCCTAACTCTTTTGTATCCATTTCAAACATAAATTTATCCTGACCCCCTCCATTTCAGCTGCCTGGAGAAATAACAGGAAGGCTAGAAAATGAATGAAGAATCGGAAACATTGAAACCCATTGCCTCTGTGAGCTCCACATGGGATTCTGAAGTGCCAGGAGCTGTTTGGGAGCAACAACTCAAGTAGCAAATTTTAGGTCATTCAATAAAGTAGTCTCCTTTACAATGCCTGACAAGAGTATTTCTAGAGAATTAGGACAAAATGGGACTCTTTTATACAGCTTCAATTTGATTTTAAATTTACCCAGACTTAATAGATTCTATACTACAGTTTCCCTGCTGCTCCTCTGTTTTTTTTAAGTAACACATTGAATTCCAGTGGAAAAAAAAAATTATTCAGTTTGAGAGATTTGATGTTTATTCTCTTCTATGTAATTGATATTGACTACTGTGGCAAGGTTTACTTTCTTGTTAATAAATCAAAACAACACATAATCTTTCTCAGACATCTAATTAGAAGCAGACATGTTATTCTAATAGAACATTTAAAAAAATGCACTTCCTGGATTACAGATTGAAGGTTTAAATGTCTACTTTTATGGTCATTATTTTCAGAATATTTATTTTTATTTACTTATTTTTTTTTCAACTATCTGTAGAGCTAAAAACATGTATTGTCTGAAAAAAGCTTTCATCTGTCTCTGGGCAAAAGTTACCAAACTTCTTGGCACTTATGAAACCACATACATTAACTGAGAAGCAATGGATTCTAAAAACCATGGATGCCTCCTATGCATTTATTTTTAAACTATCATACTTTAATTTGTTTTCTTGAGGGAAAAAAATGTGACTTTAAAATATTAAGTGTTAAAATCTAATTTAACTCTAAGCATTATATAACTTCAATCTTTTTAAAATTTTGTTTGAATCATAAGACTCCAGCCAGTAAAACTTTTAATAATTTTTAATCTTCCTCAGCCAGCTCATAAAAATATCAATGTTGGATTGTAAGTAGTAAAAAAAGTTTAAAATTAAGCTTAAAATCATAGTCAACAGAAAATTTATTAGAGAACTTAGTTGACTGCATAATTTGCATGAGGAAACAAAAACTACAGAAACTAGTGAGTATTTTTCGCAATATTTTACTCCTGTGTTGTGTGAAATATGTTGGAGCTGATTATGTACTTTCATTATTAAAGATTTTTAAAATATCTACATACACTTCCTCTTACTCCTTTAAATATATGATTACAATTTCTCTCCTCTCACTTGATTAAAAACGTTTGGAAANTTTTCGCAATATTTTACTCCTGTGTTGTGTGAAATATGTTGGAGCTGATTATGTACTTTCATTATTAAAGATTTTTAAAATATCTACATACACTTCCTCTTACTCCTTTAAATATATGATTACAATTTCTCTCCTCTCACTTGATTAAAAACGTTTGGAAACCAGTGATCTCTGATGTTAATAATAATCCCTTTTATTCCTAAGTAATGTTTTCCTCTCATTATTTCCTTACTGCCTTGTTAATTATCAGTTTTATGGTTTAAAAGTTTTTCCCTAAGGAAAATGAAACAAAGAGGAGGAAGAATTTAGCTGGAAAGTATAATTTTTTGGTTTTCTTTTACCAAATGATGTTGACCTAGTTTTATGATACCCACTTTGAAAATTATAGCAAAAACAAATTCCTTGGTTTCCTGAAATATCAGAAGGACGTACACTGATTCTTCTGTTTATGGCACCACATTCTTTATATATTATATCTAATAATTTATCTGATTGCTTTAATTCAATCAAATATGAAAAATGGTTGTACAGTGGACCCTCCATATCCGCAGACTCTGCATCTGTGATTTTACAGATCAAAAAGAATTGTTTTTTTAATTCCAGATGGTTCAAAAAAGCAGAACTTGAATTTGTCTCACACCAGTAACTGTTTACATAGCATTTATGCTGTATTTACAATTATTAACATAGCATTTGAGCTTCTCAGGTGACACAGTGGTAAAAAATTTGCCTGCCAATATAGGAGACACAAGAGATGTGGGTTCTAGCCTTGTGTTGAGAAGATCTCCTGCACTAAGAAATGGCAGCCCACTCCAGTAATCTTGCCTGAAACATTCCATAGACAGAGGAGCCTAGCAGGCCACAGTCCATCGGGTCATGAGGAGTCGGACATGAGTGAGCATGGCACAGCACACAGTATCTACATTTTATTAGGTGTTGTAAGGAGGCTTCTCTGGTAGGTCAGGTGGTAAAGAATCCGTCTACAATGCAGGAGACTCTGGTTTGATTCCTGGGTCAGGAAGATCCCCTGAAGAAGGGATAGACTACCCACTCAAATATTCTTGCACTTTCCTGTATTAGGTATTGTAAGGAGGCTTCTCTGGTAGGTCAGGTGGTAAAGAATCCGTCTACAATGCAGGAGACTGGTTTGATTCCTGGGTCAGGAAGATTCCCTGAAGAAGGGATAGACTACCCACTCAAGTATTCTTGTGCTTTCCTGGTGTAAACAATAAACAATCTGCCTGCAATGTGGGAGACCTGGGTTCGAACCCTGGGTTGGGAAGATCCCCTGGAGGAGGGCATGGCAACTCACTCCAGTATTCTTGCCTGGAGAATCCCAGTGAACAGAGGAGCCTGGAGGGCTACAGTCCATGGGGTCGCAAAGAGTCGGACACAACTGGGCAACTAAGCACAACACAGCACAGGTATTGTAAGTAATCTAGTGATGATTTAAAATATATGGTAGTATATACACAGGTTATGAGCAAATAATTCTTTAAATATAATGATGTAGTATTTACATAAGGAACTTGAGCATTCTGAGATATTGATACCTGAGGGGTCCTGGAATCATCTCCTGTGGATACTGAGGGTGACTCTATGAACAGAAACATAGTCACCATTCTTAGAAAAGTGTCTATGTCAATATCTTTTGACTGGTATCCATTTTTCTCTCATTTGACTTTGGCAATGTGTTCTCTCTGGGGCTCTTTTATTCTCATGCTAGTGGTGAAAAGAATATCCTTCTACCTGAGGTTATATAATATGACAAATACCACAAATTTTATTTAATCAGCTCTTATTCTTCTGAGTTGGTCCTGACAGAATTTTGATTTAAGTGTATTAAAAAGAAGAGACACCACTTTGCTGACAAAGGCCCATATAGTCAAAGCTATGGTTTTTCCAGTAGTCATATATGGATGTGAGAGTTGGACCATAAAGAAGGCTGAGCACCAAAGAATTGGTGCTTTTGAAATTGTGGTACTGGAGAAGAGTCTTGATAGTCCCTTGGACAGCAAGGAGATCAAGCCAGTCAATCCTAAAAGAAATCAACCCTGAATATTCATTGGAAGGACTGATGCTGAAGTTGAAGCTCCAGTACTTTGACCACTTGATGTGAAGGGCTGACTCATTAGAAAAGACCCTGATGCTGGGAAAGACTGAGGGCAAAAGGAGAAGGGGGCAGCAGAGGATGAGATGGCTAGATGTCATCACTAACCCAGTGGTCCTGAGTCTGAGCAAGCCCCGGGAGATAGTGGAGGAGAGGGAAGCTTGCTGTGCTGCAGCTCACGTGGTCACAAAGAGTCGAACGTGACTTAGCAACTGGACAACAACAAAGTTTATTTTGTTTTTGGTACCATTTCCTTAGATTTGGAAATAAACTTCTAATGTCTAAGTCTAGGAATTCACTATCTTTGTATTCATTTCCTCTCTTACCCAAATCTGTTTCTGAGAAAATATCTGTAAACTTAAATATTATATATTAACCTCTTCTGGAAGTATCTGCATTTTAAGATTTATAAAGATTTAAAAGTTTATAAAATTTTAAACTGCAGATAATAAAATAGGAGAAGTTGAATAGGATGGTAAATGTGATGAAATATGTTTACTGTAACCCTTCTACCTAATCCAAAAGCTAGATTTATAAATAGCAATCATAGTCATGAGCCACTATGTAAACTTTGTTATGTTACAGGAATTGACCTGGGTGCTGTTACTCTAAAAAGAGAGAGGGTGGGAGAATGAGACCCTTTGGAACATAGAAGCATTTCACACTGAGTGTGGTCCACACCAAGAGCAACAGTAAACCATCAATTTACATGAAAAGTCTTGAGAAATGTGTTAGTGAGTTTTCTTACACTTGTAAGAAAATGCAGTTAGATCACCTGTGAGGAAGAAAATTGATTGCATGTTGAGTTCTGCAGGAAGATACAACAGCTTCATGAGCCCAGACTTTTTCTGAGTATTGATGTTCACTAAAACTCTTTATGGACAATGAGCTTGTGCATTGATCTGAGCTTAAGCGACCAGATCACCCATTTATTTACCCAGAAAATACACAGCCCAAATGGAAGATTCGATTGGGTCCCAGTCGCCCTATTCAACTCTGTATTATTCTTCCTGGGAAAGTTTATGTTGGGCCAATTCAGTGGGGATGTACTTCTGCTGCATCAATAATACTACTTAGGTTTGTCTTTGTGACAATCCTTCCTGTGCTGCTAGAAAGTTAGACTAATATATTCCCTGCATGTTTTAAAAATCATGGTATAACTTAAACTAAAATGAACCACCTGGATATATATTGTTAGGATTCTTCAGGTAAAAATAATATAATATTCAACTGCAACCAGCTGATACACAAAAGGAGATATAATGGCTCACGATACTGCAAAGTCTAGGGAAAGTGTGTACACTTAAATGAGTATTACACAATTTCTCTGCTTTGTATCCCAGCCCTGCTGCTCAGGTTAGCCTTCTTTAGGATAGCGGCAGTAGGTTCCAGTCATAGCTGACAAATAAAACTATCCAGAATAAAATCATTTTACTCTGTCAAACAAAAATATGGGTGTCACAGGCAAAATACTGACCTTCTCCAATCATGTCTGTGTTCTCATCTTTAGAATCTGCTAATGTTATCTTATGTGGTAGAGAGACTTTGCAAATGTCTTTAAAGTTAAGGACATTAAAATGGGAAATTATCCTGGGTTTTTCAAATGGACCCAGTCTCATTATTTGTGTCCTTAAAAGCAGAGAATCTTTCCCAGCTGTACTCAGAGGAAGGTGTAACCACAGAAGAACTGTCAGAGTTCTTCTGCAGGGCTCCTGTCTTTGAAGACTGAGGAAAGCAGGTGTCACAAGCTGAAGAATATAGTCAGCCACCGGGAACTGGAAAAGACAAGGAAAGGAATTCTTCCTTAGAATCCCCAGAAAGGAGTTTACCCCTGCCAACAGTATGACCTTAGCCCAATGATGTTGTTGTTCAGTTACCAAGTCATGACCTACTCTTCGTGACCCCATGGACTGCAGCACACCAGGCTTCTCCATCCCTCACCAACTCTCAGAGTTTGCCCAAGTTCATGTCCCTTGCATCCATGATGCTATCCAACCATCTCATCCTCTGTTGCCCTCTTCTCCTTCTGCCATTCAAGGTATCTGCCAGCCCAATGATACAGGTGTCTGATTTTATATACAGTGGAACTATACGCAACTTTTTATGTGTTTTCCAAGTCTTCTGTAATTGTGTTATACTACTTTTATAATTAAAAAATATTAAAAAATGAAAGCGACAATGAACCTTTAGAGCTGGAAGGAGTAATCTACATGATCCATAGCTGCCCCACAATGGAGAACAGAGTATGTGCCGGCTGTCTACAACACGTGCTATAGTGCACTGACCTCAGATGGGATGTGAAACTGAGATCCCTTCCAGACTCCAAGGTCTGTTCAGCTCTAAGGTTACTCAAAAATGCGATTTCTTCTTTTCTTTCTAAGAGGAATATGGATTGATTTTTCTTCCATGTCTTACAACTTCTCTCGATCAATGTATTTTTAATGTCTGAGGAGATTGTAATTTGTCACAGGACCTGTCTGAAATTAGATGAGTGATGTTTAATGCTTGGAAAATGCTTGCTCAGTGCCTAATGGAGGAAAAACTGATTCAGTGAAAGAAAATAAGGCCAGGACAAAAGTATGACCAACTGTTTATGGAGGTACGATGCTTTTATTACCTAGCTAGAGTATAAAATAGAAGCATAAACTCATGAAAAAGTATTGTAGCAACCCATTTAAATGTATCATATAATCCTTAGTTCACTGAGGTCTTTCAAGACTTCCTTTTGTGTATTAACAAAGGCCTGTTTTCCAACTTTTCCATTTCTGGAATACAGTAAATACTATAAATATTAGCTGTTATTGATGCTATTTTTATCTCTGTAATGAGTATCTACAGTCTATGGGATGGGTCAGTTTCTTCAAGGGTAACTCTGAGGGATAGGGAAGACCTGAAGGTAAAATTAATGTCAATCCTAAGTAGAAAGTAATAGATCATTTCTTAGACATGCAGGAACAGTGAGCTTGGCTAGAAACAGCATTCAATTGAATGAATGAAATGAAAACAGAAGTAAACTTTTGTAGATTATCTATCACTTTCCAAAGGAAAGAATCTGAGGGACATGGGCATCTCAGTTGTGAAAGGACTTTGCCCAGGCATTGCCATGACCTAGAGGGACTAGCCATCCAGACCTATCATTTCTCCTCACCTACCAAGCAGCCACACGGTGGTTACTAATGTAAATTCTCAAGTCTTTAATAGTAGGACACAGCATCAGGGACCTTGTGTATACATCCTGAAATATACAAGTTAACTGATACTCTATCACATCTCAACCCAAGTCACATTGTCCCTGGTTTATGGTGAGAGAGTTCAAGGCCATGAAACAGACTTTGCACTTTGGGAAATTCATCTCTATAGGGTCTCTTTCTGGATGGCACTCAAAAAAAAAAAAGTCTACAGTTTGCTAAATAAATTATTTTGGAGATATAGCCTATGGAAAAGTCTGTATAAAGTTAGATAAATAACTAATTAAAATATACATACCCTATCAGGTGTAAGATGGATGAGAAGTTTTGTAACACAGGGATCCCAGTCTAGCCCTCTGTGATGACCTGGAGGGATTGGATGGGGGAGGAGGGAAGCACCAGAAGGAGGGGATGTATGTACAATTACGGCTACATGCATTGTTGTATAACAGAAACCAATGCAACCCTGTAAAAGATTTCTTTTTAATTTTATAAAAACTCCCCTGGGATAATATTTTTAGTCGAGTTGTCTGTATGTATTCTGTAATTTTAGGAATGTTTCTCTTTACATTCCAAATTTCACAAAACATGGTAAACTATGGATAGTGGCTATGTCTCCGTATTTTTCAAACTATTTCAGAAATAATGCCATACTGGGGTTCTCAGTCCTCTTATCTGGCATCATTCCAGAGCTTCCCTGGGACATGTGAAAGTATAGGGAGTGGGGATGACAAGAAAGGAGCGTTCTCTTGCCACAGCTACCAGGAGATATTACTGGGATCTAGGTCCTGAGGGGTCAGGTATACTACACATGCTGCAAAATTGGGAAAGTCACACACAACAAAGAACAAAGAACTGTCTTGTCCTAAACGCCAATTCTATTTCTGTAGAGAAACGGCGCTCCTAGTCCCTTATGATGTAAGGACTGCTGGAGACCTTCTGAGATTATGATTTAAAACAAAAAGATACCAAGGGTTTAGATGCATTTCCTGCAGCTATATCAGGAAATGGTATGACCAGTTTAAGTTTCCATTTCTGTATCGTTGTGTATAACTGTATGTTTGTGACAGGGTGGGGTGGGCTGGCTTTGTGTGAATTTCTTTACTCTCCAAAAGCCTAACAATAAAAATTAGTTTTTTCTCATTTTTCAGTGACTGGAGACTGATGACATAGTCCCTGGGTCTGGAGGAAATGAAGATCTTGTAAACTTTCTAGTTAGCCGTTTAAATTTTATTTATTTGTTAATTGGAGGACAATTGCTTTACAACGTTGTGTTGGTTTCTGCCATACAACAACACAAATCAGCCATCATTATAGATATATCCCTTCCCTCCTGAGCCTACCTCCGCTCCACCCAACCCACCCTTCTTGGTTATCACAGAGTGTCAGGCTGGGCTCCCTGTGTTACACAGTAACCTCTCACTACCTATTTTACACTTGATACTGTATATATGCCAATGCTATTTTCTCAGTTTGTTCCATCCTCCCCTCTCCCCCACTGTCTGCAAGTCCATTCTCTAATAGGTTTATCAGTACCATTTTTCTAGATTCCAGACCTATGTGTCAATATACAATATTTGTTTTTCTCTTTCTGATTGACTTCACTTTATACTAGGTTCATCTACCTCACAACTTTTGATAAATCAAAGTGGCCAAATCAGATAACTTATCTTGACCACAGGAAATTGCAGCCCTGCAAGCAAAGTCATGGCTCTAACTCAACTTCCTCCGAGTCAGCCATTCTGTGTTTCTCATTATTCACAGAACACTTCTTTCCACTCGACTTAGTTCTCCAGAGGTGACAGTTTAGGGGAAACCTCTGAACACCCATGCATTTTCTCAATCAGATTACAAAGTCCTGCATTATATGCACACTTTGCAATGTAGAAATAGGTCGCTGTACAAATAGGGGCTGATCAGATATCAGAGGGAGCTGACCACTGAAACAAAGGCACTCATTCCAGGACCGCTGCAGCTGCATCTCACAGGCCTGCCCTACACAAAGACTCTTCAGCAAAAATCCTTTATGAGTGAGGTTTGAACAATCACACAATCAGTGGGCATGACAACATCCCATCTTTTTTTTTTTAAACTCAGTGACCAACGATCAGTTCCAACCAGTGAACTTTCTAATTGTTGCAAATGCCCTGTATATGCCTGGTTTGTCCTGCCCACAGTTTTCAGGAGATGAAAGTTAAGTCAGAAACAAAGTTTTATAGAAGTCAATGAAGCCTTTTTAAGAAACACTAGTGAGATTTTTTCATCTCTTTCCAAAAGAAAAAAAGAAAAAGTTAAATTTCTGTCCAGCAACCTCAAAATCAGCAAGACAAAGAAAAATATTCCATCCCCCAAACCTAACAAAAGGCCCATTTACTCTCTGACACCCTGGGTGGACTTTCAAGCACACTTCTCCAACAATCACTGTATTATGCCCATAGAATAATGCCAACCTGTGATGTGGGGTTTGTGCAATCAATTTGGAATTCAGAGTAAACCAAGACCAAATGCTGCCCCAATACCAAGTCATTAGAGCTAAGCCAAACATAGGGAAACAAACCAAAAATAAGTCTTCTTTCCAGGAGTAGAAATTGTTGCTGTTGTTTTTCAGTTACTAAATCGTGTCCTACTTTTTGTGACCCCATGGATGGCAGCACACCCGGCTTGCTTGTCCTTCCCTTTCTCACAAAGTTTGCTCAAACTCATGTCCATCGAGTTGGTGATGCCATCCAACCATCTCATCCTTTGTCACCCTTTTCCACTCTTGCCCTCAATCTTTCCCAGCATCAGGGTCTTTTCCAATGAGTCAGCTCTTCGCCTCAGGTGGCCAAAGTAGTGACGGCAGGATTAAAAGTTAATATAAGGGAATTCTGCCCACAGGACAAGAACATACTCTCAAAATGAAAGAAAACATGACCCACATGACTTTCAGGGATTTAAGTGTGATTCTTGATGTCCTTCCTGTTCATACATGGACAATTCACAAAAGAACGTATTTGCCTTTACAAACGAATATATCTGCAATGCTGGAGACCTGGGTTCTATTCCTGGGTTGGGAAGATCCCCTGGAGATGGAAATGGCAACCTACTCCAGTATTCTTGCCTGGAGAATTCCATGGACAGAGGAGCCTGGTGGGCTACAGTCCATGGGATCGCATGAGTTGGACACGACTTAGCGTTTTCCTTCGTAATAGCTCTAAACCTGAATCATGAAACGTCCATGTGATAAAAGCAAGCTGTAGAGAGTTTTTAAATGTATCTACATGTTTAGAACATGTTTTTAAACAAAACCATAGATGTGTTTTTGAATGACTAAAGCACATAATCATACCTCCCAACATAACTTCCCCATTATTGAAATACCTCCTGATATAGGTCCCTGTTCCACTGCCTCAAAAGTATTGGTGATCAGAGCCCACTCTTCTCGGTGAACAGAATTAGAAACAATAACAAAGTCAGGAATAAAAGTCATTAGTGGATGAAGAGGGATGAGAAAAATATGACTATGGTATTTTCATGAACTCCTTTGAAAGCATCCCTCATAACCCTCCCAGTTAATTCTAGACACCCCAAATGTCCTCTCCTCTCCTTTTCTTTTTCTCTTCAAAGATTCTGTTCCCTTAAATTTCCAAATTCTGTCTGTAGCAAACTTTCAAATTTTATCAAGTTCATCGTATTTTCTTTGATTAGGGAAAAGAAATCCTAATAAATCTAAGTATCTAAACACAGTATCAATTCAAAGACAAATAAAAGGAATAAAATTACAAAAGTTACCCCTTCCCAAGTGGTACAGTGGTAAGGAATCCGCTGCCAACGCAGGAGCCACTGGAGACCCAGGTTCTATCCCTGGATTGGGAAAATTCCCTGGAGGAGGAAATGGCAACCTGCTCCAGGATTTCCGACTGGAATATTCCATGGACAGAAGAGCCTGACAGACTACAGTCCACGGGGTCACAAAGAGTTGGACACAACCCAGCACACACACTACACACACACAAACACACCCATACTTAAATTTGGTGTAAATATCTAAAGAGTAAAACAAACCAGTCACATCTCTGTCTATACATAGACAGCAAGGCTTTCAACTCAGAAGGTTTCTATGGATTTCACAGGATGTATTTCACATGAATTATTTATATCTTTTAAAACTTGAAGAAAAATATTGAATTCAGTTTGTGGAATTGACAGCAGTAGAAGTAATAGGAAATGAAAATGTCATTTAACAGTTATGCAGTTGATTAAAGTATTACTGGTTCAAGAGAATGATCACTTTGAGATTGATTACCATACTATTTTTTAAAATCAGTCTTTAAACTCTGAGCACTGGAGCCCAAAGATTGCTAATTCTCTGTAAGTTTATAAATGCAACGGACAATTATTGATTTAGCAGTAGGGGAATCAAAGTGCTTCCTTTGATCTTTGTAGGAATCAAAGATCTCATAACTTGATAGCAAATAACAATCATCTCCTATTTATACCAATATGATTTCTTCAATTAATGACTAATTATCCTATTTCATATTGCAATATTTGAGGTAAAAGTGTGTAAACACAATTCAGTGAAATATAATGAAAAATCAAGACTCAGAATTGTGAGGCTGTTATGTTAAACATAAAAGGAAGTCAGTTTTCTAATCACAATGATAAGCAGTCTCCCATGAACCACAGGGCAGTCTAACATTGATGAAGTGAAGTTATTTTACCTACATATAACCAAAACCCTTTGTAGATGAACAGCAATTTGTTTCATACAAACTCTGATCTCATACTTGCCTTTGCTTTCTTCATGCCAGGCTTCTTGGTCCTTCTTGGTTCCTGGGCTTGCTCTGTCTGTGTCCGTGTGTGTGTGTGTGTGTGTGTGTGTGTGTGTGTGTGTGTGTGTGCACGTGCACACACAAAGAAAGAGTGAGTAATTAATACTCTAAGACTTTGAGATCACTTTAAGCTCTGAAGTAATGTAATTCCAACACACGCACACTCAGTTGCTCAGCAGTATCCAACTCTTTGCAACTCCACAGACTGTATCCCGCCAGGCTCCTCTGTTCTTGGGGTTTTTCAGGCAAGAGTACTGGAGTGGGTTGCCATTTCCTACACAGGGTATGTTCCCCACCCAGGTATCAAACCCGTGTGTCTCCTACATTGGCAGGCAGATTCCTTACCATTAGTACCACCTGGAAAGCCTGTCTGTGTCCATACAGAGCCTTAATGCACTTCCTTCCTCTCCCTGAGCTTTTCACCAAGGGATCTTTCTCTGACACCATCACTAGGTCAGGATCCCCTGTAACAAACTCTCAGAGAACTTTCCTTCTTGAACTTTTCTTTTTCAGCGCTACTCACATTTTCATTAAATACTCAATAGAGGGAATAATCTATGTGTAAGGAAAAATCTTATGTTTAGGCACATTATGTAAACTCCAAAAGGAACTGAATTGTATCTAAATCACACACTATTTTGTCCCTGGGATTTATCATAGTGTCTACCATGCAAGGGTTTTCAATTACCAATAACTGTGCCACAGATAAACATCATTGGCTATGATGCTGCCACTGCACAAAGTCAGCAATAGGTGTCTAACTGAATGAATGGAGTGAATGACTGAAGGCATAAATGTGCAAGGAACTAAAGTGGATTTTAGGAGACCTGGACTTCATAAGTTTGGGATAGAGAGGTCTGAAGAGTCAGTTATGGCACCCAGTCTTTATAACTTGTCTAGAACATACGTGTATATATATAATATGTATATATATGTATATGTATATATATACACCATGCATATGGCCATACATATTTACATCATTTGATTAGTGCTGGACACAGTTACAGGAAAACCATATTTTCTTGATTTTTTTGTCTGTGTCACTGCTTCTTAACCATAGTCATGGTATTCCATCTGCATTTTTGCTAAACTGTCTTCTGAGAGTTCTTTCATTAAAGATTTGCTTATTGTTTCATTGAGCAAGTAGTTACTGAACACTCACTATCTCCTGTCTTAACCGAGAGTGTTTCGTAGATTGCTGTGACCCCTCTGGCTACGTTGAAAAGAATTATCATTTATAATTCCTAGAAGGAAGTCTTCTATCTATTCTTAGGATTCTTAAACTAAGTCAATTTTCAACCAGGGTCAAATTATGTGACTTTGTGTAACTCGGTTAACTTCTCAGAAAAATCAGTTTTGTACATACAAAGAGCGAGCTGAGTAATTCATACTCTAAAACTTTGAGATCACTTTAAGCTCTGAAGTAAAGTACTTCCAGTTTATTACAGGTACCACACTGATCGCTTTGAATTCAAAAACTAAAAGTATCAAAGCAAACTGGGGTTCAGTAAATACTTCTCATTTGCTTTCACTAAAAGACAGAGACCAAGAAATATAGCACATATTTCCTTACTCCCAAGAAACAAGGAGAGAACACTCATAAAACATGAGTTTGAAATTACAGAAACTTGTAATGTTTTTCCTTCCTCTTTCTATATGAGAAGGGTTAGCCATAATCAGGTACACTGGGAATATGCTGCCCAGAAAGAGAACAGAGAAAGCCAAACTCACAAAGTAATCAAAAAGTACTTTAAAATGTAAGATGAAAAAATGAAAACAAAAACAAATAAATAAATAAATGACATGTAAGATGAATTCAAATTACCAGGGAGACGCCTCCACCTATTATCTTGGAGAATCCTTGAAGACTGGGGAAAGTCCATCTATTTTTAAAATGATGGTGAAGGGTCAGAGAATAAAATCTCTTGATAGAAATATCGTAAGTATTTCTCAGAGGAGTCAAGCTCCTACCAAACAATGTTTAGTTCAGGACCAGTGTGAATGTCGGGAGAGGAAGCTCCTATTTCCCACTGTTAATGTACATATTGTATTAATATGAGAGTATGGGGAAGAGGGGCTTCCCTGGTGGCTCAGTGATAAAAAAACAATTCTACCAATGCAGGAGATGTGGCTTTGATCCCTGGGTTGGGAAGATCCCCTGGAGAAGGAAACGGCAACCCACTCCAGCTTCTCTGCCAGGGAAATCCCATGGACAGAGGAGCCTGGCAGGCTACAGGCATAGGGTCACAAAAGAGCCGGACACAACTTAGCGACTGAACAACAACATGGGCAAGGGGGAAGGCAGGGCTTCTCACATGAACAGAATATTTTGAATGCCAAAAACATAAAGCTAATACCCTTTTATAACATGTTTTAAACACATATTTTCATCACGATTTTCCATGAGGCTTCTGTTCACACATAGTATAGGAACCTGACTGGACTATTTGTTCTTCAGGCACAGGCCAGGACGCCTCCCTCTATTCCCTGTTAATCTCTCTCCTCCTGGAGCGTTCACTTCTCCCACTGCCTTTCACCAGCTCCTTCTGAAAGCCTACCCCTCCAGTCATCCTACATAGTCATTAGCGATTTCCTCTCATCTGAGGTGCTCTATTTAAATCATCCTAGAACCTTACACCTTCCTAACCAGTCCCAGCGGATGTCAGACCTGTTTATATATGTGTCTTACTCCTTTCTTCTCAGCACACCCCAGCTGTTTTTCTAAGGTCTGCCACGAAGCTTTATTTACGTTTATTTATTGCAGATTATAGCACAGAATCTTTTCTAAACCACATGCTCAATCAGTTTCTTGATTTATTGTTGTCATTGTTCAGTCACTAAGTCATGTGACTTAGCAACCCCATGGACTGCAGCACGCCAGGCTTCCCTGTCCTTCACCATCCCCAGGAGTCTGCTCAAACTCATGTCTGTTGAGTTGGTGATGTCATCCTATCATCTCACCCTCTGTCGTCCCCTTCTCCTCCTGCCTTCAATCTTTTCCAGGGTCAGGTCTTTTCCAGCGAGTCGGTTCTTCAACTAAATATCATGAGACACACTGTGGAATGATAATTGTTGATCTGCTCAGCAGCCAAAACCTAGTTCAGGCATCCTCATTTCCAAAGACCTATTACAGGGATCTGTAAGGGGAACAACGGTGCCTTGTTTTTATTCTTCCTTAGATTCTTTGAAATACAGACAGTAGCGGGGGAAATCCCTTTGAAGAATACAGGACTGGGGAAAAGGAGATATTCTGGGCACTGTCATTTAGTTAATCTGGGTTTCGTGCAGAAAACGAGTGGTCTGAATTAAGTACTTTTAATTTTTCTAGCACTAAAGTCTACTGATTTAAATAACATTTGGTCAGGAAGAAAAAATGTGCTACTCAGTTATATTAAATAATACAGAAACTGACAAGCAGAAAACACGCAGGGCAGTTTCCAGCCAGAAAGTTGGGTTCCCCTATATGATCTTTCTGAGGACAGCAACATGCCAATCACACTGAGTCACTCCGGCCACTGCCTCTGCCACCTGATTAGGGGTATGTCCCACGTGGCAGGCATCCGATACAACTGCTTTTACTTGAACTCCTTCAGGGATTCATATTATTCAAATGGAGAGGACTAGTTCTTTTTTGTTGGGAGTTTACAGAATATCAATTTAAAGGTAGTACGTGAATATTTAAGTGTTTTAATCAAGATGTATAAATATTTTATTATTCCACTATACTGTAATTTATTAAAGAAATTAAGCCACACAGATTTAACCAAGTTCATTTTTTAAAAGGAGAAAAATGAGAATTCAAAGTGCCTCACGTAGAATTCATGGTGCTTCAGAGGGCAGTGTTTGGATGAAATAGAGGACAAATGCAGTGTTTTTTCATCTTTGGTTCCACTCATAATTCCTCATGGGAAAACCTGTAACTCTATATGCTAGTTAAGAGGTAAATTATTTTTTAAAGTGGTTTCTTCCTACTCTACTGTCTATTTATTCACATTTTATAAATATTTGGAAGTAATTTGCATCTCTATCTGAATATTAAAAATACATTTTTGAAACATATAATATAGTTTTATGAATCATACATATAAATAGTAATGTTAGGGAAACTTCTTTGTAACATAGTGGTTTCCAGTCTTAAAGGGAAAGCATCAACTGAGTGAAAGTCATTCAGTCGTGCCCAATTCTTTGCAAGCCCATGGACTATAGAGTCCAGGAAATTCTCTAGGTCAGGATGCTGGAGTGGGTAGCCTTTTCCTTCTCCAGGGGATCTTCCCAACCCAGGGATCGATTCCAGGTCTCCCACATTGCAGGCGAATTCTTTATCAGCTTAGTCACAAGGGAAGCCCAAGAATACTGGAGTGGGTAGCCTATCCCTTCTCCAGGAGATCGTCCCGACCCAGGAGTCAAACTGGGGTCTCCTGCATTGCAGGCAGATACTTTACCAAGTGAACTATCAGAGAAGCCTTAAAGGAAAATATAATTTATAAAGCTATAAGGTTATTTTAAATCGTGCATAAAACCAGTAACTTTTTAAGGCAATTAAAATATTTATTGAATCTTGGTTAAAAGTAGATTGACAATGAGGTTAAAGAATAAAGTGTCATTTATTTGGTGCTACTTGGTGAAGGCTTCTTAACTACAACTCTTCTCACAAAACCACATACAATATACTTTCAATCACAACTCAAACAGAAAATAGCCTACAAAATCACATGGCTATAACCAATATACAGTGATTATATTTTTTAAAAGAACGAAAGTAAGTTAGCAATTAATTAAGGTGCAGTCACTTTTTTTCAAATAAAATATTAGCACCATACCAGATAAAATGATCTAAAATTATGGGCCTCCCATACTTCTTAAATAACTAAATATAAACTTCTTTTTCGAAGCACAAATGTTAATTTGCAAAATCAGTTCTACCAGTAGTTAATATTTCTCTTTGTTTTTTCTTTTGCATTTTTTCCCAGTAAGGAAAAATAGGAGTAAAAACTTTCACAGGGTATGAAAATAAAAAAAAAAAAAAAAAAAAAGAAAGCTAAGCCAACCCAAGGCTGTGCTCACTCCTTCAGCAATGAGTTCCAACAGAAGCAAACGTGGACATTTCCCGGCGTATGGTACTGAAAGGCGAGAGCTCCAGTTCTGTGGTGTATTCGTTGTCATTGTCATCACTGGTCACCGTGGACGACTTCTGAATGCACTCGTCACAACAGCAGCAGCAGCAGTCCATAAACGCCCGACTGAAGGGTTTGCAGAGACAGAAGAGGAGGACAGGGGTGACACAGGACTTAAAGAACAGAAGGAACTGGCTGATGATATTAAGAAGGTCCACTGTCTGCTGGGAAACCCCTGTGGCCATGTAAGCAGTCACAATGTTGCAAATGTTTTCAGGAATAATGCAAAATCCATATAAAATGGTCAAAGCCACGACTGTACAGTTCATCTGGCTTTCTAGCTGGATCTGTCGCTTATTCCCCCGGGTACAGGCTTTCTCGGCTTTGCGGATTTTCCTTGCAGTCACTAGAGAGCAGGTGATGGTGAAAAGCGTGGGCAAACAGAAGTAACAGCCAAAATACCACCAGAGTCTAGCACTGTCGTAGGTGAGGGCTAAGACATAGATGGTGTCGGGGAGGTCGGGAGAGATCTTGATGACGCAGCGCTCGGCAGGCGCTCGCCCGCTCAAGCCGAGGTCCTCCTTACTCAACTGGCGCAGCACCACTTCCGGCAGGGCTAGCAGGAGAGCGCCCACCCATATCACAGCAAGTTTGGCGGTTGTGGAAGAACAGTTTTCTATCATTTCATAGTACATCTGGACATTGGTGGCTGCCCGGAAGCGGTCTATACACAGAGCGCATAAAGTGAAGGTAGTGACTCCCAGAGAAGCAACCTGCACGAGGAACATAGAATATGTTTATCCTGGGTCATCTCTGAAAGAGCAAAACATTAGGCAATAGATACAGATGGACGAAAAGTACCCCCTAAAAGAAAAGAACAATTTCCTGGAATCAGGCATGGGTAACTGTTGTTGGTGACTTCTGATGAATCATGGTAAGGACAACAAATAAAAATAGAAAAAAAAAAAAAAAGAAATATAGTGGTTCTGGGTCATGGAGCCAAAAAATATTAAAGCTGGAAGGATGCATAAAGATCAGCTACATCATAGACAACCAAGAGAGGTAAGGCGGTTCTCAAAGTCACAAGATAAGCAGAGTAATCATCTGAGAGCACCAAATTTACTCCACTGTTTGGGGTGAAATTAATGTAATGTTTAACATATGAAGTCATTATTTATATATTTAAACAAGGACAATGGATAGGAGGTAAACTGTTCCTGAAGGTTCAGATAAAACAGGAGACTAACAGAAAATTCCTTAAGTGAATGGGCTGCTTTGGGGTTTACCCCAAATACCTACATTCAAATGGGCTTCCTAGGTGGCACTAATGGTAAAGAACCCACCAATGCAGGAGATGTGGTTCCATCCCTGGGTTGGGAAGATCTCCTGGAGGTGGGCAAGGCAACCCACTCCAGTTTAGTATTCTTGCCTGGAGAACCCTATGGACAGAGCAGCCTGGCGGGCTACGATCCACAGGGTCACAAAGAGTCAAATACAGCTGAAGTGGTTTAGCATGCATACACACATACACACACACACGTGTGTGTGTATATATATATATATATAATTAATATACATGAATGTCTAAATTTTTAGGACTCTAAAGGACCATGTTGACAAAAGGAAAACTATTCGTCCTAACAATTTCAGCACTAAAAACATTAACTGTTTACCTACTACATTTAAGCTGTCACCCTCCCTAGAAAAAAAGAAACTTGCCTTGTGGATTCTATGAATTCCAATGGCAAATAGCCTTGCTTCTTATACACTACATAGTAGTGTCTACTAGTTCTCATATGGAAAATAAGGATACTGCATACATGTCCTGATTATTCTTATAACTATTGGTAGGGACAGTCTGAAAGTGAGACAAAATGAGGGGTTAGCTGTAGGAAAAGCAAAAATGAAGGAATATAGGAATAATAGAGTCTACATCAGAGCAAATCAAGAGGTCATGGTTACACTTATAACCACAGTTCTTTTACTACAAAATCTCCATGAAGTTTTCCATAAACATCAGCATAAATATCAATCTAATATGCCTGAGTCATTTTTACATTTACCTTTTTAAAATTAACTTTCAACTTAATGAGTTGTTCACCTTAAGAGAAATATATTTTTCATTTATGCTAGAGACTAAAAATAATTCCAAAATTGAAGTCCATACTGTGCAACTGTCCTAAGAACAGATTATGTTTTATGTCAATAATTTGTTAATATCACATTTTAGAAATCTAAAAAGAATGTGGCATTTTCTAAAGGTCTGCATCAAACAGTATTATTTGGAAATTGCTGTATTTTCTTGTACAGATTTTTGGAAGTTTTTCTGTATATATTAGCTCTGCAAGTGTTTAGAGTCATCTCTCTATAAGACTGTAAAGCACAAACAAAAAAGTTCTCAGGCTATCAAATGTACAAGAGTCCTCAGCAAGACTTTCTGCACCATCTTCACTGAAGCAAATCATATGTGTATTTCATTGTCACCCTGTTTCCAGTCAGTCCAGAAATACAAAGCTACAAAAGTTTATGCTCTGCAGCCTTTTTAAATTATGAATAACATTTCTATTAAAAGGAAAACTTGAAAGTATGAAAATACTAGACTCTGAGAAGAAGCAGTCTCTTAGAGGCTCACAAAATCTATTTGCTTGGTAATTTTCTATCATTACTTACACAGAATACACAACACACAAGAGATAGTATCTTCTCCCCGATTGATCTCCATCATTTTAAATCTAGAGATTTAAAATCTGAACCAGTTACTACAGGAGCTATCATTTGCATACCTATCTCAAATCTGTTAGAAAGCATTTAAATGTGAGGTAACAGCAAAGAGCAAATGAATGTAGGTGGACTGATACTAAAAAAGGTGTGTCAGATCATCAGCTCCTTGGTTACCATAAACTTTGCTGTATTTTCATTCTCAATGAAAAGATGTTCACTGCTTCAAAAAGCAAAAAAAAGGGGGGGATTATAGATTCTGTATAACTCATCTTACAAGATTAAAAAAGAAAAAAATAAGACAAATTTTAAGCAGGATTTACATGTGCCTTGATTTTTTTCACTCAGGAATCCTTCCACATTTTATTTTATTTTATTTGAAGATGCTCAGTTCTTCAACCATACTCCTGAGAGAAAGCTGCAGTACTGAGGACTTCAGACACATTTGACGTGTAGTGCTCTTGACAAACCACGGATTACGGGAAAGTTCTCAGTTCTCATCCACAAATTTCAGGAAATTCCTGTGTCTAGCTTTCTGCTTTCAAATCGTTCTTCTCTCTGATAAAATTCTCTGCAATTAGGATCCAGCTGAAACGAGGTAAACCATCCAGGAAGGTCACAAGAGCTACAGAGAGTTGTTAAAAGAACCGCTGAGACAAACACCTCCCCAAATACAGACAGCACTAACCCTTGGCAACTGCATCCCAAATGCTAGTCCTAGATAGCTACTCTCTCCTGCTGCCACTGCCTGCAGTGTTATTATTCCAGATATTTTTCTATAAATTCACTTATGCACTTGAAACATGATGTGAAACAGCGAGAAAGGCACGAGGTCCCCACTCAGTACTTTCCCAAGTTATTTACAGGAGGCTGTAAACCTCTGTAGAGAACTAACTTCATGCCACAGAAATACATGGATAAAAACCAGTTGGGCAAGGAGTGGTGGGCTAATTTCTGTTTACTCAGATATGGAATCTATCCATGTAATTAGAATTGCTAAATGTTGGGGTAACATTTGGCCATGAAAAGATTTCTATCACAATTTTTAAATATACTTGTTTACATACAGCTCATTAGAAATTCTACCAAGAGGAATGGTGCAATTATATACAATTATAAAACTGTATCATGAAGGCTGGATCTGTCTGCATTTAATGACCATATCTGATTGCTAAAATTCCATATCACTAGAAATATGCTCTTGAGAGTAAAGCTTTAGGCGTTAGCTTAGATGGTTAGTTCTTTGAAGCCATATTCTGAAAGATGGAATGTGTGAGATGCAATCTCTTATTAATTACACTGCAACGGGAGGAATAATTAACATCAACAAAAGCAGAAATGTAAACACTTTCAATGGACAAGATGGTTAATTCTGAGAATCAAGATCAAAGGAAAGTTGGAAGCAGAAATCTTTAACTATTTGGGAAAATAATATATCATTTTGAGGGGATTGGCATCAAAATACAGGCACGAGAGAATTGAAATAAACTCTGAAATCTTTTCTTCCACCAGCAATGGTCTGCTCTTCTTTGTGTCCTGGAAGAAGAACAACAGCAAATGTTGCTGCCCAGCCAACATCTACAACAGTGAGGCTGTGGGCAGCTGTGGTCACCTGCGGTCACCTACAGTGTTGCTTCAAGGGACCGCAGAGGCACAGGGTGCGTGGAGACCCTCACGTGGGAAAGCAGCAGTTTCAATGCACGAGAATGTTCTCCCTACCATTTAAGGTTCTAACTCAATACAAACATCCAGCTGAGAGGAAAGTACTGTCTTCAGCTAGGACTATTTTAAATCCCTGTTCATTCAAAATGATGTGAAGAAAGAGCACATGGATATGTTATGAAAAACAATCATCTACAAAAATCCTGTGGCAGCTATAGCACCACTTCTCAGAAGCTTCCTGCAGACAGGCAAAAAAGAATCCTTTACGAATGAGGTCAAGCTGTGCAAGTTTAACTCATACCAAATAAATAGTGTATTTGCTAAACCCTCTGATAGACATCAGTGATAACACTGGTGGGGAAAGAAAAGACTGATGGACTTCCAAGTAAAAATTCTTTCATATGACATTGAACCCATATGCTTAACTATAGTGAAGCAACTGGAATACACTGATTTTTATAACACAGGAAAATTTCCAACCAAAGTCATGACAACTGTACTCTCGCTTAACTTACATTTTACCTCAGAAAGACAAGTACATCTATTTATGGGCTGTCCTTTGTACACAAGTAACCCTCACAACAAGGGCATCATTGTTAAGAAAACCCATTCATTTGGGCCATGAATGATAACCCATTATAAGTCCATGGTGAGAGACCCAACAATCAGTCAGGGAAAAAGCAGGAGGAGCACAGGGTAGAGTTTCCTGTGAAACTCTAAATGGCTTGAGCTTGTGTCTCTGGCTTCCGCTTGCATTTTCCATAACGCATCTCCTGGAAACTCTCAGGGCAACTTCCCCACCAGAGACGCTTTTTTGAGCAACAGTGTAGAAACCATGTTTTTCAAAGCCACTGTTTATCATCACTGTTTATCAAAGCCACTTTATTCATCACTATCAATGTGATGGCCTTTATCAAAAGGTCTTCATTTGGGGGCACATGCTAATCACGATTCTGTGGCAGCGACACACGTGTATTAGTGTTGCCAAACCAAAATACAGAGTGAGTAGGAGAGCTGTGTCGCTACCCTGGCAAGGACGCACAGGCCTCGGAAATGAAACACAGCTCTTCACAGGCTCTCTTCCGCAGTCAAAAAGAGGGCTTCTTACTTTTATCAAAATCACTGAGATTTAATCTGATACAACCGCATATCACACATATCTATTTCTTTCAATGGTACCCAGCCTATTTCATCTTTACGTGACTTCCAGTGTCAGGGAAAGACAAGGTTCAAGGTATCAACTATCATTATCGCTGCATTCTCAACTTTACTTCCTCATTTTTAAACTTGGTAACATGTTCTTACTAAGTTAAAAAAAAGAGACTATTTACAAGTCAATATATCATCCTAAAATTTGTATTTATCCTTTTACTTTTATCATTCCTACCTTGACATTCCTAACAATTCCAACTTTGGACTTCCGTAGAAGTACATTCCTTTGCAGTTTAAAAAAAAATCATTTTGCTACAACTTATCTAAAATGTTATAATTTAAATAAAAATATGCCAATGCTTATTGGTTAAAAAAAAGAATGCAACTGAAGCAAGTTTAACATCATTTGTCCTAAAATCGAAGCCATCTATTGGAGTCAACAGTTCTTAAGGAATTTATGCATTCCAAATTTATTCTCAATAATTAGAAATTAATTTCAAAATGCAGTATTTTCTACAAGCCCAAAGTCTAGATTGCAACTCTTAATATTATAATGTTGTTTCTAATCAATCTTAAAATGAACTGGAATTTCTGTTTTTCACCTAGGGGTTCTGATAAGTTTCTAAGGACCAGTAACAAATTTTCACCTGTTTTTTCTTGTGAATAATGACATTGCACCATTGCACGTGGTCATGTTGTTGTTCAGTTGCTAAGTGCTGTCTGACTCTTTGTGACCCCATGGACTGCAGCATGCCAGGCTTCCCTGCCCTTCATTAGCTCTCAGGGTTTTCTCAAACTCATGTCCATTGAGTCTGTGATTCCATTCAACCATCTCATCCATCCTCTGTTGCTCCCTTCTTCTCCTGCCTTTAATCTTTCCCAGCATCAAGATCTTTTCCAATGAGTCAGCTCTTCGCATCAGGTGGCCAAAGTATCGGAGCTTCAGTTTTGGCATCAGCTCTTCCAATGAATATTCAGGGCTGATTTCCTTGGTTTGATCTCCTTGCTGTCCATGGGAGTCCTTGGACAGCAAGCAGTCCCTTGCACATGCTGGTGAACCTAATCTAAAGACAAAATCAGAAGTGCCCTCATCCATTTGTTGTTAGGTAATTATGATTTGAATGGCATTGAGAGACCATATTTAAAGACAAAATTTCTCTGTTCTTAACCAAAATCCCGTTCTGGGTGATGGGTAAAGGAAGTAATACCTTTTCTTTATTCACCCTTCTTATAAAAGACATGTATCTCTAAATGTCACATCTTACTGTGAATTAGCTAACAGATGCTTTTCAGGGAGGCCTAGCGTGCTGCGATTCATGGGGTCGCAAAGAGTCGGGCACGACTGAGTGACTGAACTGAACTGAACTGAACTGAACTTCCCATACGAGAGAAATTTGAACCAAGAAGAAGTAGTAGAGGTAGGAGGAAAGTTCCCTGAAGGCAGGAAGTGATGAGAAGGGAGTGAAAAATGGCAGCCCGAGTACAGTCATAGACATAATTGAAATGACTCATTCTAGGCTACGATCAAATCAGTGACCTTGGCCTCGTTCATGCTGTGAACCACTCAAGTGTGCTGATAGATCACATTGAAAACCATCATAAATTCACAAGCTGAAAGTATTCTATCTCAAGAATAAGTCTGAAACTGTGATTATATCCGGTTTTTATGGAAGTTTTATGGAAAGTGTCTGTACCGACTTTGCAAATAGAAAGAGCCCATCTTTGAGGTTGTAGCAATTCCATTCTCCACTCCACCTTGAAATTTTAGAAGAGATCATCTCTTCTGGCACAAAGAACACCATTCTCATAAGGATATCTAAGAGTTAGTCTTGGCAACAAGGTTAATTATGGGACCCTGGCAGGTCAATTCATGGTAAAAAAAAATGACAGAGGATCCCTGGAGGGTGGGTGCAGAAGTGCAGTGTCAGAGACAAACCTCGATGCACAGCGGTCTACGCATTCTTCTCCCCACTTGGTCCACATCCCAGACTCAGAGCCCTGTGCTTCCAATGGGATACCATTAAACCTAGGACTGTAGCCTGCCAGGCTCATTTGTTCATGGGATTTCCCAGGCAAGAATACTGGAATGGGTTGCTATTTCCTTCTCCAAGGGATCTTGCCAACACAGGGATCTAACCCAAGTCTCCTGCATCGGAAGTGCATTCATTACCACTGAGCCACCAGGGAAAGCCTACAATTCACAGGAAGCGCTATTAAAGGTGGGACCCTTCTCTCATGGCCCATGTAGTACCAGGGTGGAGGACAAAATAGAGCCTTACTTTCTGAGCCTTAGGTAGACTCAGAAGCTCAGATCTATTTTGGTTTTGCATAAACATTTACTTCTTTTTCGCTGTTGAAGGATATTTTGTGGATATAACCAGATACTTTGAAAGCCCTTAAAAACTGAGGGTAAGCCCTAAAGTTGATTGTGGGTTTGAGGGATGACTCCAATTCTCCATGCTTCCATTTTCCCTGGCTCTATAATAAGGTGTAAAGTATCTCTCTTGTCAGCCTTTCTTCCCAGGTCCTCTAAGGTCAAATTAAACAATTGGTATGTTTAAGAGATTTTCAGAAGAAAAGGACATCATTTAACATTCTGCTATTGCACTGCTAAATAAACCATTCATTTAAGTACAATTTTAAAACTCGATTTACTTAATGTCTTTATGACTAATAAGGATGACTAATTCCAACTCGGAAATGGTTATCTCAGGCATTATATTTCCAAATAATAATTTAACATTTAACAATACTTAGAATAATTCTGTATTCTAAATGAAATGTCTAGGACAGTCATATCTGCTGAAATATCTCATACACCTCATATCCTAGGACAAATTGAAAAAAACAAGAAAGCAAGAATTAATAGTTGTAGCTTTTCACCATGGCTTTAGGCTGTACATATTTATGAAAACTAATAGTAAGAATATGATTGAAAAAGAATAAAAGGGAACATAGTTTTCACTTGAATTTTTTCGTCTTTGGAGAAAGGAAGAACAGTTGTGAGATGACTGATTCCAGGGCCATTCCTGAACCTCTATGACAGCTTGTTTAAGTCCTCTTATAGTATAATCACACTATATAGCACGTGGTTTCACTTGTCTATAATAGCAGTAACACATCTATGTTACTGAACTCTGGAAACTTCTTCCTCTCTTGCTCTCCTGTTCCCTCCTAACTTAGTGCCTAACACAGAAGAAAAGCCCAATAAATGTTTAATGAATGAATGGATAGTAAATAAATGAATGAATAATGACATCTATGGAAGAGGACTATAGAAAATAATGAATTATTCAAGCTGCTCTTTAGTCCTTATTGGGTGCTGGTGTTTTGTGTATAATTCTTAAAAGCTGAAAGCCAACTGATATCTCTAGGAGGCAAGTAAAAAAACCTATATTCTTGTTTCTACTTCATTGGCAAGCTTTACAAGAGGAAAGCATTCTTATAATCAATAGTTAAGGAAAGTATTTGAATTTCACATTTGATTATTATAAAACTTTCATTCCTCATGTGTGTATTAAAAAGCAGACATATCACTTTGCCAATAAAGGTACATATAGTCAAAGCTATGACATGTCATGTATGTAGTCATGTACAGATGTGAGAGTTGGACCATATAGAAGGTTGACACCTGAAGAACTGATGCTTTTGAACTGTTGTGCTAAAGACTCTTGAGAGTCCCTTGGACTGCAAGGAGATCCAACCAGTCGATCCTAAAGAAATCAACTTTGAATAGTCATTGGAAAGACTGATGCTGAAGCTCCAATGCTTGGCTACCAAAAGACCCGGATGTTGGAAAAAACTGAAGGCAGAAGGAGAAGGGGAAGACCAAGGATGAGATGGTTGGATGGCATCATAGACTCAATGGACATGAGTTTGAGCAAACTCTGAGAGATAGTCAAGGACAGGAAAGCCTGGAGTGCTGTAGTCCATGGGGTCACAAATAGTCAGACGACTTGGCAACTGAACAACAACATTTCTCAGGTGGAACCTAAGTTAAATAAACTTCATTATACACTGTTCATTAAGAGTTATACATGCTGCTAAGTTGCTTCAGTTGTGTCTGACTCTGTGCGACCCCATAGACAGCAGCCCACCAGGCTTCCCCATCCCTGGGATTCTCCAGGCAAGAACACTGGAGTGGGTTGCCATTTCCTTCTCCAATGCATGAAAGTGAAAAGTGAAAGTGAAGTTGCTCAGTAGTGCTGAACTCTTAGTGACCCCATGGACTGCAGGCCACCAGGCTCCTCCGTCCATGGGATTTCCCGGGCAAGAGTACTGGAATGGGTTGCCATTGCCTTCTCCGAGTTATACGTAGGTGCACACTATTTTTTTTTTTTTCCTTTTCTAGTTAACTCTTTGGAGTTATCAGCCAAATATTTCTCTTACGTGGGAATGTGAAAATTATTATACAGGATTAATAGGAAGTCATACAATATTTGTTAACTACCATTCTCATTCAGTGTGTTTATTTTCCCTGAGAACATTATTAATAACTTTCAAATGGCTCTCAAAAAACTGTGTTCTTCCACTTAAAAGTCCATTAGTATAACTAATTCTTCTCCAGGGGATATTCCCTACCCAGAGGTCTAACCTGTGTCTCCTGCCTTGGCAGGCAGATTCTTTACCTCTGAGCCACCACGGAAGCCAACTGGCAACCCACTCCAGTATTCTTACCTGGGAAATCCCGAGGACAGAGGAGCCTGGTGGGCTACAGTCCATGAGGTTGCAAAGAGTCAGAAATGACATAGCAACTAAACAAACCAATATCAAATGCACTTGTCAAGCACAGTTACTATCTGCTGTGATCAGCATGGTAGTACTTGAATGTAGGAGTTCTAGGGAAAGTTGTGTAGAATAGCATACCTGTATGGCAATATAAGGGCTTCCCAGGTGGTGCCAGTGGTGAAGAACACGCCTGCCAATGCAGCAGACATAAGAGATGGGAGTTCGATCCCTGGGTCAGGAAGATCGTCTGGACAAGGGCATAGCAGCCGACTCTGTATTCTTGCCTGGAGAATTCCAAGGACAGAACAGCCTGGCAGGCTACAGTCCATGGGGTCACAAAGAGTCAGACAGGACTTAGCAACTGAACAACAATAACAAGGATTCTCTCCTGGCTTCCCTGGTGGCTCAGTGGTACCTGTCTGCCAGTGCAGAGGAGGAGGGTTCCATCCCAGGGTTGGGAAGATGCCCTGGAGAAGGAGATGGCAACCCACTCTAGTACTCTTGCCTGGGAAATCCCACAGACAGAGAAACCTGGCAAAAGAGTCAGATACAACTTAGCAATTAAAAAACAACATATTATTCGAAACCTCCAACTGACATTCAAAGAGAAATATACATTTAGCAGTGGATCTGAATCAGATGATACACTTCACTCTGGTCCGCTTTCATCAAGTAATGAGCAAAGAGCTGTTCCAATAGCCACATTCAATGCCTGAGCTATTTGGCTTTCAGTTCAGTCGCTCAGTCGTGTCCAACTCTTTGGGACCCCATGAATAGCAGCACTCCAGGCCTCCCTGTCCATCACCAACTCCCAGAGTTCACCCAGACTCACATCCATCGAGTCAGTGATGCCATCTAGCCATCTCATCTTCAGTCATCTCCTTCTCCTCCTGCCCCCAATCCCTCCCAGCATCTCAGTCTTTTCCAATGAGTCAACTCTTTGCATGAGGTGGCCAAAGTACTAGAGTTCCAGCTTTAGCATCATTCCTTCCAAAGAACATCCAGGGTTGATCTCCTTTAGAACAGATTGGTTGGATCTCCTTGCAGTCCAAGGGACTCTCAAGAGTCTTGTCCAACACCACAGTTCAAAAGCATCAATTCTTTGGCTCTCAGCTTTCTTCGCAGTCCAACTCTTGTATCCATACATGATCACTGGAAAAACCATAGCCTTGACTAGACGGACATTTGTTGGCAAAGTAATGACTCGGCTTTTGAATATGCTATCTAGGTTGGTCATAACTTTTCTTCCATGGAGTAAGCGTCTTTTAATCTCATGGCTGCGGTCCCCATCTGCAGTGATTTTGGAGCCCAAAAAAATAAAGTCTGACACTGTTTCCACTGTTACCCCATCTATTTGCCATGATGTGATGGGACCAGATGCCATGATCTTCATTTTCTGAATGTTGAGCTTTAAGCCAACTTTTTCACTCTCCTTTTTCACTCTCATTTGTTATATCTTTTTTGCCTTTCATACTGTTCATGCGGTTCTCTCAAGGCAAGAATACTGGGGATGACAGAGAATGAGATGGTTGGATGGCATCACCGACTCAATGGACATGAGTTTTAGCAAGCTTCACTGCTCAAACTCCATTGAGTTGGTGATATACAGGGAATCCTGGAGTGCTGCAGTCCACAGGGTCACAAAGAATTGGACACAACTGAGCGACTGAACTAAACTGAAGCATCTGTTAGATCCCTAGAGAATGGTACGGTAGGGAGCTCTTCTGCCGTCCTCCTACTGCAGTCCACACTCAGACCTCCATATCCAAGCCATGCATATGCTCTCTCTCCACAAACAACTATTGTTTTTGTTTTTTTTTCTGGTGACTCTCTGATAAACCAGTTAAAACGATGTATGTGTTAGAATGGCCATCATCCACCCAGACTTCCTTCTCTCTTGTCCCCCTTTCCTACCATTTCATCTACCCTTGGTCTTTATGGGACTTATCACTAGACCACAGAGACTTCATAATCCTGGAACAGAAAGAGAGAAACTGTCAACTACAAATGTTACCACTATGGGGCTCTGATCATGAACTCCTTATTATCAAATTCAGACTCAAATTGAAAAAAAGTAGGGAAAACCGCTAGACCATTCAGGTATGACCTAAATCAAATCCATTATGATTATACAGTGGAANCTCATTGGAAAAGACTGAGATGCTGGGAGGGATTGGGGGCAGGAGGAGAAGGGGATGACCGAGGATGAGATGGCTGGATGGCATCACGGACTTGATGAATGTGAGTCTGAGTGAACTCCGGGAGTTGGTGATGGGCAGGGAGGCCTGGCGTGCTGCGATTCATGGGGTCCCAAAAAGTCAGACACGACTGAACGACTGAACTGAACTGACTGATGATCCCACTCACAATAACATTGACTATAATAGAACTCCCTTTCTAGAGATAGACTCTGGAAGCTCAGTGTTCTTAAACTTTACTTCAAGACTTTGAAATAAAAAAGAAGAATTGAATGCAAATTGCAAAGACTTATCCTTTCTGCTGAAGAAATACCTATTTTTCTATACAAACAGAAGTCTCCCCTAAATTCTTCTACATCCTTAAGATGATGCTAATACTCAAGCTGAAGAAGAAAGAACTATAGTTGAGAAGGAAATGAAGGCAAAAGAGAAGATAGAGAAAATCTGTAAACATCAGTCAAAATGAATTGTGGTTAAAATTTTTAAATAAACACATTGAAAAAGGCAAAAACAACTACTAGAAAAATGGTAGCTCAGACATTATAAATCAATAGATAGTGCGTGATAGGAAAAAAAAAACAAATAAGAAATATAAAAAAGTAAAAAGTAAAGAAAGGATCAACTTTAGATAATAAAAGGAGATGAAATGTCAAATAATTTTCAGAGTCCTTCAGCCAAGAAGAAGAAGATTCATAATGAGGGCAAATTGTGGAAAAGGTTTTTTAAATATTTGTAATGTGCTTCCCAATCTAAAACACTTTGTAGTTGTTAAGAACATAAAGTACAACCTATATATGTGTATTTGATTATTAAGATAATCATCTTTGGCACATTAAAAAGTGCAGTTGTCCCACATTATTGCAACTTTTTAAAATTTAATGAGCTACAAACTAGGGAATTTACTGTCAATTTGTGGGAAGGAAGATGAAATTTAAAAATATAATAGGCTATAAATTTCATCATAAAACAAACGATGTCAACTAGGTTTATTGTTTTTTTCCTGTCTGTTGGATTCAAAAGTCTTTTTAAAAGATAACAAGGAGCAGAAAAAGAAAACAGTCAGTGGACACTGTTTTGCCTCATAGATTTTTGCCTAATAACCAAATATCAACATCAAGTGTTGAGACGAAGGGTTTGGTTGCCATTGAGTAGTGTATATACTTAGGAGGATCATTTCTCTTCTCTGAGTGTCATGTTTCATCTTTAAAATGAGGGGATTCAGTTAGAATGTTACCTGGTTCTAATTCAACATGATAATTCAAAGGTCACTGTAGTGGATGCTATTGTTCCCACACAGATTGCTTCCTCACCCAAAAGTCCTTTAAGGAATGAAATGCTGGCTTCCCTAGCTGCTGGGACTCTTGGTAGTTGACGGCTCTTAGCTGCATTCCTCTATAGGATTGCCCTTGACCAACGAGATCCACCCAGGTCAAGGTTATGCCCCCTTCCTGGGAGCAACTTGCAACCAGTGACAGGCCCGTAGGGCTGGGTCCTCTTGCCTCCATGCAGGACATCCCTGCAGAACCATCCCAGGCCTAGAGCTCCTGTGTTGTCTGGTGAAGTCTTTGTGATATTTACATCACAGTTCAACTTCCCCGTTTTTTCCAAGAAACCCAACATGGAATAGGCATTAGATCCCTCTTACTTCTGTGAAAATAGCAATGCCTCTTAGAGGCAGAAATGCTTTATTCTGAAATTTGGATTGTATTTCTTGCACTCATAATCAGGAACTGTGAAGCTAATACTACTGTCTGATCACAGTAGTGATCATTTTCACAGAAAATGATGAAATATTATAGAATTATTTCAGAAGAACAGGATTAAGTATGAGTATAGAAACACTAAATCTTAAGGTCTTTATTCATTACTCTAACAGTGAAAATGTATATTATAGTTTAATTTTTCAAGAAAAAAATGAATGCATCTTTACTTCAAGCCTTTGTTTCTCTAGAGGAAAAAAAAGCTCTGTACCAATAACTAAAAAAACAGAAAGGGCTACGAAGGAGAAAATACAGAGTAAAAAATAACAATAATTGCTATTCTTAAGGAGATGAGAATTAAATTTAAAAACTGAATACAAATAAAAATATATATATTTTCTAAAATCCTCAGAATTAGAAAGAAAACTAGAGAAGGAAAATTAAAGCACATACATAATAAATACCATCACTTGATACTCCTAGGTCTCATAAAACTCACCGAAATTTGACTATTCTTTTTTGATTTTGAATGAAATTATTTTAAAGTTTGTGTGTGTGTGTTTTTTTTTAAGAACTTTAGTATTTTTTTTCTTTCCTAGTTTCTTTTTTCTGTCCTCTTTATTGTTTTCCCTCTTCTGCATGAAAATTTTATCCTGTCCAGTACATTTAAAACAAGCCAATATGCTTTCCTCTTCTTGGAAGTAAATCCCCTATTTATTTACTAGTTTACTTTTGTCTCTTTTTTGCATATGTCAATTTCTTCTGCACTATTTAAACAATCAGAGAAACCTTACACTGAAATTGACCTTGAAAAGATGACTGGTAGACACATACTCTCTTCCATAAATTTAACTTCCTTCTCTGCAATTCAAAAATGAGCTGTCTTCCAAATAAATTAGATGTTTCGGAGCTACTTGGAGCTTGGCAACAAGAGAAATCCTAGATCTTGGTAAAGCAGCAACAGCTGATTTGGCAAGCATGCAATGATCCTGCAGCTGATCCCTGCCAGGATAGCAGAGGGTCTTATTTACAGCTTCTTGCCTTGGTCCTTCCAAGTAGGTACTGTTTTCTGTTTACTTTTCCCCTAGCTCTGGGCCCTGGCACAATGTTGAACATAGTGTCACTGGCCCTGGTGCCAGACAGGATCAGGGGCTCTGGAATATTTAGTTTCTCTTCTTCTGCTTCCATAAATGAAATGGGCAGTCTGAATGGAGGAAATCAAGGGCCAGCTGGCTAAAAACACAACTGGCAACAAAGCACTTGGGCTCCATCCAAGAGCTGGTGTTTAAAAAGAAGCCATTTAAAGAGTAAACTCCAACTACCATAATAACGGTTAAGGACACCAGCTGTAGGATGTTACAGTAAAATTTTACTCAAAGATTCTCATTTCCAAAGTTCAGAACGTGTTAAGTGTCCCCTATGTCTTAAGACATTTTCTAGTCTTAGAAAAGTAGTCACTCCATTACACCCTAACAAATGTCAAATATATACTATATATTTTGAGAATGTTCAATAAATTCTGTGCCATGAGGTATAAAGTGTTATTTTTGAAAGGTTATTCATACAAAATAAATAAAATGGTTACAAAATTGAGGAATGAAAACAGAGGGACAGAAATGACATAAGAATATAAGAATTCAGATGGGATAGCATGGCAGACAGCCAGACCCTAAAACTAATTTGGGAAGTTACTAATGTATCGAGACCAAGTGACAAACAAAGAAAAGTAGATTTCCTCTTTTAAACAAAATATTACTCAATTTTTTATATTTAAGGAAAGAATTTAATAATATTCTTGGGGAATAAATCATATTGGAGCACTAGAAACCTAGTAGATAAATGATATAGGGCTTTATCTCTGCTAGGGTCTAATAATGACAGTCAAGGACTAATTATTATTAACCCTAGACTCTGACAGTCTCCAAATACACACACACACACACACACACACACACACACCCCATAAAACACCACATTCAGAGAAATACATTTAAAACCTAAACAATGCTATGTATAATGAGATCATAGTTATTTCCCAGTNTTATCTCTGCTAGGGTCTAATAATGACAGTCAAGGACTAATTATTATTAACCCTAGACTCTGACAGTCTCCAAATACACACACACACACACACACACACACACACACCCCATAAAACACCACATTCAGAGAAATACATTTAAAACCTAAACAATGCTATGTATAATGAGATCATAGTTATTTCCCAGTTCAGGAGCAGATGAGTTTGAAGGTGACTGGACAAAGCCTGCTCAGGTCCGCCCCTCACACCCAGTGTATAAATGCCAATGTATATACATGATTGGCAAGAGAAATGGGGAAGAGACTCAGGAAAAGTGCAGGGGTTCAGCAGCCAGGTAGGTGTGTGGAGCAGCAGTCCTGATACTATAAATCCCGGAAATGAATAAAGCCAGTAGCTGGAGACCCCCTGGACGGCATTACCTCTATATAGGGCACGATCTTGCAGGAGAAGTCCTCCAGCAGCCACTTCTTGGTCAGTTCATGAAAGATGACCAGCGGAAGGCAGAAGAAGATGATGAGGAAGTCCCAGAAGGCCAGGTTGGCCAGGAGGGAGTTGGAGATGCTCCGCATGTAGTAGTTATGGCACACGATGCACATCACTGCCAGGTTGCCAATGATGCCGGTCCCGAAGATCACCACGGACAAACACATGACCGCATAGGCTCCGTACGACTCCTGGGTCAGCGGGTAGAAGGGGTTCTTCAGTCGCAAGCGTGGGTGCGTGCTGTTCCCCCGCCGGGGACCCCCGCGTTCATGAACTCCTTCAAGGGAGGACCCATTCTGAGCCAGCGCCCTGCCAGGGGGTGCAATCGTCCGCCCTTCGTACCCCGACGGCCCACGGACCGTCTTGGGTTGGAGGTCGTGGTGAGAACCTTGGAGTTTCCTGGCTCTCCTTGGCCAGTAATACAGGTCGCTGACTCCAGGTTCCTTCCTCGCCCTCTGCTCCTGGCTACGCCCAGAAAGGCCAGCGCCTTTGGGACCCTTCTCCTCCTTCTCTGAGGTGTGAAGGAAGAACTGGAGAGCCGTGGGGTTCCTTCTCCCCAAAGTTTCAGGGGGCTCCTGACCCCGGGCACCTTTCCACCTCCAGGCTCCAGGTGGCCTAGCCGGAGGTCCCGAGGGCTCAGCTGCAGACGCCTCCGCCCCTCTGCCCACACCTGGGTCACTGCCGGGACCGGCCGGTAGGTCCCACGGGGGCGCCGAGCGCAGCACTGCCTCCTGCTCCTCCTCCCTGGGCGCACGAGTTGGCAGAAGGTCTCCTGCAGAATCTCCTGGTCCCCAGGCGTCCCTGCTGCGACGCTGGATCAGTGTAGGTGAACAGCTTTCTCCCAGACAGTTTTCCTTCCTGGGCGCAAGGGCGGACCCGAGGGCAGGAGAAGCGGAAACCTTGAGCAATAGCAGAAGCAGCAGCCGCGAGGTGCGGGCGAGAGGCGCGCCCGCGGCCCGCATGGCTGGGCGAGAGCGCACCCAGCAGCAGCGGCTCCTGCTTAGGACCGACACCTGCTGCCTAAGTTGCCGCTGAGAGTTAGGCACATGTCACATACTAACCCCCGCCCCGGCAGCGGGGGACGGGAGATTACGGGGATGTTGGGGGATGGGTCTTGGGGTCACAACCCTCCCCCTCTACGATCCTTCCTTGTTTGGCGTCCTGAGCATTTCTCAGTCAAATCCAACCCGGGCGCTACGTAGCCCCAAGGTTCAGGGAGGGACTCGCTGCTCCGAGCGGCTGACCTTGAAAACTTGCAACCAACACCTGCTTGATGATTAATGTTGCGACTGGGAGAAGCCCGGACGAAGCCCCGCGCTCCTCCCTGCCTTTGGGGTGGTTGCCTTCGCGGTAACAGTTGCTCCGCCTATTTACATCCTTTCTAGGCGGCTCTATCCAGCAGCAAGCCGAGGTCGCTCAAGGGAAAGAAAAACAGGTTGCCCTCCTTCAGATGCCTAGGAGCCACAGTCCCGCTCCCGCTCGCTGGAAACAGGTTGCTAGCTGCCAGACGCCTCTCAGATGCGCCCGGGAAACTCTGCCCCACCTAACCCCGGCAACCCTCGAGGCTGCTGCGGACCAGGAGGCGAGGGTTGAAAACCCGCGGCCACTGCCAAAGTTGTTTCTCCTCTCGCTCAAAGTTGACCAGGGGCGGCGCGGGCTGCTGGGCGGCGCGTCCCCGCGGAGAAGGGAATCGGTGGTGGAGGTGGGGTGGGGAGGGCTGGCGCTGCTCCTCGGTGGACGGGGCCAGCGGCCGCAGGAGCTCGTTGCGGCGACGGCGGGCGCAGCGCGGGCGGAGACTGTGGTGCCTGGAACCGCCGCGGGCGAGGCGGTGCATGGCTGGAAAGGGGGGAGATGGCCCGGCCTCTCCTCGCCGCTCCAGCCGCGGCGCGCGCCCGCGAAACCCAGTGCTCCGCTCCTCGCGTCCTCCCCCTCCTCAGCCTCCTGCGAGAGATTCTGGTTTGTGGGGAGACGGGATCCCCTGGTGGCTTACGACTCACTAAATCCACACACGTTTCATTCAAGCCCTTTGTAGCGGCTTTCACACGTAGAAGCTGGAAGCGGCGAGGGAACAAGGGCGGAGACGCGGAGCCTGCGCGGCTGGAGGCTAGGGCGGGACATGTTAATTCCCCAGATGTCGGAAACCAGCCAGATCGGTCCCAGAGCCAGGTTGCCAGAAGAGAGAGGTGAGAGACCCGTGTGTTGGCTTCCAATCGGCTGTGGCCCCTGAGCTTGTTCAGGCCTGGGTCCCGGAGGGAGTGGTAAGGTGAGGCGCTCACCTCTTTAGGCATTCCCAAGAACTGAGGATGGGCAAGAAAGGGTGCTCAGAGGCTTCCATCACAGAGAATGAGCAGTTTGGGGAGTGGGACGCAGAACCGGGATGCTCAGGATGCCCCATGACCTTTAACCATTCTACCTTTAATACCTTGGGCTTCCCAGGTGGCATTACAGGTAAAGAACCCGCCTGCCTGTGCAGAAAACAGAAGAAATACAGGTTTGATCCCTGGGTTGGAAAGATTCTCTGGAGAAGGAAATGGCAACCCACTCCAGCATTCTTGCCTGGTCTCAAAGAGTTGGATGCGACTGAGCGACTAACACCGTTTTAATACTTTAGGAGGCATCCTACCAGGGGTGACAATGGAACCACTCAGAGCACAATGAAAGTACTTTCGTTTGATGAAGCAGAGGGAGATGACAGGTAGGGGGAAATTAACTTAGAACTTTCAGCCTGGCTGACCAGGCCTTTCCAGCCTTTATACTATAAAATCCCACACTCTGGCCACTGCTGTCAGGATATAGCTAATTCAACAGACAGATATCAGATAATTTGATTAAGAGAGAGTAAATGATAGAGGAAGAAATATACACATTTTGAAAAAAAAAAAGGAACATCTAGGGACTTCCTTGGTGGCCCAGTGGTTAAGGCTCTGCTTCCAATGCAGTCAGTGCAGGGCTCCATTCTTGGTCAGGAAACTAAGATCCCACAAAGCCCAAAAGTAGAAGACGGAAAAACATCTAGAGAGACAGGAGAAAAGCACAATGAGAAATAATGCCAATGGTGGTAGGTAGAATAATGGCCCTCCAAGAGATGTCCACATCCTAATTCCTAATACTTGTGAAAATATTACCTTACCTGGCAAAAGGAACTTTGCAGATATGCTTCAGTTAAAGATCTTGAGATGGGAAGAAGATCATTGATTATCCAAGTGAATCCATTGAAATCACAAGGGCCGGTACAAAAGGGAGGCAGGAGGGTCTGAATGAAGTGAGACATTGAACTAAAGTAATGCTGGAGATCTCCAGAAACTATAAAAAGCAAGAAATAGGCCCTGCCTGATCATTTTAGCCTACTGACCTCTAGAATGATAAGATAATGAATTTGTGTTTTTTTTTTGAACCACTTTAAGCCACCTGTCAATTATTAATACAATTAATTAGACAGTGGAGTTTCTGGGGGAGAGTACAAAAAGATATTTTCTTGTTGAACTTGAATTTCTCACTATGGGTAGAGGTAGAAATTAGTGACGCATTAATGTGGTCTAATGTAAGGATATAAAAATAGCTCACATGTATAACCCAGACTTAAAACTAATGAGATGTGAGGGGAGGCAGTATCTCTGGCTTTATTTTGGCAACTTTATTTTTCTTGTTCACAACCAACCTGAATTGCCCCCTCCTGAATTTTTTTTTAATGAAATACTACAATTAAAGTAGAAGATTTCTCCCGCTCTATTCCCATCACTCTGTCACCCAAGGTGACTAATATTCTGAAGTTGATGTGTGTCTTTTCATCCATATAGTTTATACTTTTACGATAGATCATATACGATTTTGCATGCTTTTTAAGAGTTACACAAATGGCAGCATAGAATAGTTGAAACATTGAATTTTGCTCTTTTCCTCTTACATTCATAATTCTGAGATTCAGCCTTATCGATACATGTAAGTCTAATTTGTCCTTATTATGAGTAGGCTCTAATTAATTTTTTCATTCCTATATTGGTTAACATTTGTGTTGTCTCCATTCTTTTTACTCTTAAACATAAGCATAGACATTTCCTTGTGCCCACATGCAAGAGCTCCTCTAGGGTCAAAAAGTTTGTTTGGATTTTTCTGTACCGTCTTACGGAAAAACCAAAACAAACTTTTAGGCCAGCTTAATGTTTCAGGTTCATAGGACATTAACACCATCAGCTTTCTCCTCCAAGAGAAGGATATGAGAGCCCCCGCTTTCTTCCCATCCCCTCAAAAAGTTGTTTGAATATTGTCTTTCTCACTCATTGCTGCTTTCTCACTCATTTAATGCTCCAGTGGAGATTAAATGCATTTTGTTGCTACTATAATTTGCAGTCCTGTACTTACTGATGAGGTTGAGCATCTTCCACATTTTACTGGTACCTGGATTTTGTCTTTTGTGACACTCCTGAGACCATCCTAGAATGACAATGGGTCTTACTACTACTGTACTAGTCTGGTTCCAACTTGTGGCTTGATTTTTAGTTTGCTGATGGTGTCCTTACTGGTTCAGAAACGTAAAACATTTAGAAATACTAATCATTATTGTCTTTTATACTTTTGCTTCTTGAGCTTTGCTTATTAAATCTTTCCTATTCTGATGTCATAATCACATCTTTCCCAACATTCATTTCAAAGTTTTCACTATTTAGATTTCATACTGAGGTCTTTAATATGAAATATATTTTACATATAATTGAAGATAGATACATAATTTTATTTTTATCTTTATGAGTTGTCGGGGTTCCCCAGTGGCTCAGTGGTAAGAATTTGCCTGCAAGGGAGGAGACGTGGGTTCTATCCCTGGGTTGGAAAGAACCCCTGGAGGAAGGTATTGCAACCCACTCCAGTATTCTTGCCTCGAATATCCCATGGACAGAGGAGCCTGGTGGGCTATAGTCAATAGGGTCACAAAGAGTTAGACATGATGGAAGCAACTGAGCACGCATATGAGTTATGAGTTTCAGTACCATTTACTGACTAGCCCACCATTCCTACCATTTGTAATGAGAATTCCTCTTATTTAACATACTCCACATAAATTTATGTACAATTTCCTGTTTTAAGTTCTGTTCCATTGGTCTATTTAGCTATCCTTGTACTAACATCATGCTATTTTCATTTCTACACTTATATAACTCTTAATATCTGGTATGGTAGCTATTCTCTATGTCTCCTGCATTGGCAGGCGGGTTTTTTACCACTAGCACCACCCGGGAAGGCCATGCAATAGCTATAAAATTTGTTAATAACCTCAACTTTTATATGTCGACTTAACTAATCTACAAATGACACCAGATTTATTCCCTTAAAACAGCCATGAGTTTTCCTTGTTTTATTTCATCATTAAGTACTTCCAGTATAATGCTGACTAAAAGAGGTGATCCATGTCTTGATTTTGAAGGGAATACTTTAGATATTTTGACATTAATATTTTCTATATTGTATTAGTTAATATTTATTATATTAAGGAAGCTTATTTTCTATTTCTAGTTTGCTAACAGTTCTAATAATGAGTGATGGCTGCTGCCTCTGCTGCTAAGTCGCTTCAGTCGTGTCCGACTCTGTGCGACCCCATAGAGAGCAGCCTACCAGGCTCCCCCGTCCCTGGGATTCTCCAGGCAAGAGTACTGGAGTGGGGGGGCCATTGCCTTCTCCAATGAATGATGACTACACTTCATCAAATGTTTCTCCTGCATCTGTTGAGATAAATATATTTGTCCTTAGTTATCTTAATTTCATAGATTATTTAAAAATTTTTCTAAATGTTATGCATTCCTGAGATAAGCCTTATACTATGCTATAGTATTTTTTTTTAAGGTGGTGTTCAATTTGTTAAGATTTTCTTTGAGATTATTGGATATATCTTCATAAGTATTCAAAAATCAGCTTATTAGAAAGGCTTTCACTGACCATCTTTTTTAAAGGACAACCTTTCCTAATCCATGACTCTATTCTCTCACTCTCTATTTCTTTACACAGTTTGAAATGAAAAAATAAAATAAGAATATCTAGAGAGACAGGAGAAATACAATGAAAATATGTAATTGGCTTGATTTGGGCATTGTTCTCAAAATGGTAGGCTGAACAACTGAGGCAGCCAGCTTTGAGAGTGGTTTAGGAAAATCCTGGTAAAGGCGCTTCCTGTGCTTATCTGAAATGATACCTTCTTCATAAGTAGCCCCTTACTTAACCTGAAGGATGATGCCTTCCAACTTGGATGTGTCATTCTTTGGCTGTGTAAGTAAAGACTTACTGTGACCATGAATAAAATCACCAGCTTTCAACCACCCTGGAGTCTGGGACAATGTCAGTCATATATCTTTTGCGAAACACAAGTTTTTTATCTGTAAAACAAGGATATTCCTATGTGCTCTCAGCTCTGCCCACCCAAGTTGGTATAATGATTGCAAAGGTATGAAAAGACTTTATAAATATATGTTTGTGTTGTTTTTATTAGTTCAACTATTTGTTGCTATTAGCAAAATTTCAATGCCACAAAGAACATAAAAGTCTTGAAGGAGATCATACTTGATAAATAAAAGTCTAAAGTAATAGGCTTATTATATTTTTTAAAAGTTAGAAAGCATTCACTACAAAAGAAAAATAAAGTGTCTTTTAATTTTTTCCCAAAACTTATCTCATTTGTAACTACAATTTTTTAAATGGTAATAGTCACAATTTATCTATTTCTATAATTTCTGTTTTAGAAAAATAGATCAGAAAAGATGTTGGCTAATCATTGTCTGTTTACATCAGAGAGAGTTTATCTGTGCAAGAACTGAGTTGAACATGCATTTTTCTGTGTCAGCATTCCACAGGGTTTATAATATATAATACTGACTTTATATACAAAAGAGAACACGTCAATTATCACCTGTCTTGGCATTTCTATACAGTCTATTACACTTCACTTAGTGTTTGGTGTGCTAACATAAGGCACATTGCAAAATAAGAGAAATCACTATTTCAGGTTCTAAGATACATCACTGAACAAGAGAAGTTTTACTTAGTACCCAGTGCACTTTAGTAATTTTTCTTTCCTTTTATTTGGCTTCAAATAGGACAATTCAAAAGGACCACTTTCTAAAAGAAATTATAACATGCAACCAACAGATTATTATGCTCTGAGAGTCAAACTATGTCTTTTTACAAACAGTTTGTTGTTGCAGACTCTATCCGTAAATTACACATTGTTCATTTAGAAGCCTCTATCAACTACCTACTCCATCCTGTCCTTGTGCCCTATTGAGAGCCCAGCTAAAACTGATGAATGGGAACAAATTGTAGTGTTTGGGATAAAACACCAATATGATTGAAATTCAATGAAAATCTTGAAAATCAATTATCAGTGTTAATATACTTAAATTTTAAATGAATCAACGATAATAAAAATAGTCCTTTAACTATGACAGAAAAAAAATGTAGCTGCTGGGCTACATAAAATATGTTTAAAAAATACTCTATATTGCATGGTCAAGTCTTTTTTGATTGGAAAGAAACTTAAATGTAAAAAAGGATAATACTGAAGATTCACTGACACATATTAAATAAATGCTCTAACCTTTCTCAGCTCTCTAGAGGTAAATTCTCTGTGAAATTCACTCCCGCCTTTTGGTGAAAATCCACTGAGATGCAGAAGTTCTTTGGCTGGCATCTAGTCAAGGTGATATATTAATAGCAGGAGACCCAACCACTTTGGGCTTTTGTCAAATACTGTATTTTCCCTAGCAATTACATCATACTAGTTTCAAATCCTGTAAATAATCACAATAGGCAGAACTTTTCAACAGTTATTCAAAGAAAATGTAATATTAGAAAGATACATATTTTACTTCCCTATTTCATTACTTGGATCCAAACTGTATCTTGTATCAATAAGACTCCTAAGACTCTCCTAAATAAATCACACCCCCCAGTCAACTTTTGCCCCAACTCTGGCCTTGTATTATTCTTTAAGTCTGTTTTCTGTGTAACATTGATACTCAATAATACTCAAGTATTAAGGCAAGCCAAACTACAGCAAATCTTGGTTTAACCTTTTAAAATACTAGTAAGTGAAGTAAGTCAGAAAGAGAAAGTTAAATATCATCTATCAGCACATAAATACGGAATCTAGAAAGATGGTATACAAATGAACCTCTTTGCAGGGCAGAAATAGAGGTGCAGATGTAGAGAATGGAAGAATGGGGGAGAACAAATTGAGAGAGTAGCATTAATATGTACACACTACCATGTATAAAGTAGATAGCTAGTGGGAACTGGCTGTTCAGCACAGGGAGCTCAGCTCAGTGCTCTGTGATGACCTAGGAGAGTGAGATGGGGAGTAGATAGGAGGGAGGCTGAGGAAACAGTGTATATATGTGTACATATAGCTGAGTCATGTTGTTTAGCAGAAACTAACACAACGTTATAAAGTGGTTATCCTCCAACTAAAAGTAAAATTTAAAAAAATACCTTAAAATACTACAAAATTTGAATTTTTAGCTGACTAGAATGTAATTTTTCTATACAAAGTTGCCCAGAGCCAGCGTGAGGAATCCCACCCATGACAAGGTTGTGTGGAGAGGCCTGATGGGCAAGGAGATTCGGGTCTCAGGGTTTCCCCCTGGTGTTTCCTGAGCATGTGCCCCCAAAATAAGAATATGCCTGCCTTATTGTATTGTACTTTTCCACTCTTCTGACACTCTCTGGAAAAAAGTTAATTCAGGGCTTCAGTCTCCTGAAAAATAATGTCTCAGCTTAATACCCCCTCTGATAGCTCTCTAACTTGCCTAACAGGTTCCCTTGGACCTTTTACAGCTTGTGAATTGCTTACAGCCCCTAACTGCGAGAGGCACAAAGCTTAAAGCATCTTAAAGATACAGAGCCTTTTCTAAAGAGCTAAAAATCATATTGGTGACAGGATTTCACTGTTGACTCAATGATTGCTGCCAGACCTCCTTATTCTTTATCTTTTAGGCACCTGGGAGGATGTTAATCAATGTAATCAGGATGTAGAAAAAGGTATATAGTAGTTTTGATGTTAGCAACACTAGACTTTTGAGTTAATTACTTTTCTTTTGTTATAAATCACTGTACTCCTTTTACTTGTTATAAATTGCTGTATCTTTGCTATGTAAGAATGTAACTTTATTTAATGTTTTCTGAGAGTGGCACCAGACTTTGGGAAGAACAACACTTTTAACACAAATAAGTCTTCTGGTTAACAAACCCTTATCAGAAAAGAGCCGTAAAATGTTAATTGGCCTTTTGGCCGGAAGATGATGTAAATTGCCTAAGACTTGTGTATACAACTAGGTATGCAGAGAGAAAAGCCTGGTTTTGATGCTAATGCTGCATAACTTTGTGTTACCCATTGATCTCTATGTATAATCAAAAGTATAAAAGGCCTTGAAGGACAATAGGGGCTGGGCCAGTCGCTGGACTGGTTTCCCCTGTGTCTCCTCTTTACTCTAATTTCTGGCTGAATTCCCATCTGGGGCGTGGAGGCTCGCTATGTCTATTTACTTGTCCCGGCTTCTAAGATCCACGTGAGAGGGAGTCCAAGGAGGGGCACCCTCCGATATTCAAGAGGACACCGGTGGCCTAACGTAGATGGTGCAAACTTCTTGTCCTGAAGTTTTATTAGTTCTTCACATAAATCAAGTTATTCAGCCTCTTTTCTCCACTAAATTTTCCTACTATACTATTATTTCCTAATCTTATATTTCTAAATAAATAATTCTTTCTAAGACGCCACACCGTCCCCACTTTGAATTTCCCTGGATCCACCGGGGATGGACCCCGGCACAAAGTCAGTAAAGATGAGCACGCATTTCTATATGAAAAGTGAAACGCTGAGATCGTTAGGAGGATTTTTTTTTTTCTTTTAAAGAATGCATCATTGATTTGGCTCTCTTGGCAAGCTATTAAATGTTAGCTCCAGCAAAGAAATCGATTCAATGGGCTCATCTAAGCCTTGAATCTTGCCACTTTTACTAGTGGTTGAAATGCAACTGGTGCCAAAACTAGGTTTGCTTTGTGAGAGTCATAAAACTCTCCCCCAAAGATTAGTCAACAAAGAAGAAACAATGGGCTTTTCCAGTATAATCTTTCTGATATTTTTCACTTTTTTATTTTTTTTAGTTTATTATTTTTTTTCTGTCTCAGGTGTACATGAGTTCCCACTCTTGAATCCCCCCCCACCTCCCACCCCACATCAACTCTCTGGATCATCCCCGTGCACCAGTCCCAAGCATCCTGTATCCTGTATCAAACATAGACTGGCGATTAGTTTCTTACATGATAGTATACATGTTTCAGTGCCATTCTCCCAAATCATCCCACCCTCTCCCTCTTCCTCAAAATGCAAAAGTCCATTCTATACNCCCCCCCACCTCCCACCCCATATCAACTCTCTGGATCATCCCCGTGCACCAGTCCCAAGCATCCTGTATCCTGTATCAAACATAGACTGGCGATTAGTTTCTTACATGATAGTATACATGTTTCAGTGCCATTCTCCCAAATCATCCCACCCTCTCCCTCTTCCTCAAAATGCAAAAGTCCATTCTATACATCTGTGTCTCTTTTGCTGTCTTGCATACAGGGTTATCATCACTGTGTTTCTAAATTCCATATATACGAGTTAGTATACTGTATTGGTGCTTTTCTTTCTGGCTTACTTCACTCTGTATAATCGGCTCCAGTTTCATCCATCGCATTAGAACTGATTCAAATGTATTCTTTTTAATGGCTGAGTAATACTCCATTGTGTATATGTTTTCACTTTTTTTTTAAGAGGTCTGCTTTATATTTATTTTTAACAGTATTTGGAGAGGGTGGGATTGGGTATCATCACTACAACAAATTGGTTTGATAACATAGATATTTTGAATGGTCAAATTAATAAAATATTAAGATGTGGCCCAAAGTCACCAAATTTGGACACCTGAGGCCACTATTTCTTTGTTGTTGTCATTCAGTTGCTAAGTCATGTGCGATCTTTGTGACCCCCATGGACTGCAGCACAGAAGATTTTCCTATCCTTCAATATCTCCCAGAGTTTGCTCAGACTCATATCCATTGAGTCAGTGATGCCATCCAGCCATGTCATCATTTGTCTTCCCCTTTTCCTCCTGACCTCAGTCCTTCCCAGCATCAGGGCCTTTTCCAATGAGTCAGCTCTTTGCATTAGGTGGCCAAAGTATTAGAGCTTCAGCATCAGTCCTTCCAATGAATATTCAGGACTAATTTCCTTTAGGATTAACTGGTTTGTTCTCCTTGCCATCCAAGGGACTCTCAAGAGTCTTCTCCAGCACCAGAATTTGAAAGCATCAGTTTTTCAGTGCTCAGCTTTATTTATGGTCCAACTAGTTCCTTGGTGTTTTGCATTTTCAGGTTCACCCGTTCATGAATTCAGTCTCCTTCCCTGAGCATCCACTTTTAGGAGAAGGGAAGGCTTTCATTTCCACCTCAGATCATAAATAAGCCAATTATCTCCTCTTGAAATCAAGAAAGGGCATTTAAGTGATAATATGACCCAGGCCCCTTGCAGTGGTCTACTATCTGTAGAAAAGGGAATCCCCATGGTGATCCCTTTTAGGCAATGTAGTCTGGGATAGTTTCCCTGGATTTCCATTGATGAATATATTGAACTTAATAAAAGAATCTTACTTATAAAAATAAGAGAATTTGGCTGCTAAAAAGAACTTAAAGATGAATAATCCAATACAGTCTCTTCATTTGTAGAAATAATGCACTGGCCAAAGTGGGCGAGGTTATTTGCCCTATATCATGGACTAAAAACCAAGTTCTTTGAAAGTGAAGAGAAAGGGCCACCAGTCAGTGGTTCAGAGAGGCTTCCTGAAGGAGGTGGATGATAACAGGGTAGAATGGTAAGAGTTAGTTACTGAAGTGGAGGAGGAAGAACCTATGCTGTAAGCAGAGGGACAGACTCCAGCCAAGGTGGGGAGAAGAGAAAAAGAATGAAGTGTACAGAACAAGCAGTTCAGTGCTGCTAGCAACAGAATATGAGGACTTTTGTTCTTAAAAAAGAGCTTGAAAAAAGTGAAAATATTAATCACCCAGTCATGTCCAAATCTTTGCAACCTCATGGACTATAGCCTGTCAGGCTCCTCTATCCATGGAATTCTCCAGGCAAGAATACTGGATTGGGCTGCCATTCCCTTCTCCGGGGATCTTCCCAACCTAGGGATCGAACCCAGGTATCCCGCATTGCAGGCAGATTCTTTACTGTCTGAGCCAGAAGGGATAATGAAAAGATCTTAATGTCAATTTTGTTTTATGAAGAGTGCGTAATTACAATACTTAGGCATATTTGACTCAGTGATCTACTTACTCTGTGATATCTAAATATATATATATATATTTATTTATTTATTTATCTTTCATTTATTCAACAGTACTTGGACTCCTCTGGTGGTGCAGCAGATAAAAATTTGCCTGCCTGTGCAGGGGACATAGGTTCAATCCCTGGTCTGAGAAGATCCTACATACCCCAGGGCAACTAAGCCCATGTACCACAATTCCTGAGCCCTTGCACCCTAGAGTCTGTTCTCCACAACAAGAGAAGCCACCACAATGAGAAGCTTCACACTTCCAGAAAGAGTAGCCCCTGCTCACCACAACTAGAGAAAAGCTTGTGTGCAGCCACAAAGACCCAGCACAACCAAAAAAAAAAAAAAGACAATACATATCGCTTACCTCCTCTGCACCAGGAATGGTGCTTTGTATGCTAGATGTATTGTTGTTGCTGTTGAGTCACCAAGTCATGTCAGACTCTTTGCAACCCCATAGACTTTAGCCTGCCAGGCTTCTCTGTCCATGGAATTCTCAAGGCAAGAATACTGGAGTGGGTTACCATTTCCTTCTCCAGGGGATCTTCCCGACCCAGGGGTTGAACCCATGTCCCCTGCTTTGCAGGCAGATTCTTTACCACTGAGCCACCTTTACATATACAGAGGTGAACAAAACAGTTATGATCCTCTCCTCAAGGAGCTCACACTGTATCAGAGAATCCAGTCAAGTACACAGGCATTTAATTGGAATTTATGATGACAAAGTCAGCTCATTTGGGAAAGAGGGGGTTGCTTATGAAGACATAAAGAAATGTTTTACTCTGACTGGAGGAGGGATCAAAGTAGATGCCTTTGAAGAAGAGCATTCTAAACTGAGACCTGCAAGTGAACGTAGGGGAGGTGGGGAAGGGATGGAAGGAGAACAGGGGAGAGGAGGGTTAGACATCCAGAAGAAACTAGGACAGAACTAAAATTCAGCATCATAGACTTATAATAGTGGCGATAGTACTGTGAGGCTGAGAACAAAGTTGAAGGTAGACTGGGGAGAGACAGGCCAGAGAGACAATAAAGGGATACATTTTGAATAAACTTGACAGCCAGTGATTTTCAGAGGTTAGACACCTGCAAGGAGTCTTTACAGATGCCCTGAAAGCATGGTGGGTGTGACTGGAGGCAGCGGAAGCTAATCGGAACTTTGACCCATTCTTTGTCTGCTTCTTTTCACCAGTCACTACTTTTTTCTTTCCTTCCAGCATCCTGGCTATTTTTGCACCTAAATATTGTATAAAAATACACCTGCTGACTCATTACACATTAAATAAGTCAATCTTCAGAAGGAGAAAGTTATTGACTCCCCTTTTTTAGTTCCAATATTCCAGTAAAGGACTCAACGTCTCTCAGATGCCCAAAACTGAAATAGACAACTTCCACAAATACCTGGGTGCTTACCTGGTGGCTCAGCAGTAAAAAAAATCCACCTGCAATGCAGGAGATGTGGGTTCGATCCCTGGCTAAAGAATATCCCCTGGAGAAAGAAATGGCAATTCACTCCAGTATTCTTGCCTGGGAAATCCCATGGACAGAGGAGCCTGACAGAATACAGTCTATGGGGCCTCAGAGAGTCAGACACAACTGAAGCAACCTAGCATGCATGCACACATACAGATTATGTGACTGTTTTTGCCAAGTTGCTTCAGTAGTGTCTGACTCTTTGTGACCCCTCAGACTACAGCCCTCCAGGCTCCTCTGTCCCTGGGATTCTCCAGGTAAGAATAGTGGTGTGAGTTGCCATTTCCTTCTCCAGAGGATCTTTCCAACCCAGGGATCAAACCCGTGTCTCTTTTGTCTCTCGCATTGGCAGGCGGGTTCTTTACTGCTAGTGCCACCAGGGAAGCCCATAACTATTTTTAGTGCTCACTAATTCAACAAATATTCTGATTGTTAAGCCCAAGATAGTGCAGTGTGCTTCCATGTACATTAAAAAAAGAAAAAAGAGATTTTATATAATGGAAGCTCAATATGCCTATTGTCCTAGGTTTAGAGAAGGATGTGTTTGGTGGTTTTAAACCAAGAAATATGAAATAGACTACGTAAAAGGTGAAATGAAATAATATAGCTAAAGGATTATCTGATGAAATCACCTTTCCCTGAAAAAAATGAGGGGGCAAATGCATTAACTTTAAAAATTGGCAACAAAAATAAGAAAATAAAAATGACAAGGGGAATTCTCAGGAATTAAGTTAAAGGTTGTTGTTTTAATCTGTAATCAATACCCTGAAAATTCTTCCTTTTTTTTTTTTTTAAACTAAAACCTGTACATTGAAACAAAGCCTGACATATTTTCTCACTGCATATCTGCAGCAGTGCGTGGCTACTAATGACAGCATTTGCTCAGAGTCTTCCCTATAGGAGATCTGCAGCCTTTGAGGTGGAGAATTTTCTGTAACAGCAGACCTGCCACAGCTGATCTGTCAGGGGGAGTCAGACAGGCATTCCGCTCCCCGAGGACAACAAGAAAACAAACAAAAATTGAGCAAAATGCAAATATTTTCATCAAAGACACTTGGCAAATGCTTCTCCAAGGAATCAAAAGAGGGGCAGGGACAAATTACAGTTCATTCATGGAAATCTTTACATTTCAATATTCCAAACATAAATTAAACCCTCTATTAACGTCTTCTGACATTCAATTGCACTAATTCATGAGCTTGAAATCTGGCCAACATTACATGCTTTCACACACTGCTTTGTAGGTACTTTTTACCCTTTTTACAGGTATTTACCAAGCTCCTAGGGCTTCCCTTGTGGCTCAGATGGTAGAAATCTGCCTGCAATGTAGGAGACCTAGGTTTTATCCCTGGGTCAGGAAGATCTCCTGGAGAAGGGCATGGCTACCCACTCCAGCATTCTTGCCTGGAGGATTCTATGGACAGAGGAATCTGGCAGGCTACAGTCCATGGGGTCACAAAGAGTCGGACACAACTGAGCAACTAACACTTTTACTTTCATCAAGCTTGTATTACTCAAAAATACAGTGCTGGACTCTGGGGAGATGTAATGGTGAACAGAAATGGACAAAGACTCTCCCTCACCAACCCCACATTCTAATGGCGATGGAGAGGCAGGCATTAAGGTATTTGCACACGTAAATGTGAAACTGCAGTGGAGATGAATCTGATGGTGAGCTGTGTGATGTTTAGATTCTATGGTTGGAGTACTTTTGCAAATCCCGAAGGTCAAAGAAAACTTCTACAAAGAGATTGTGAAGAATTCCTAGAAGTTAGCTACTCAACAGAGGAATTCCTAGAAGTTAACCACTCAACAGATGTTCTTCTGTCTGCTTCAGACAGAAGAGCACCCATGTCTTAAAGGCATGGTTGCAGGAGAGGGATAATCAGTTGAGACACTAGACGGAGGTCACCATGGCTAAAGCAGACAGTGCCAAGGCATTGTGGAATGCTATGGGGCTAAAGAGCTGTGATGGAACCAGATCCTGAAAGACCTCTATAGGCACGGTAAAGGGATTTGTCTCTAACCTGAGAGATATATAAAGTCAACAGAGGACTTCCCCTGTGGTCCATTGGTTAAGACCCCACTCTTACAATGCAGGAGTTGCGGGTTCTATCCCTGGTTAGGGAACTGAAGTCCTGAAAGCAGCAAAAAGCAAACAAATGAAAGAGCAGAGAAAAATTATTAAAAAGAAATAATAATAAAGTCAATGGAACACTTCAGTTGTGTGTGTCCATAAGTGCTGTGTATTTGCTGGTAGTGAGGTGTTACTCTACTTGAGTAGTATGGCATGATCAGATTTGCATTCAGACTCTCTACTTTCATCACTTCCTAATTTTATCAACAGACAACAGTCCTTCTTAACGGTTCCTTTACATTGTAAGAGAAATTGGAGTTGAATATAAAGTGGTTTTATATCTGAGCTTAGTCACTCAGTCATGTCTGACACTTTGCGACCCCATGGACCGTAGCCCGCCAGGCTCTTCTGTCCATGGAATTCTCCAGGCAAGAATATTGGAGTGAGTAGCCATTCCCTTCTCCAGAGGATCTTCCCAACCCAGGGATCTAATCCAGGTTGCCTGCATTGCAGGCAGATTCTTTACCATCTGAGCCACCAGGGAAGCCCAAGAATACTGGAGTGGGTAGCCTATCTTTCTGCAGGGGATCTTCCCAACCCAGGAATCAAACCTACTGCATTCTAGGTGGATTCTTTACCTGATGAGCTACCAGGATTTTACATTTAGATTGTGGAAAACACAAATATGGCATTGTATGTAAAGAAAATATTAAAGCAGTATATGTAAAAACACTATCACAATCTTAACATGTTTTCATCTGTAGTGTAATGCAGCTGAATGGCCTTCTAATGTATGATTTGCATTCAAAAATAGTATAGTTTGCTATTCCTAACATGAAGAAATTACAGAGAAAGCTAATTTTGACTAAAACCAATTTAATAATTGCATAATCAGCTTTAAGCATGCACGCTGTTCCTGAAAACAATGAATGAATAAAATACATAACCACCAATATTAGTTACATTCAAAGACGAAGTGTTTGTTTATGGGAAACTCAGGATATAGTAAATATACAAGAGGCTGGGAATAGAAAAAATCTGAATGTACCCTAAGTACAGTATATTAAACAATAATATACAGAATAAAATGATAATAATAGTTTACTGTTATGAGTGACTTCAACAATAAAGAGAACCCAGCCTAAGGCACATTATCCTTTTTTGCCATTTTAGTAATATAGCAATATAACCAATATTATTCATGTCACAGAATTCTGGTTTTTAATTGATTGGGTGCCCATCATGGGCTGGGTACTTTAAAAGTTTACATATAGACTCTTTGGGATCTAGTTGTTTGCAGGAGGGACCCTCCTAGAGTTTGAAGCCCAGGCCTGCTGAAGCCTGAGTGTGGGTAATAGAAGCTCGCTTCATCCCACCTCCATGTAAACACTTGAAAAGGTGCTAATTTTGTTTTGTTGCTCGTTATTTGCACCTAGTCAGGAGGCAGGCATCTAGCCAGAGTCTCCAAGCTCATACCAGTAGTAGGGTATTAACAAACCATGGAAAATGGGAAAGGAAGCATCTCCCACCTAGAGGGATCCTCACTCCCCTCAGGCAGCAGCCTGTGAACCTGCAAAATCTCACTGGAATGCTGGGAAGTATGAAAAGCCATAAGGTTGCTGAAACCTCACTGCGGAAACCTCTGCTTTATGTAACTGTTCTCTGTTCTTCCCATCGCTGTAAATTTCCTTACCATTTGCCACTAAAACTTTCTTTCTGTCAGTCACATTACAATTCCATTGTGACACTCTAGAAATTATTACATTCATTTTAGAAATGAAGACACAGAGGCTCTGAGCATTATAGTAACTCATCCAGATTAACAAGCGAGTGTTGATGTCCCGATAACACAGCCAAGGTCTTTGTGATGTAACTACTGGAAAAGGTCAGGGAGGCTGATGGAACAGTTATAGGACAAGCACAGTGAAAAAAAAGGGGGGGAAAGTTTCATAAATGTGTACCTGTGATACTGAATGGAGAGAATTTAGGTTGTTTCTTTTCATGTTATACATAAAAATCATATGCTCATATGAATGTATTTACTTTATCATCAAACTGTAAGTTCTGTGAGCATGGAAAATCTGTCATTCATCTGTGTAAGGCCAGTAGCAAGCAAATAGCCCTTGTACATCGTAGTCACGCAGTATGTACTTACATTTCTAAATTTTCAAAACGCATTTGACCTGAAATATTTCATCATTTAATTAAGGTGAAAAGATGTAGTTTGGCATTTGGGGGATATAGAAACGTGATGTTTCTTTGAGGGATGTTTTGGATGAGATTTACATGTAAGTTGGTGGACTTTGAGTAAAGCAGATTGTCCTCCAGACCGTGGGTGGGCTTCATCCAATCAGTCGAAGGCCTGCATAGAACTAAAGACTGACCTCCCCCAAGCAAGAGGGAATTTTGCCAGCGGACTTCAGCTCCAACAGGTGAACCATGCTGGCAGCTAATTAGTATGCTCCTGTCTGGAAATACCTGCACCTGCTGTTCCCACCTGTACTCCAGCAGAACAGCAATTAGGAAATAGTCTAAGGAGATAAAGCAATTGCTTACAACGCTTGGAGAGTAACATTTACATTGAGTTTGAGCTGGATTTTTATCAAGTATCAAATTTAAAACAATGATAAGTCCAATCAGTTTTGACCAACCAAAGAGGCAGAGAAACATTTATACACTTAATTTTCATCTCCATGAGGTCAGAGGCTGTGGCTGCTTTTTGTTAACCAGTCATATCCCTGAAGTCCAGTTCCAAGCCTGGCTGGCACTTTAGTGGGCATTGAAAAAATGCTTATTAAATGAATGAATACGTGAGTGAAGGTTGCTGTGTCCACCAGGTTTCCAACAGGCTACAGATGACACACCTGATCTAGGATAATTTGAAGAGGGTTTATTTATTAAAAATCAAGTTAAAGGATATAAATGAGATTTTCAGCAATGAGAATCGGGTGCATCACAACTAGAGAGTAGTCCCCACTCACCACAACTAGAGAAAGCCCATGTGCAGCAACGAAGACTTAGAGCAGCAAAAAAAAAAAAAAAGATAAAAAATAAATTAGGTGCTGGGGAAGTGAACGGACAGGGCAGGAACCCAAGCTAAAGAGCTAGTGGGAGTAGAGTTACCAAAACCCAGAAGCAAAGAGTGGGTCAGTCTGCACAGAGCAGTGACCTTCCTCCTGCATCCTCCTAGAATTCCCATTTGCTGAGCCAGCCCAACTTGAGGGAATAGGAGCTTTGCTGATGAAGTTTATGCAAATTAGTCTCCAGGGGGCGTGGCCAGTGGAGAAGAGGGTGGAGCCTGGATCCTGAAGGGCAAACAGAAACACTGCATTGTTGTCTTAGCGGGAGGCCTGCATTGCTCTCCTGACCAGATAACCGATTAATAACAGTGCAGTGTGCACACTCACACACTCACATGTGCTTGCACACCTACACGTTGCACAGTCTTCTTTTAATTATTGTGGTTTGATTGATGTTTTAAAAGATACATTGAAACAATTTATCCTATTTTGAAATTAGAATGGGACACACAATTTTATTAATTTACACATCAAATATTTTTTAAACTATAGGTCCAATGTATATTACTCTTAATGAAGAAGGAAGAAAGGAGACAGACCAAGGGAAAGGGAGAGAAGAATAGACTAGAAAAGGCAGAGAGACAAACTAAGAAGGAGATAAAGAAAAGTGATAAAGGAGATTCATGGGTCAGGGAAAATACAGGAAGAGAGATGGGCTAGGGAGAGATTTGGGGGGTTGGGGTGGGGGCTGCAGTTG
>SJYA01000603.1:551864-614085 GCA_006410615.1 Neotragus moschatus | reverse complement strand
GGCTGCAGTTGGGGGAGGGCGGGGGCAGTGAGCCAGGTAAGGGGGGGGATGGGAGAGGAAGGGAGGGAAGGAGCTGTAAGACATATCCCTGGACTCAGTAACTAAATGGGTCAGTTATTAGGAGCTGTGCAAAGCTGTAGGACTGCAGGCAAACTGCTGCATTTCAAACTTGAAAAGATGTTGGGGGAAAGTGCTTTGTAAAACATATTTATTAGTTTCTGGAAAAAAAATATCCTTGATATTTTGACCTAAGTCATTAAGCCAAAGAAATCCATTCAGTTTAGAAAAGAACAAAACATATTTTCATGGGATAGAAATATGTTTTTACATAATTTTCTTTCCTTTCGACTCAAGAAGCTTGGAATTAACTTTGCCAGAAAAAAATAGAAGAGCAATATTACCCTCAAACTATTTTTCTCCTTCCTCTGTTACCCTTTACTTCTTTCCTTTACCAATTCTGTGTGTTTCATCATATTGCCTTACTGGCCAGAAGTATGTATCTGTATCTATATAGACCTGTATCTATCACATAGACATTAGTTTCTTTATAGCTATATGTATAGATGTATATATATCATACGTATATATAACATATGCTTTTGTTTTTTTCTAATAAATACCGTATAAGTGTGAATAATTTTAACTCCTCAGATAACTTTTACATTCTGAACATTTCACAACTCCATAGCCTAAGACTCAGAGTTGGAAATAAATATCACAGTGAAACAGCTAATGAGTGACAGACCCCAGACCCAGGGGGTCCTCACTTTCCTACTTTTTCCTCTGGGGCACAAACTGTCTCCCTAGATAAAGGTTTTAGTTGAAGACTAGCTAGATGTTAATTTGCCAGTAAAATGCCATTTCGTTCCATTTTCCTTATCTTTCATTGAGAACATACATACCCCTTCAATTATTTTCTGAATGTTAGAAACCTATTGAAAGGTCTCAGCATTTCAACATGATAACCTATGTTTATAATGATGTTCTTCTTTCATTTATTTTTGAGAACAAATTGAAGGTGAACTATTTATCATCCTATCACAATTCTGTGTCAACCCTGTGTTTATTTTCAGGGTTGAAAACGTGAAACTAAGAAATGCCCATTGATTTGCTAAAAGCAAGAACACAGTGCTCTTTGGGCATGAATAACAGTAACTGGGATAAGACGATGAGCACCTCAAAGCCTCTATAATGTGGAACACATAAAACTCCTTCAGAAGAACAGGCCTAAAGATTATAATTCAGTTAAAAGTAGACCTAAATGTTATTGGTATAGTCACTCAGTCTTAAGGCTGGGGATGCAGGAATCTCCCTCTCACTGTTAACTGAAGTGTTTCCATGCTGTCAGTAATGCTTTAAGTAAAGAAATGAAGCTCATGACAATCACAGTGAAATATAAAGGAGGATTAAAAATAATGACACTGGAGAATTCTAACTCTTGAGTTCCCAAAGCCATTAGAACCATTCTTTAAAACTTCAACCCTCTTAAGACTGTGAACTTTTATTTTAAAGGATATGCGAAGGAAGGCCTTCAGAAGTTAAAGTCTGCTGCATTTTCTGAGTTGTGAAATCCTCCATCTTCTAGAACCCTGTTGTGTTGTGTAGTTGCTAGGTCCTGTCCGACTGTTTTGGGAGCCCATGGACTGTAGCCCTCCAAGCACCTCTGGGCTTTCCCAGGCAAGAATACTGGAGTGGTTTGCCATTTCCTTCTCCAGTGGATCTTCCCTACCCAGAGATGGAACCTGTGTCTCCTGCATTGACAGGCCAACAGGGAAGGTCTCTAGAACCCTCCTCAGGGGTAAATGCTGCCTTCATTACCCAGGGAAATCTGGTTAGAAGACACTCATCCAGTTAGTACAGTTTGGCCTCAGCACATTTAAGATTGCTGGCTGGGAATTCACTAGGATGCACTAAATGGGTTGAAAGTCCTCCTTTTTTTAGTTCTGAGTAGACACTGTAATTTCAGCATTCCTCCAAAGCCATTTGGAATCTCTGAAACCCTCACCAAAGTGAGAAAGGTCCTCCCGTCCCCCAGCTCTGACAGGTCTAATTCAGTTTTTCAAGGTCTCCGAACAGGACTCGGCCAAGATGCTGCTTAAATGTGCCGGGCGTTTCCTCTGATTTGGCGGGCTTCTCACAAGTGATTTGCTCCGGGAGGATTGAACCAAAATACTGTGGGGAAGTGCGCCCTCGCCTGCCTTTCAGGGGCAATGCACTGTGCCGGATTGCCATTTATGGCTTCCCGCTGCCAAACTGTTGAATTTAATCAGGAGGTTTGCATTTTAGACTGGCTACATCTTTTTTGTATTTATAGTCCTTGATTTGGAAATCCAGGTTTTATATATAAACCAAAGCATAATTAAAACATCAACTATAGATCGCATGTATAAACAAAATGTGTAATTTGCACATTGGTTACAAATTTTCTTCAGAAAATCGATTATTTCACATGAGGCTGTGGAATTAATAGGAATCTGTTCAGTAGTGATTTATGTGCAGTTGCAATCTGATATTGTTTCAGAGGAAATTGTCACAGTTAATCAACATGCAAATGACATGTTTATGGATGAGTTTAAATGAATTTTGACAGATGAACGACTGCCAAGTATTAAAACTTAAAGCCTTAGCCTCCTAATGAAAATGACAGAAAAGACAGAAAGATCTGCCTTACCTGTAGAAATATTGAAGATCAAGAGAGTTTAATTAATACTTGCCAAATAATTTTCACATAATGATAACAGTTGAATTATAAAGTATAAATGTTCAAAATGCCAGAAGCAAGAAAATAGTCTTGTATTCAAAACTTCACCTGCCTCTTCCAGCAAAATTCATCGTTGTTAGAGTCATTCTAGAGGTTTTAGATCTGTCTGCAGAAGTGAAGTGAGTATACATATAGGTAAGCGACCATTCTGTGATAGAAGTTTTTTTTTTTTTTCTGTTCATAAATATTTGAAAATGTACTACTCTTTCTGAATCTTAATCACGAAAGTTCAACTTTCATGAGGAACTTTACAATTTTCTGAATAGAAGAAGGGAATTGTTCTGGAAAACTATGAGATTAAAAGATGAACACAAAAGTAATTAATGTTCAGTAATGTCACTCATCTGTGCTTTATTCAATTCTCATCATTCTTCTTTATTTAATTCTCATCATTCATTTGGAAGACCCTCAAATTAATTTGAATTAACACTTACTGAGTGCTCCATAGACATTAGCTGCTATTATGTACAAGGCACTGTGCTGATTGCATTATATTCATTATCTCCTTTTAAACCTTGGGGTTTCAAGAAAATTTAAGCAAACTACGGTCAAGCAAGTGAAACAACTTGACCAAGCTCACATTTCAAGGAAGTAGTAAAGCTAGGTTTTTAACTGAGTCTTGGCTCTAGATCCCATGCACTTGACCGCTACACTGTACATTTCAGATCAAAAAATTTACTATCAGCTATGTTTCTCCCATAGTCCTTTGCCATTTTGATACGGAACTGAAGTTGGAGGTTAGGTCCAGGATAGCAACTTTGATGCCAAGAAAGAGTTCGAGAAGGAAAACAATTTACCTTTTGATGTGGAAGACAAGAGAAGATCAAAAGAGAAATTAAAAAAAAAAATAAGTGGATATGGGCAGAGATTAACTTAGTAAATGACAGGGCTTCAGTAAGATAGCCAGGGGTTCCTTAGTGGTTCAGCTGGTAAAGAATCCACCTGCAATGCAGGAGACCTGGGTTCGCAAGAAATGAAGTACAGAATGGAATGGGTGTTAGAAAATGCAGAATGTCAAAAAAATGTACATTAAAGAAATGTAGCTATGAAGTAGAAGAGAAAAATGAACCAATACTTAGAAAAGGGGTAATGGAAAGAACAAAGAGAAAGGAGAGGATGGGAAATTAAACTATATTTAGAATTTCTCACAGATTAGGTATTTTTAATATGTTCAATGCATTAATTTTCATATTAACTGTTCTGAGCACAAAATATCTTAAAATACTTTTCTTCATTTTTACAGATGGAGGTGCTAAACAACGACTTAGCTGACAGACTTTAGAGTCCAAACTGGAGCCCACACCTTTGATTCCAAGTGCTGACATATGTTTTAGAACAAGGAAGGAGGCAATTAATAAAGATGAATGTTGTATATGACCTTGAATGGGCATTATTCGGTTGCTCCATTGGAAATATACTATATAGTATTTCTAATTGCAACCGTTGTAGTACATATTTACTTTTTAAAAAACAGGAAAAAATTTTCTTAAAATTTCCTACAGTTTATTGAAAATATTTTTTCAATACTTTTTAATAATTGGAATGTATTTTTATAAGTCAGGTAATTATCATTTGTGTGCTTGTTTACTCCATCTTTTAAAGGAAGGTCTATGCTTGAAATGGGATATCAGTTCAGTTGCTCATTCGTGTCCGACTCTTTGTGATCCCATGAATAGCAGCAAGCCAGGCCTCCCTGTCCATCACCAACTCCCGGAGCTCACTCAAACTCATGTCCATCAAGTTAGCGATGCCATCCAGCCATCTCATCCTCTGTCATTCCCTTCTCCTCCTGCTCCCAATCCCTCCCAGCATCAGAGTCTTTGCAAACGAGTCAACTCTTCGCATGAGGTGGCCAAAGTACTGGAGTTTCAGCTTCAGTATCAGTTCTTCCAAAGAACACCCAGGACTGATCTCCTTCAGAATGGACTGGTTGGATCTCCTTGCAGTCCAAGGAACTCTCAAGAGTCTTCTCCAACACCACAGTTTGAAAGCATCAATTCTTCAGTGCTCAGCTTTCTTCACAGTCCAACTCTCACATCCATACATGACCAGTGGAAAAACCATAGCCTTGACTCGATGGACCTTTGTTGGCAAAGTAATGTCTCTGCTTTTTAATATGCTATCTAGCTTGGTCATAACTGTCCTTCCAAGGAGCAAGTGTCTTAATTTCATGGCTGCAATCACCATCTGCAGTGATTTTGGAGCCCCCCAAATAAAGTCTGGCACTGTTTCCACTATTTTCCCGTCTATTCCCCATGAAGTGATGTGTCCAGATGCTATGTCAATATAGGTCTCTGAATCTTTTAGGACTGGAGGAAGAAGAGAGGGATAAATCTAGACTGTGCATTTACTTAACCAGTTAAGAGATTCAACAGATTGGAGGAAGTGAAGAGGTGCAGACTTTTTCTTTGAAGGTGTTATTTTCTGTTTTGATTGGTAATGGGAAGTTCTGTCCAGGATAAACCAAGATACGTTAAATCTTAAATCTGGAGGATGCGTAGTATTCACTGTGACTTTAGCACCAAGTAACGCCTCAGGCTCTCCAGATGGTGAGCATCAAGGATACCCACTCATGCCCAGGTACCCTTTACTGTAAGATGGTCCTTGAAGTTTACCCTTCCTTATTATTCCACTTGCTCTACATGGAGTAGAAATTTCAGTTTCTAGAGAGTGATTATCACTGTTCTGTATTTAACTGCACTAGTGAAGAATTTCTTTCTTTTCTGGTTAAATAATCCACTGGTTATTTTAATAGCAATCTTCATAGAGGGAATTAGACATGTGAAGTGTGGCCATCAGAAATCTAAGTCCCTTTTCAGGGAACCATCCTTCTACAGTTTTTAAATTGACGTATAGTCGATTTACAATGTTGCTAGCTTCAAGTGTACAGCAAAATGATTCAGTCACACACACACACACACACACATTCATTTCCATTTTAGGTTATTATAAGATATTGAGTGTAATTCCCTGGGCTATATAGAATGTCATTGTTGTTTACCTATTTTGTATGTAATAGTGTGTATATATTAAAGCCAAACTCCTAATTTATCCCTCATCCCACCTTTCCCACTTTGGTAACCATAAACTTGTTTTCTATGTCTCTGAGTCTATTTCTATTTTGTAAATAAGTTCATTTGTATTATTATTAGTTTTTAGATTCCACAAATAAGTGATATGATATGATGTTTGTCTTTGTCTGGCTTCCTTCACTTAGTATAGCAGTCTCTAGGTCCATCCATGTTATTCATCCTCATATATTTTTAATGAAGTAAACCTTAAGCCCTTCAAAACTAGCAAATGTCTTTGGGGAAATCATCTAAGTAATTATGTTTTTGTATATTTGCACACCTAGAATATATTTCAAATTATGCTTAAGTAGATTGTATGAATGCAAGAATCAGATTATAACTGTTTTACCCATTTATTTATTCTCAAATAAATGGATAAAGTGTTTTTGTCTGATATGTAATTATGTGTCACAATTGGACTGGGTCCTGCCTATTTAGAGATCTAAACACAGTGGGTCCTTAATACCTGTTTGTGGGTCTATGGAAGAGTAAGGAATTTATTCCATATATTATTTAAAAGATTATTTTTAAAAACTTAGTTTAAAATATTTAAGAAGGAAGTCAAATCCTATAAAAACTAAAAATTTCCAAGCAAATATTATTTATGAAAGTTTGTTTCACGACCCATGGGAAGATTACTGCTCATCTCCTTCCCATTTTGTTCCAGACTACTACTAAGAAAAAATCATTTAAATTTCCTGTGGATGGATAATCAGTAAGTTCTCCCAAATTCTGGGAATCATGTTGTTTGGAGACATGCATAAACATTGTCACAATTAATCTAAAAGCCACAGACACACACACTTCCTGATTATACTTCCTTTCCTTCCTCAGGATTTCCATTTTTTACCTATCCTCTAAATGCTTGTCATTTTTTAATTTTATGTTCCTCATCGCTATATGTTTCTTTGGTCTATTAGTTTTTTTCTTCAGGCAGTTTCTCAGTTTTTCAAGCATCATTATTTCATGTATTTTTCCTAGTCCCTTTTCTTGCTATACTAGCTGACATTTATCCTTTTATTTTTGCTCCTTGATATTACCTGTTATTTCTATATATTTTTGTTTGTTTTATTGAAATATAGTTGACTTACAATATTATGTTGGTTTCAGGTGTACTACACAGTAACTTGACATTTGAACTCATTATGAAATGATCGCCATGATAAGTCTACTAATAACTTGCCCTGATACAAACTTATAGTATCATTGACCATATTCCTTCTGCTGTATATTCCATCTCCGTGACTTAATTATTTTTATAACTGGAGGTTTATACCTCTGCTCTTCCTCTATTTTGCCTCTTCCCAGCCACCTCCCCTCTGACCACCATCCTTTTATTCTTGTATCTATGAGTCTTGTTCTCCTTTTGATTTATTTGTTTTGTTCTTTAGGTTCGACATATAAGTGATATCATACGCTATTTGTCTACTCTGTCTGATTTATTTTACTCAGTATAATACCTCTTAGATCCATCTATGTTGTCACAAATGGTAAGATTTAGTGTTTTTCTAATGGCTGAGTAATGTTCCACTGGGTGTACAGTTACTTACTGCATGCATGCTCAGTCGCTTGTCATGTCCAACTCTTTGCAACTCTGTGGACTGTAGACTTCCAGGCTCGTCTGTTCATGGGATTCTCCAGGCAAGAATACTGGAGTGGGTTGTCATGCCCTCTACCAGGGAATCTTCTCGACACAGGGATCGAACCTGTGTTTCCAGCGTCTCCCACATTGCAGTTCATCTACCAGTGAATACGTAGGTTGCTTCCATATCTGAGCTATTATAAATAATGTTGCAGTGAGCATAAGGGTACATATATCTTTTGTGGAAATGGCAGTTCTATTTATAATTTTTTGAGGTGCCTCCATATTGTTTTCCATAGTGGTTATACCAACTTCAGTTTAGTTCAGTCGCTTAGTTGTGTCCGAATCTTTGCGACCCCATGAACCATAGCACGCCAGGCCTCCCTGTCCATCACCAACTCCCAGAGTTCACCCAAACCCATGTTCATTGGGTCGGTGACGCCATCCAAACATCTCATTCTCCATTGTCCCCTTTTCCTCCTGCCCTCAATCTTTCCCAGCATCAGGGTCTTTTCAAATGAGTCAGCTCTTTCCATCAGGTGGCNTGTACAGTTCTTCTGTGTATTCTTGCCACCTCTTCTTAATATCTTCTGCTTCTGTTAGGTCCATACCATTTCTGTCCTTTATCGAGCCCATCTTTGCATGAAATGTTCCCTTGGTGTCTCTAATTTTCTTGAAGAGATCTCTAGTCTTTCCCATTCTACTGTTTTCCTCCATTTCTTTGCATTGATCCCTGAGGAAGGCTTTCTTCTCTCTCCTTGCTATTCTTTGGAACTCTGTATTCAAATGGATATATCATTCCTTTTCTCCTTTGCTTTCCGCCTCCCTTCTTTTCAAAGCCATTTGTAAGGCCTCCTCAGACAGCCACTTTGCTGTTTGCATTTCTCTTTCTTGGCGATGGTCTTGATCCCTGCCTCCTGTACAATGTCACGAACCTCCATCCATAGTTCATCAGGCATTCTGTCTATCAGATCTAGTCCCTTAAATCTATTTCTCACTTCCACTGTATAGTCTAAGGGGTTTGATTTAGGTCATACCTGAATGGTCTAGTGGTTTTCTCCAGTTTCTTCAATTTAAGTCTGAATTTGGCAATAAGGAGTTCATGATCTGAGCCACAGTCAGCTCCCGGTCTTGTTTTTGCTGAATGTATAGAGCTTCTCCATCTTTGGCTGCAAAGAATATAATCAGTCTGATTTCAGTGTTGACCATCTGGTGATGTCCATGTGTAGAGTCTTTTCTTGTGTTGTTGGAAGAGTGTTTGCTATGACCAGTGCATTGTCTTGGCAAAACTCTATTAGTCTTTTCCCTGCTTCATTCTGTACTCCAGGGCCAAATTTGCCTGTTACTGCAGGTGTTTCTTGACTTCCTACTTTTGCATTCCAGTCCCCTATAATGAAAAGCACATCTTTTTTGGGTGTTAGTTCTAGAAGGTCTTGTAGGTCTTCATAGAACTGTTCAACTTCAGCTTCTTCACCAACTTACATTCCCACTAACAGTGCATGAGGGTTCCCTTTTCTCCATATTCTTGCCAACACTTTTTGATAGTAGCCACTCTGACAGGTGTGAGGTGATACATCACTGTGGCTTGGATCTGAATTTCCCTGATGATCAGTGATGTTGAGCATCTTTTCATGCATCCGTTCACCATTTCTGTCTTCTATTTTTACCATTCACATTTCTTATTTTCTCCTTTATAGCCTGAACCACTCCCTTTGTCTCTCTTTTTTCCCACAAAGATGAAGCAGTACTGCCATTTTACTTTACCTCCCATGATTAGTTTAATTTTTGCTCCAGTTTCTTCTGCCTTTATAACTCTTTTTCCTTTCCAAGGAATAAAAAGGAATAAACCTTAAATCCATTGATTCAAATGTATAATTTGCTTTCGTGTTCATTATGATTAGCATATTTTCTCATGTTTAATAAAAGAAGCATATTTTACTTAATTATACAAAATGCACTCAATTTAGATCTTTATCTAGATCAGGTCTCTCAATCGCTTGCTGATGAGAAGCAAATTTTTTCTCCATAATAACATAAAAGGCAGTCTTCTGCCAGGCACATTTCATGTTTCCTTAACCTAAGCCAGCCTTTTCTTTTATTTTTATATCGGAGTATAGTTGAATTTCAACATAGTGAAGTCAGCCTTTTCTTACCACCATTGTCTTAGTCCCTGAACATACCTCCACACTCATCAAAGACTAGATTCCTCCCTCATCCTGAGTGACTTCAGAAGCCTGTGTAACACTCCTCACTTCTATGATTCCCAGTAGCTTTTACTTTTGAGGCTGAGAAGGTCCTCCTGTCTTTTTGCTCTCAAAAGTTGACTTCTTCTTTCTCAACAGTGACCTCAAAGACTTTCAAGTTAGATGCTACTGAAACAACAGAAATACTAAATATCACAGCAAAAAATCTTTAAAAATGCCTAGCAGATATGGTACAAATGGAGCAATAGAGTGTCCAAATCTGAAGTAAAAGCAAGAACTCTGAGAGGTAAGTGACAAAACTAGCTTTGTTATCAGTGGTTTCTGACAACCCCATGACAGGCCTGGGGTGTAAGCAGGCAGGGGGCAGAGACTAAAGCCTGAAAATAGACGAAACCCTCAGAGTAAAGGTGAATGAGAAATAAATCCTCTCTTTAGAAGAGGATAACAAAGAAACTTGTCTGTCTAGAAACTGATGCCTCCTCTGAGGATTTGTAACCATTAGTAAGCGTTCGTCTGAGCTTCAGTCCAAATCATCACCATTTTTGTTGTCTGAAGAAAGCTGGAGTGGAGATTTTAATTGAGTAGTCCCGGTTTTAATTTTTTTAAATAAAACTTTAATAAGTGGAAAAGACAAACATCAGAGTTAGGAAACCCAAAGAAAGGACTACACAGCAGGTTTGCACAGCTGAAGAGAGAGTGACTGAGTCTGTAGAGAAAAGAGCTTATCCAAAAAGTGAAATCGAGAGCAACTAGCATGTCAGAATAAAAGGACTATGCAGCTACTTAAATTCCAGGTAGGGTACCAGAGATATTTGAAGAGATGATAGCTAAAGATTTTACAGAACTGTTAAAGGACATCAATATTTAGAGTCAAAACTCAACGAACCTCAAGCAGTAAATGATAAATGAATTCACACCTCCAAGTATTATAATAAAATCGTAGGAACTCCTAAAGGCAAAGAAAAGATGAGACACACTTTTTGCTTTCCGTGATCTCACAGTCTGGACACTTGTAGATGGCTCTGCCTTCCCCATTTTATAGCAGTTATTGTTGGAATGAGAGGCCCTCATGAGGGTTGTTTCTATCAAAGCTATTTTCCCCTCCCATCCCACCTTCACTTTTCCCATGCCCTCCATTCACTGAAAGAGTGATTCTTGCAGACATGATTTCATTCTGGCTCCAGTGAAGTCCTGAGAATCCAGAATCTCAAATACAGCAGCTGATCTTGAACAAGGTAGAGATTGACTTGCTCTCCACTCCGTGATGCTCTTCATGACTCTCTGCCTTCTCGCAGACTCAATCTTTAGAACTCATGTCTCTGTCTTTGTCTATAGCCTCTCTGTGTTACTCTTGATTTTGTACACTTAGCTGACCTCTCAGACAATGACTCATTTTTTTTTTTTCTCTTTTGGACCCAAATGATCATCATTTCTATGAGCCAAAAATGAAACACAAAGACTGCATGGGTAGAATGACCATCATTTCTGCATAACACACACACACAGACAAGACACACACTTGCACTCATTTCCAAGGACAGCTTGGAAATGAGTTGTAAATATTAGAATAGGGGAAGCATTGGAGTAAGACACCAGGAGAACTGGGACTCAAAGAGGTGAGACCCAGTGAGTGAGTGGTGAGCGAGTAGAGGCTAGCTGGGGTTGAAGGACTTGAGTCGTTGAGACGTAACTAAGAAGTAAGAGCAGCTACTGTGCTCATCAGCTTCCGTCTGGGAGATCTGGCATGATAGGGAAGAATGTTACTAAAGGAAAATCTCTGCTTTTTTCTCCTGAGAAATGCAAGCTGATTCACTTACCATGTTGTATACTAGCCTCTACCCCTTCCTTCTGTCACATCCTGACTTCCTGGTAACTCCCTTTCATTCACTGAAGCCTTTAGTGTCTGACTCACGATTTTCATCTCAGCCTCAATTTTCATTTATTTATTTATTTTTAAATATGGAGGCTCATCCAGTAGGAGGCACGCTTACTGCCTCCTTGGCTTTCTCTCCAGGGAGCTTCACATCCCTCACCTTCAGTCACCGGCTCCCAAAGCCACATCCTGGTCTTTATCATTACCTGGCAGTTCTCCACCTCTGAAATCTTAACTTTAAAGTCCCACTCTGTGTACAGATTGTCACTCTTCCAGCGCTCTCCCTGTCCCTTAACATTATTTTACTTCACAGTGATCTCAGTTCTCTTGAAGCCACTTCTATGAACTCTTATTGATATCCACATCATTTATAATTCAGTTTAGATTCCAAGGACCCTTCTCTTATATTTCAAGTCCTGCAATGCTACCACTTGAACTGCCAAGAGTCTGTCCTCTTTTATCACACTGTCACCACCTTAGTTCAAGTCACCATTACCCCTCATATGGATTACCTAGCAATATCCACACTAATTTTTCTGATCCTGATTCTTCCAGACTTACCCTCTAGCCCATTCTCTACACTGTGGCCAGAGTGATCTTTCCACAATACAAATCAGACCAAGCCATTTCCCCTTTAAAACACTGTAGTCACTTCCAGGCATTACAACAAGTTCCTAAATATCAGTTTATTATTCTCCATGATCTGTCATCTACTTTCCTCAAAAGCCTCTTTCTCACTAATTAACCTTCTTATTTTACCTCACCTCTTCTTTCAGATAGCCTGAGTTTTGCGGGGAAGTTAACTAAATTTTCCTTGCTCTCTCTACCTCAGGGTTTTTCCATGAACTGATTCTCCTTCCTGGAACGGTTTTCTGTTCTCCTCCTCTTTCCCCATTACTCTCCTAAACCTAATCCTTCTTTAAGTCTCACCTTAGAGACGACATCTCTCAAGAAGTGTCCTCTGACATCGCAAGTCTGAACTACATGCTCTTCCCTACGTGCTTGTAGGGAAGAGCACGTCCTTAGTTCCCTGTCATGGCATTGAGCACAGCGTGTCATAATTGTCTTTAATTATAGAGGAGCCTGGTGGGCTGCAGTCCACGGGGTCGCTAAGAGTCGGGCATGAATGAGTGACTTCACTTTAATTATGGAGGAGCCTGATAGGCTGCAGTCCATGGGGTTGTGAAGAGTCGGACACGACTGAGCGACTTCACTTTCACTTTTCCTTTCATGCATTGGAGAAGGAAATGGCAACCCACTCCAGTGTTCATGCCTGGAGAATCCCAGGGACGGGGGAGCTTGGTGGGCTGCTGTCTATGGGGTCACACAGAGTCGGACATGACTGAAGTGACTTAGCAGCAGCAGCAGCGTGGGCATCTCTCATTGGACTGAGAGTTGTGAGGATAGAGACAGTATTTCCACAGAGTCCTAAACTTTGCTGTTTAGAGTCCTAAACACTGCTACTCAGTAATATGGAGTGATGAGAAAAAGGAGACGACAGAGGATGAGATGGCTGGAAGGCATCACTGACTTGATGGACATGAGTTTGAGCAAGCTCCAGGAGTTGGTGATGGACAGGGAAGCCTGGCATGCTGCAGTCCATGGGGTCACAAAGAATTGGACACAACTGAATGAATGAACTGAACTGAACTGATGGGAAAAAAAATCCCAACTCAGCAAGTTAGGTGAAGAATTAAATTGAGTAGACATAACCCTAAACAGAATATGAAGAAACTAGAGGATTCCTATGGGACTACCTACCTAGGCATATGGAACCGTATCTGCTATCCTAGAAGGCTATTGGAAGTAAATGAGCATTTCCAAAAATGATTTTACGATTTGCTTTGTATTACATTAAATAGCCATTTATGATCCAAAAATTCCACCTTTTAAAAAATCCAGGTTGAGATTTGTACATGTAATCTCCACACTCAGCACATACACATTAACAGAAATTAATACACATCAGAAATTAATTTTCTGATTTAAAACCAGAATATTTTTTTGAAGACTTTCCTTTTCTGCCTCAGTGCGATGGAAAGTGGCATCTAGAGATGTAAGACACAGATTTACAGCCCATCCATCAGGACTCACCTTATGACGCACTGCTGGCCCCGCAGGACCAGCATTTCTGACAGACTGTCTATCTCCCCACACAGTTTGCCTTCATACAAACACAGTAAGTGCTGCAGACTTGTGTCCCTGAAACCTCAGTGCCATACTTGCTCAGGCCATAAATGTATAAGTCGACAGAAAACATTGGTGTTCCCCTGCAGGTCTCTTTCCTGCAAAAATGGAAGTGTCCGATTATGATAATTCTCTCTCCATCAAAAAAGGCAGACAAATTGAGGGAAGATGAAAGTTAGCAAGAGGTATGTAAGAATCAAAGAGGAAAGAGCAAGCCGTTAAAGTCACCAAGGCTTTCATAACTGCTGTCATTTTGATAACGTCGTTCTCACAGACAATTAGGCCATAGGCTGCTTCTTCCAGCTGACAAGTCTGAGGTTCCTGCTGCTCTTACAACTGAGTGATGTGTCTGTAGGAAGGAGTTAAGGACCTTGGGAGAGGTTTTGTGCTTCAAAGCCAGGGGAAAGGTGGTAAGGTCTATCTACATCAGTAGTTTCAAACATGGATGAGCCATGTAACTAGTGGAGAGAGAGTGTTATCAAATATACATTCCTGAATCCTGCTTGTGATATTCAGATCCACCAGATCTATTTTGGTTTATTTGGTTTGTATTTTTTCTTATGTTTTTATTAAAATTTTACATAGAATGAAAAGCATGATCTCTTTCTTTCCTCCTTTTGGGTTAGTTAATATTAATTAGATTCCATCTTACATTTTCTTGGGTTTTAGCTACACGTCTGTGCTATTTTTATAGCAGTAATTTATATATAATTATCATGCTGCTAAGCTGCTGCTAAGTCGCTTCAGTCGTGTCCGACTCTGTGCGACCCCATAGACGGCAGCCCAACAGGCTCCGCCATCCCTGGGATTCTCCAGGCAAGAACACTGGAGTGGGTTGCCATTTCCTTCATCATCATCTATTTAGAGTTAATACCTTTTCACTTGATGTAAGACGCTAGAGCCTAGTAACGGCAGGGAAGCCTGGCACACTGCCAGCCATGGGGCAGCAAAGAGTCGGACACAACTGAGGGACTGAACAACAGCAATAACAGCGTGATCCTGTCTACCCCCATCTTCTGGGCTGTTATTAACACATTTCAATTTTACACACAGTTTAAAACGTATAATACAGTCTTCCATATAATATCTAGTTAAAAGGCAGTGGTCCTTTTAAAAAGGTAAGAGAAAAAAAGATGTCCCTTTACATGTATCCATTTGTCTTTCTTTCTGCTCTTCAATCCTTCCTGAAGATCTGAGTTCCCCGATCATTATTTCCCCTCACCTTGAAGAAAATCCTTCAGCGCTTCTTCGTAGTGCAAGTCTGCTGGTGGCAAATTATTAGCTTTTACTTATTTGAAAAGTCTTTGTCTTGCCTTTCTCTTTGAAATATATCCCTTCTGGAGATAGAATTCTGAATTTTCTTTCAGTCCTTTAAATGTTTTATTCTGGTCTCCACTATTTTTAATGAGAAATCAGTCATCTTTGAATCATTGTTCCCCTGTATATAATATTTCACCACACGCATATGCACTTATGGCTGCATTCAAGATTTTTTCATTATTTTTTAATATCAGCTTGATTATGCTATGTAAACTTAAGGTTTTCTATGTATTAACCCTACTCAGGATTCTTTGAGATTTTTAAACCTGAAATTTATGTTTCTCACTAAATTTGGGAAATTTCAGACATATTTTTAATGTAGATTCTTTCTCATTTTCTTTCTTGTTAGCTAGGGTTCCAAATATATGTATGTTAGGCAACCTAACATTATTCCACATATGTCTGGATGTCTGTTCCTTGTCTTTAATGTTTTTTTTCCCTTTGTTCTTTGCATGGGATAATTTCTATTGATCTGTCTTTGAATTCAACTGACTATTTTTTCCGCCATCTCTAACCTACTGTTTATCCCATCATGTGAAATATTTATTTCAGATACTTTAATTTATTTCAGATATTTAATTTGAGCTCTAGCATTTGCATTATGTTCTGTTTTATATTCTGCATTTCTCTACTAAGATTCTCTTCGTGTTCACTCAACATGACCATCTTCTACTTTCAGTCCTTGAACACTTTGAAAGAAGTAGTTTTAAAGGTGTTTTCTAATAATTTCAATATCTTATCCATCTTTGAGTCTGTTGGGCTATTTCTATTGACAGATTTTCCTCTTGATCTAGTGGCATAATTTTACTTTGCATATTTAGCGATGTTTGTTATATTCAGGGCTTCCCTGGTAGCTCAGCTGGTAAAGAATCCGCCTGCAATGCAGGAGACCCTGGTTTGATTCCTGGGTCAGGAAGATCCCTTGGAGAAGGGATAGCCTACCCACTCCAGGATTCTTGGACTTCCCTTGTGGCTCAGCTGGTAGAATCCACCTGCAATGCAGGAGACCTGGGTTCTGTCCCTGGGTTGGGAAGATCCCCTCAAGACATTGTAGATGATACGTCAGTGAGAAGCTGGATTCTAAACTTTTCTCTAAGAGCTATTTTTTTTTTCTATCAGGTATTGACTATAATAACACGCTCACATGCCCACACACACACTACTCACTTTGAACTTATGAAGGCTCACTTTTACATATTCTTAGAGTAGGATTCATTTTGGATGGTTCATATCTTAGGGGAAAAACCTATAGGGAAAATCTCTGTGGTACAATTTTTAGCCTTCAAGTATTTATCAAGCCACTTAACTTGCCACGACTCACACTCCAAATGTTTGTCTTCCTCATAGTGGGAAGCACTAAACTCTCTACTGAACCTTTTAAACTTCCAAGATATTGCCTTCCACTGAGTTCCTTGGAGTTTTCCCTTACACTTACACAGTCACCAAGGGTTTGAAGAAGGTTTATATTTAACTGTGGTTGAAGGAAAAGTTGCACGGCTCAAAATAGCCTGAAGTTAAAACTCCCCTCTATGTCCTCCCCACCATTCTATGCAGAACAAGAACTCTCTCACCCAAAGAAAAAAATGGACATTAAAGTTGATTACTCCCGGCTCCCAGCCCGTCCCAGCCTCTGGCTGATCTCCAAAATTCCTTGCCCCAGCAGTTTAACAGATAACTAATCTGAACAACCTTGGAGAAGAACAGGCCCCCTTAAGACAGTAGATGTCCACCTACATGCCTATATATACTTACTCTTTTCCTGGGTTAGTGCAGCAGCTCACTAAACTGACTGCTGCCCCTTCTCGCCTCATTAATGGTGATCTGTTCCTGTAAAGTACCTGTCTCGTTCTTCTTCCGAACCTCGCCTTCTCTAACTCCCTTACCCTACAGTGGTACTTCTTCCTCCACAACTCTTTCCTTACTGGGGAGAAATTCTCAGCCCTTTAGGCAGCTCCAGATTCCGTCCCTTGAAATTCAAGCCCGAAATCCTACAGCTCTCTTTGAGTTCCTGCTGCCCTATGCTATACAAAGTTTGGGTGAAAAAGAAGGGCAAATTCCACTTTCGGGCATTCTCCAGTGGCTTCATTTATTCATTAAGAATTTGTCATTTCTATGTGATGTGAGGTAATGCACGTTAACTAAACTCGTGGTAATCATTTCATATTCTACATGTATCAAGTCATTGTGTTGTACACCTCAAACACATAGGATGTGCTGTGCTGCGCTTAGTCATTCAGTCGTGTCTGAGTCTGCCACCCCATGGACTGTAGCCTGCCAGGTTCCTCTGCCCATGGGGATTCTTCAGGCAAGAATACTGGAGTAGATTGCCATGCCCTCCTCCAGGGGATCTTCCCAACCCAGGGATTAAACCTAGGTCTCTTGCGCTGCAGGCAGATTCTTTACCCTCTGAGCCACCAGGGAAGTCCAAACATATATGATGTTCTATGTCAGTTATGCAATGCAGGAGACCCCAGTTCAATTCCTGGGTCAGGGAGATCCCCTGGAGAAGGGATACGCTACCCACTCCAGTAAAGTTTACTGGGCTTCCCTGGTGGCTCAGATGATAAAGAATCCACTTGTGATGCGGGGGACATGGATTCAATCCCTGGGTTGGGAAGACACCCTGGAGAAGGGAACAGCTACCCACTCCAGTATTCTTGCCTGGAGAATTCAAGGGACAGGGGAGCCTGGTGGGCTGCTGTCTATGGGGTCACACGGAGTTGGACACTACTGAAGCGAGAGGAGCCTGGCAGTTCCAGTCCATGGATTGCAAAGAATCAGACATCACTGAGCCACTTTCACTTATGCCAGTTATATCTTCAAAATACTGGAAAATATTTTATAATTATTTGTGAATTGATATAGCGATTATATTTGAAGGAGTAGGAAGAAATCAAGCAGAAAATATGTGAGGCCATGGAGAAAGCAATGGCACCCCACTCCAGTACTCNCAGCCCAACAGGCTCCGCCATCCCTGGGATTCTCCAGGCAAGAACACTGGAGTGGGTTGCCATTTCCTTCATCATCATCTATTTAGAGTTAATACCTTTTCACTTGATGTAAGACGCTAGAGCCTAGTAACGGCAGGGAAGCCTGGCACACTGCCAGCCATGGGGCAGCAAAGAGTCGGACACAACTGAGGGACTGAACAACAGCAATAACAGCGTGATCCTGTCTACCCCCATCTTCTGGGCTGTTATTAACACATTTCAATTTTACACACAGTTTAAAACGTATAATACAGTCTTCCATATAATATCTAGTTAAAAGGCAGTGGTCCTTTTAAAAAGGTAAGAGAAAAAAAGATGTCCCTTTACATGTATCCATTTGTCTTTCTTTCTGCTCTTCAATCCTTCCTGAAGATCTGAGTTCCCCGATCATTATTTCCCCTCACCTTGAAGAAAATCCTTCAGCGCTTCTTCGTAGTGCAAGTCTGCTGGTGGCAAATTATTAGCTTTTACTTATTTGAAAAGTCTTTGTCTTGCCTTTCTCTTTGAAATATATCCCTTCTGGAGATAGAATTCTGAATTTTCTTTCAGTCCTTTAAATGTTTTATTCTGGTCTCCACTATTTTTAATGAGAAATCAGTCATCTTTGAATCATTGTTCCCCTGTATATAATATTTCACCACACGCATATGCACTTATGGCTGCATTCAAGATTTTTTCATTATTTTTTAATATCAGCTTGATTATGCTATGTAAACTTAAGGTTTTCTATGTATTAACCCTACTCAGGATTCTTTGAGATTTTTAAACCTGAAATTTATGTTTCTCACTAAATTTGGGAAATTTCAGACATATTTTTAATGTAGATTCTTTCTCATTTTCTTTCTTGTTAGCTAGGGTTCCAAATATATGTATGTTAGGCAACCTAACATTATTCCACATATGTCTGGATGTCTGTTCCTTGTCTTTAATGTTTTTTTTCCCTTTGTTCTTTGCATGGGATAATTTCTATTGATCTGTCTTTGAATTCAACTGACTATTTTTTCCGCCATCTCTAACCTACTGTTTATCCCATCATGTGAAATATTTATTTCAGATACTTTAATTTATTTCAGATATTTAATTTGAGCTCTAGCATTTGCATTATGTTCTGTTTTATATTCTGCATTTCTCTACTAAGATTCTCTTCGTGTTCACTCAACATGACCATCTTCTACTTTCAGTCCTTGAACACTTTGAAAGAAGTAGTTTTAAAGGTGTTTTCTAATAATTTCAATATCTTATCCATCTTTGAGTCTGTTGGGCTATTTCTATTGACAGATTTTCCTCTTGATCTAGTGGCATAATTTTACTTTGCATATTTAGCGATGTTTGTTATATTCAGGGCTTCCCTGGTAGCTCAGCTGGTAAAGAATCCGCCTGCAATGCAGGAGACCCTGGTTTGATTCCTGGGTCAGGAAGATCCCTTGGAGAAGGGATAGCCTACCCACTCCAGGATTCTTGGACTTCCCTTGTGGCTCAGCTGGTAGAATCCACCTGCAATGCAGGAGACCTGGGTTCTGTCCCTGGGTTGGGAAGATCCCCTCAAGACATTGTAGATGATACGTCAGTGAGAAGCTGGATTCTAAACTTTTCTCTAAGAGCTATTTTTTTTTTCTATCAGGTATTGACTATAATAACACGCTCACATGCCCACACACACACTACTCACTTTGAACTTATGAAGGCTCACTTTTACATATTCTTAGAGTAGGATTCATTTTGGATGGTTCATATCTTAGGGGAAAAACCTATAGGGAAAATCTCTGTGGTACAATTTTTAGCCTTCAAGTATTTATCAAGCCACTTAACTTGCCACGACTCACACTCCAAATGTTTGTCTTCCTCATAGTGGGAAGCACTAAACTCTCTACTGAACCTTTTAAACTTCCAAGATATTGCCTTCCACTGAGTTCCTTGGAGTTTTCCCTTACACTTACACAGTCACCAAGGGTTTGAAGAAGGTTTATATTTAACTGTGGTTGAAGGAAAAGTTGCACGGCTCAAAATAGCCTGAAGTTAAAACTCCCCTCTATGTCCTCCCCACCATTCTATGCAGAACAAGAACTCTCTCACCCAAAGAAAAAAATGGACATTAAAGTTGATTACTCCCGGCTCCCAGCCCGTCCCAGCCTCTGGCTGATCTCCAAAATTCCTTGCCCCAGCAGTTTAACAGATAACTAATCTGAACAACCTTGGAGAAGAACAGGCCCCCTTAAGACAGTAGATGTCCACCTACATGCCTATATATACTTACTCTTTTCCTGGGTTAGTGCAGCAGCTCACTAAACTGACTGCTGCCCCTTCTCGCCTCATTAATGGTGATCTGTTCCTGTAAAGTACCTGTCTCGTTCTTCTTCCGAACCTCGCCTTCTCTAACTCCCTTACCCTACAGTGGTACTTCTTCCTCCACAACTCTTTCCTTACTGGGGAGAAATTCTCAGCCCTTTAGGCAGCTCCAGATTCCGTCCCTTGAAATTCAAGCCCGAAATCCTACAGCTCTCTTTGAGTTCCTGCTGCCCTATGCTATACAAAGTTTGGGTGAAAAAGAAGGGCAAATTCCACTTTCGGGCATTCTCCAGTGGCTTCATTTATTCATTAAGAATTTGTCATTTCTATGTGATGTGAGGTAATGCACGTTAACTAAACTCGTGGTAATCATTTCATATTCTACATGTATCAAGTCATTGTGTTGTACACCTCAAACACATAGGATGTGCTGTGCTGCGCTTAGTCATTCAGTCGTGTCTGAGTCTGCCACCCCATGGACTGTAGCCTGCCAGGTTCCTCTGCCCATGGGGATTCTTCAGGCAAGAATACTGGAGTAGATTGCCATGCCCTCCTCCAGGGGATCTTCCCAACCCAGGGATTAAACCTAGGTCTCTTGCGCTGCAGGCAGATTCTTTACCCTCTGAGCCACCAGGGAAGTCCAAACATATATGATGTTCTATGTCAGTTATGCAATGCAGGAGACCCCAGTTCAATTCCTGGGTCAGGGAGATCCCCTGGAGAAGGGATACGCTACCCACTCCAGTAAAGTTTACTGGGCTTCCCTGGTGGCTCAGATGATAAAGAATCCACTTGTGATGCGGGGGACATGGATTCAATCCCTGGGTTGGGAAGACACCCTGGAGAAGGGAACAGCTACCCACTCCAGTATTCTTGCCTGGAGAATTCAAGGGACAGGGGAGCCTGGTGGGCTGCTGTCTATGGGGTCACACGGAGTTGGACACTACTGAAGCGAGAGGAGCCTGGCAGTTCCAGTCCATGGATTGCAAAGAATCAGACATCACTGAGCCACTTTCACTTATGCCAGTTATATCTTCAAAATACTGGAAAATATTTTATAATTATTTGTGAATTGATATAGCGATTATATTTGAAGGAGTAGGAAGAAATCAAGCAGAAAATATGTGAGGCCATGGAGAAAGCAATGGCACCCCACTCCAGTACTCTTGCCTGGAAAATCCCATGGACGGAGCAGCCTGGTGGGCTGCGGTCCATGGGGTTGCTAAGAGTCGGACATGAATGAGTGAGTTCACTTTCACTTTTCACTTTCATGCATTGGAGAAGGAAATGGCAACCCACTCCAGTGTTCTTGCCTGGAGAATCCCAGGGACGGGGGAGCCTGGTGGGCTGCCGGCTATGGGGTCACACGGAGTCGACATGACTGAAGCGACTTAGGAGCAGCAGCAGTGCCACAATAGTGGGTCACTGACTTTTCTCTTTGACAGATCTCCAAGTTTTAAATTCCTAATTCTCCACATCATTTAACTAGTCTCTATTTTCACTTTTATTAGCTCAGTAGTTTGGTGTGTCACATGTAAGTAAAGCTATGGATAGAAGAACCACTACTAAGAGAATAAATAAATAAATTTCTTCATTAGGGAAATCATTTGTACTCCTCTGTAGTCCAAAAGTATTCTCTGTGACTATTGCTATAGTGGCAAGGTCATAATTTTGCCAAAAATAAGCTATGGAAAAGAATCACTTTCCATGTGACTTGGTTTGATCAGCAGGATGCATTAGTGGGCCAGTGAGGCAACTGTCATTGATTTAAGCCCCACACAAGCTCTGACATCACCGCTGCATGACTCCCTTTCATTGTCCCGCAGGGTGAGAGCAGTGACAGCAAGGGACTGACAAGAACAATAGCACAGGCAGTTCAGAACAAGTCCATCCCTGCTATGAAAACAGCCAGACTCGCTTGCTCTCTGCACCTGTTGTCATGTTTGCCCCTGGTTTTCTCAGTTCTGCTCTATAACCTGTATTTCCCCAGGCTTCAGGCACCATCAGCAGAGTAGGGGGCAGGAGAAAGGGAGACCTCAGGGTATCCCATTTTTGCCTTTGGTGGTTGCTATCAACACTTTCAAGGTTTCATCTACTTCCAGAAAAGCCCACTAGCTTCAGCCTTCATGCAGTAACTCAAGACCGTAGCTTCCCATCATACCTCCTATTCATTTGTCCTTCAGTTCGCCCATGCTAGGAGTGTTGGTTACAGAGCTGTGGAGCTCTACAAGCTATGCAGAGCCCCACTGTCCTCTAGGTAGCTTTTCAGCTTCTCCCATTACCCAAAAACCCATTTTCCTCCATTAAATTTCTGATTTTAAATACTGATAGTGGTAGCTTTAGTATTTTTGTTTAGGCCTTAAACAACTGTGCCTTGTTATTGAAGATGCAGTAACACTGTCTTTTTAAACTTTTCGTTTAAATAATTCCTTTTAAAATGTATCCATAAAAATCCATGTAGACACACACATACACACCAAAGAGGAGGTGATATTTTTTAAAGGAGTCCGACTAAAGTGGTGCTTAATCTCACATTGAATTCTTTAACTAGATGCACACAAAATATATACAAGGAAGGAAACCATTAGACCACAAGTACTCCATGTGGTACATGGAATAGATCCAGATCAAAAACAGCAAGATGCTTTATAGTTCAAGTAGCTTCAAACATAAATTTTTGATTTATGGCCAAGTGGATTATCTTAGTCATTAAACGAGATTAAAATTACAAAAAAAGCAGGACAGTTTTCTTGAGATATGCAGGCTCCTTAAATACAATGTGTACATGTTAAAGTAGTTGTGTGGCTATAATTAAACACAAAGAATTTCCAGGGGCAGTCTAGAACATTTTAAGTGGATCAGTGAAGAGAAAATAATGCTTAATTGAACAAATCCAATCTTGGAGGAGACTGGCAAGAATACTGGAATAGGTTGCCATTTTTTTCTCCAGGGGATCTTCCCAACTCAGGGATCGAACTTGAGTCTCTTGCATCTCCTGCATTGGCAGGCAGATTTTTTTTTATCATTGTGCTGCCTGGAAGCCCATGCCTGCTACACAAAAAATACTAAAAGATACAGTATTACTATCCGATTTAATTAGTGACCTGATATGGCCTTCCAGATACATGTTCTGTAAATGTTCACCTAAGACTGCCAGCAGAAACACTGCAGAGAGTTCATAATTGTAGTAATACTACATAAGAACTGTTAATAACTGTCAAGTTAACCCAAATCCCAAACTTGATGTTATAAAGAGGAAAAGAAAAAACAATCTCTTAGACCCACTCAAACCTACTAATGAGAAATGATAAAAACATGAAAGTCTCATCTTATCTGTATTTTTAATAAACGTATAGCCTTGATCAAAATATTAACTCTAAGAAGCACAAGATTTTTAAAATTTAATTATAAAAGTAAAGTCAATATTGAATTGGAGATAGTCTGTTATGGTTTAGTCTCTAAGCTGTATCCAACTTTTGTGACCTCATGGACTGTAGCCCCCCAGGCTCCTCTGTCCATGATATACACCAGGCAAGAATACTGGAGTGGGTTGCCATTTCTCTAGGGGATCTTTCAGACCCAGGATTGAACCTGAGTCTCCTGCACTGCAGGTGGATTCTTTACCTTATCTGAAGAGCATATCTTGGGTTTTCAAAACCAGTTCATGAGAGCTTGGTAGAATCAAGTCTAAAAGGAGGCAAAGAATTCAGAGCCCCTGGCCCTCCAGGCTTTCATTAGCCTCAAGGAGGCAGTATGAGCTGCTGGCCGGTTTCACACCATGTCAGGAGCAGATATAACATATTATTTATCTTTAAGCCTCATCCTAAACTGCGGTGGAGAATGCATACAAAGGAGGAAGGAGATGGACTATGGCTTTCTATAGCTAGACTTCTACCACCTTAATAATATAATCGCAGCACACCCCACACTCTCCCTTCACCTTCCCCATAAACCCTTCGCATTCTCCTAAGTATTATTACTCAAAAAACTCTGGACAGAAGGAAGTCAGAACATATTACACGCCGTTTTTGCTTCCTGCTCAGTCAATGTTTCTGAATAAGTGAAATATAGTAAGTGAAAGTCGCTCATTAGTGACTAACTCTTTGCGACCCCATGGACCATACAGTCCATGGGATTCTCTAGGCCAGAATACTAGCATGAGTAGCCTTTCCCTTCTCCAGGGGATCTTCCCAATCCAGGGATCGAACACAAGTCTCCCACGTTGCAGACAGATTCTTGACCAGCTAAGCCGGGGAGCGGGGCTGGGGGTGGGGGTGGGGTGGGGGCGGGGAAGATAAAGGAAAAACTTAGAAATAACAAGTGATAATCTCAAAACATTTATCTAGTCTCACTGATATTTAAGAAAACTCATGATTTGGGAATACTAAACTTTGTTCTGCTTATTTGCTGAGTTGTTGTGGTTCGTTCTAATGTTTAGTTTCTCAGCACTAGGCTTTTCTAATGTCATAAAGATTTTTGCAAATATTTAATGTTTTCTTTTCCTATATTTATACTGCTGGCTTTGCTTCATAAGTTAGTACATTGGCCATGATCTCCAGAACTTTAAGAAGTTATAGAATCATAATGCATACTTCTATTTTTCCTAAATATAAAGGAAGTGCTTCCTAGAATTCTTTTTTAGTCATGATGTTAACTATGGTTATGAATAAGATATTCTTTATTATAAGAGACCAATAGGAAATAATGCAAAGTTCAGTTATTGACAAAATACACAGGATCTTGTGTTTTGGTTTTGGTTTGTTTTTTATATACTAGAGGCAACATTCTAATACATTGAGAAAGTTGCAGTTTATCTCATGTCTTACACCAAAATAAATTCTAGGTAGATCAAAGATTTAAAAAAATAATTAGATTATAAAAGTGCTTGAATAAAACTATGGAATAATTATTGGGTTGGCCAACAATTTCCATAACATTTTACAGAAAAACCCAAATAAAATTTTTGGCCAACCCAATGTGTTTTTATGAGAGGCCTAAAAATTATAAAAAATCTTCATTATTTTGATTTAAATTATGGAGAAAATTTAAAGGCCAAATGTATTTGCATTTGAGATCAGAAAATGAAGATTTCTAAGATCTTGAGTTTTCTGCTTACCTTAATGAAAATACTTTAAAATAGTTTTATAACAGGAAAATACCCTGGTAAATATCACAAAAGTTTCTTTTTTTTTTTTTTTAATAGACTGATGATTCATTTCCCACATAGCACACATGTTTCAGTGCCATTCTCCCAAACCTTCCCCCCCCCCACTCAAAGTCCAAAAGTCCATCCCATGCATCTGTGTCTCTTTTGCTGTCTCGTATACAGGGTTATCATCACCATGTTTCTAGATTCCATAAATATGAGTTAGTATACTGTATTGGTGCTTTTCTTTCTGGCTTACTTCACTCTGTATAATTGGTTCCAATTTCATCCATCTCATTAGAACTGATTCAAATGTATTCTTTTTAATGGCTGAGTAATACTCCATTGTGTATATGTACCACAGCTTTCTTATCCACTCATCTGTTGATGGACATCTAGGTTGTTTCCACGTCCTGGCTATTATAAACAGTGCTGCTATGAACATTGGCGTACATGTGTCTCTTTCAATTCTGGTTTCCTCGGTGTGTATGCCCAGCAGCAGGATTGCTGGGTCATATGGCAGTTCTATTTGCAATTTTTTAAGGAATCTCCACACTGTTTTCCATAGTGGCTGTACTAGTTTGCATTCCCACCAACAGTGTAAGAGGGTTCCCTTTTCTCCACACCCTCTCCAGCATTTATTGCTTGCAGTCTTTTGGATTGCAGCCATTCTGACTGGTGTGAAATGGTATCTCATTGTGGTCTTGATTTGCATTTCCCTGATAATAAGTGAAGTTGAGCATCTTTTCATGTGTTTGTTAGCCATCNAGTCTCATTCCATATACTTGCTACTTGATAAAGACAGTAGAGTAGATATACTGAGCTTTTGTTGCTCTCAGTTCTCTATGCTCTGCATTAAAACTGTGGTCCTGAAAGTACTGTCTCAAATATACAAGGAATAACATACATTAATTAAGATTTAATATTGTGCCCCCATATATATAAGGAATAGACAACCATTTGAATAAAATCACACTTTTATAAAATCTTTATGCACCATCTTCTATGTGTTAGCTGTTAGCTGTTAGCTCCTTGAGTACAGAGACATTTTCTTATTTGTCTATAAACCTCAGTACCTAGCACAGTACCTGATCGTGTAGCAGGTGCTCAGTAAAAAAAGATACTTAATTAACTAGCTTGGGCCAGTAAGTATGTAAAAAGCAATAGCTTTACCTTCAATGTCAGTAAAAATGTTATCCCTGTTTAGAAAATTGTATATTTCTCTTTTCTAAAAAATAGCACTCTTTCCAGTGGTTTTCATTTTTTGTTTTAGCTGTCAAAAACTTTTGTGTTCTATCATAACTTTTTCAAAAATATCAATAGAATTATGAGGAAATTATGCTACATTCTCATTCATTCATCAAAGCATGCATAGGCAAGCATTCAGCCTACTTCTTCTTGCCAAATGTACTTGAATGCAATAAAACTGCATTTCACTTAAAATAATCCGTACTTCTCAGTGGTGTTCACCCCAATCCTTTTCCATACATTCAGTCTAGTGAGATATTTTTCATAGGTTTGAAGGTGTTAGTCGCTCAGTTATGTCCCCATGTCATGTCGTGACTCTTTGTGACCCCATGGCCTATAGCCCCCAGGCTCCTCTATCCATGGAATTCTCCAGGTAAGAATACTGGAGTGGGTAGCCATTGCCTTTTCCAGGGGATCTTCCCGACCCGGACCCAGGGATTGAACCTGGGTCTCCTGAATTTCAGGCAGATTCTTCACCATCTGAACCACCAGGGAAGCCCTTAAAGTGAAAATGAAAGTGTTAGTTTCATATGTATAGTCAAATTTAATCTGGCCTTAGGAATAGAGTCCAAAACAGAACTGAGAACTCTAAGAGTCAATGTGTTAAACACTTTGGGGGAGAAAGTGCTAATTCAAAATGTCCCTTTCAAGGACTGGATGGAATATAGGGCCAAAATTGTATGCCTGCACAGTTTATCTGAGATCCACATTACAAAGACATGGAATAGATTGTAATAGAGTGGGATTCCTAACACAATTTAAAGACTTCAGTAGTTTCTTGTATAGTATTGTAATAACAAGCTTTTTTTCCAAGGAGAAAGAAACCTTCCAACAGAAGCAAGTAAGATTATGGTCTCTAAGAGGGAGACAGATGGTAGTGCTGGTCTTCCACAACATTAGTTTCACAAAGCATAAGGCTAAAAATAATTCTGATGTTAGAGGCTGTATATAATTCAGTACTTGCTGTAGCTCACCGATAAGGAATGATAATCTCTTCTCCCTTATAAAAGGGATAAATCTAAGTTTGTTTGCACAGACTAAGGTTACTGGGAAGGCTTGAAGTACAGAGGACTCATAAGCCTATTTGGTTACAGATATGATCTTTAACTTTCCCTAGCCTGAGAAGCCAAAAATAAACATTTCATAACTTTTAATGTGTGGTTAGCAAATATAGCTGGCCATGGTCGTGTCCCCACAACCTGGAGTCCTAGACAGAGTCAACTTAGCCAGATGCCTGTGGCCGCCTGCTCACAGCCTTCCCCTATAGTTTCAAAAGAACAGGCTCTTTTTTATCCGCTTAGCTCAGTTGCTATAAACACTTGCTGTATGTTAAATGACTTCTCAGGTCCATTCAATCCGATTTGCACATCATTAGTCTGTCCAGGATAAAATGTATGCTTTGGGATATTTAATTTTGTTAAATACTGAGACTTTTGTAAGTGAAAAGCCCTTCATATAAAATATTACATCAGAGTTGGCTAACATTCCTATTTCATGAATCACTGGTACCTCCAAGTCGTCCTTGAAATTTCAAATTCACTGCAGACGCTTCCAGACTCATACAGTACTTCTCTTTTTTTGTTGTTTTATTTATTTATGTTTTGATATGGATGCCAACTAGGCTATGAAAAGATGTGCAAAATTTAGCATTAGAGCAGAACCCTTCCTCTACCTCAAAAAAGGAGAAGAAAAGTAGCATTATAGATGAGAGGAAAATGCAAGTCTAGACAGCAGAAAAATTCATCAGAGATCTGTGCTTTATTCTGACTTACCACACTATTCAGGGACCATCATTTACCTTTTCGATTTCTCAGTGGCAGTGGCTATATTCATACCTGATATGAGCCTCTACTTTTTTAAAAAATATGAATTTATTTATTTTAATTGGAGACTAATTACTTTACAATATTGTAGTGGTTTTTGCCAAACATCGACAGGAATCAGCCAGGGCACACATGTGTTCCCCATTCAGAACCGCCTCCCACCTCCCTCCCCATCCCATCCCCCAGGGTCATCCCAGTGCGGCAACCCCAAGCACCCTGTATCATGCATCAAACCTGAACCAGCGATCCACTTCTCATATGATAATATACACATTTCAGTGCTACACTTTCAAATCATCCCACCCTTGCCTTCTCCCACAGAGTCCAAAAACTGTTCTTTACATCTGTCTCTTTGGCTGTCTCGCATATAGGGTCATCATTACCATCTTTCTAAATTCCATATAAATGTGTTAGTATACTGTATTGGTTTTTTTCTTTCTGACTTGCTTCACTCTTAAAGCCCAGATGAAACTGGGCTTCAGTTTCATCTACCTCATTAGAACTGATTCAAATGAATTTTTTAATGGCTGAGTCCATTGTGTATACGTACCACAGCTTTCTTATCCATTCATCTGCCAATGGACATCTAGGTTGCTTCCATGTTCTGGCTATTGTAAACAGTGCTGTAATGAACACTGGGGTACACGTGTCTCTTTCAATTCTGGTTTCCTCCATGTATATGCTCAGCAGGAATCTCCATTACTGGTCTCCACGGTAGCTGTACTAGTTTGCATTCCCACCAACAGTGTAAGAGGGTTCCCTTTTCTCCACACTCGCTGCAGTATTTATTGTTTGTAGACNGTAATGAACACTGGGGTACACGTGTCTCTTTCAATTCTGGTTTCCTCCATGTATATGCTCAGCAGGAATCTCCATTACTGGTCTCCACGGTAGCTGTACTAGTTTGCATTCCCACCAACAGTGTAAGAGGGTTCCCTTTTCTCCACACTCGCTGCAGTATTTATTGTTTGTAGACTTTGTGATGGCAACCATTCTGACCTGTGTGAGATGGTATCACATTATGGTTTTGATTTACATTTCTCTGATCATGAGTGATGTTGAGCATCTTTTCATGTGTTTGTTAGCCATCTGTAAGTCTTATCTGGAGAAATGTCTGTTTATTTCTTTGGCCCATTTTTTGATTGGGTCATTTATTTTTCTGGAATTGAGCTGCAGGAGCTGCTTGTATTTTTTTGAGATTAAGTCTTTGTCGGTTGTTTCATTTGCTACTATTTTCTCCCATTCTGAAGGCTGCCTTTTCACCTTGCTTATAGTTTCCTTCATTGTGCAAAAGCTTTTAAGTTTAATTAGGTCATATTTGTATATTTTTGCTTTTATTTCCATTACTCTGGGAGGTGGGTCATAGAAGATCCTGCTGTGATTTATATCAGAGAGTGTTTTGCCTATGTTTTCCTCTAGGAGCTTTATAGTTTCTGGTCTTACGTTTAGATCTTTAATCCATTTTGAGTTTATTTTTGTGTATGGTATTAGAAAGTGTTCTAGTTTTATCTTTTACAAGTGGTTGACCAGTTTTCCCAGCACCACTTCCTAAAGAGATTGTCTTTTCTCCATTGTATATTCTTGCCTCCTTTGTCAAAGATAAGGTGTCCACAGGTGTGTGGATTCATCTCTGGGCTTTCTATTTTGTTCCATTGAGCTATATTTCTGTCTTTTTGCCCTACCATACTGTCTTGATGACTGTTGCTTTGTAGTATAGCCTGAAGTCAGGCAGGTGGATTCCTCCAGTTTCATTCTTCTTTCTCAAGATTGCTTTGGCTATTTAAGTTTTTTTGTATTTCCATACAAATTGTGAAATTATTTGTTCCAGTTCTCTGAAAAATACTGTTGGTAGCTTGATAGGGATTGCACTGAATCCATAGATTGCTTTGGGTAGTATACTCATTTTCACTGTATTGATTCTTACAATCCAAGAACATGGTATATTTTTCCATCTATTTGTGTCATCTTTGATTTCTTTCACCAGTGTTTCACAGTTTTTTATATGTAAGTCTTTTACTTCTTTAGGTAGATTTATTCCTAAGTATTTTATTCTTTTCATTGCAATGGTGATCCTTAATTTCTCTTTCTGTTTTCTCATAGTTAATGTAGAGAAATGCAAGGGATTTCTGTATGTTAATTTTATATCCTGCAACTTTACTAAATTCATTGATTAGCTCTAGTAAATTTCTGGTGGAGTCTTCAGAGTTTTCTATGTAGAGGATCAGGTCATCTGCAAACAGTGAGAGTTTTACTTCTTCTTTTCCAATCTGGATTCCTTTTATTTTTCTTCTCTGCTATGGATAAAACTTCCAAAACTATGTCAAATAGTAGTGGTGAGAGTGGACACCTCTTGTCTTGTGCCTGACTTTAGGGGAAATGCTTTCCATTTTTCACCATTGATGATAATGTTTGCTATGGGTTTATCATATATGGCATTTATTATGTTGAAGTATGTTCCTTCTATTCCTGCTTTCTGTAGGGTTTTTATCATAAATGGATGTTGCTGCTGCTGCTGCTAAGTCACTTCAGTCGTGTCCGACTCTGTGTGACCCCATAGACGGCAGCCCATCAGGCTCCCCCATCCCTGGGATTCTCCAGGCAAGAACACTGGGTTGCCATTTCCTTCTCCAATGCATGAAAGTGAAAAGTGAAAGTGAAGTCGCTCAGTCATGTCTGATTCTTTGCGAGCCCATGGACCGCAGCCTACCCAGGCTCCTCCGTCCATGGGGTTTTCCAGGCAAGAGTACTGGAGTGGGGTGCTGTCGCCTTCTCCAATAAATGGATGTTGAATTTTGTCAAAGACTTTCTCTGCATCTATTGAGATAATCATATGGTTTTTATCTTTCAATTTGTTAATGTGGTGTGTCACATTATTGATTTGTGGATATTAAAAAATCCTTGCATCCCTGGGGATAAAGTCCACTTGGTCACGATATATGATCTTTTTAATATGTTGTTGGATTCTGTTTGCTAGAACTTTGTCGAGGATTTTTGTATCTATGTTCATCAGTGATATTAGCCTATAGTTTTCTTTTTTGTGGCATCTTTGTCTGGTTTTGGTGTTAGGGTGACGGTGGCCTCACACAATGAATTTGGCAGTTTACCTTCCTCTGCAATTTTCTGGAAGAGTTTGAGTAGGATAGGTGTTAGCTCTTCTTTAAATTTTTGATAGAATTCAGCTGTGAAGTCGTCTGGTCTTGGGCTTTTGTTTGCAGGAAGATTTCTGATTACAGTTTTGATTTCCGTGCTTGTGATGGGTCTGTTAAGATTTCCTTTTTTTCCTGGTTCAGTTTTGGAAAGTTATATTTTCCTAAGAATTTGTCCATTTCTTCCAAGTTGTCCATTTTATTGGCATATAGTTGCTGATAGTAGTATCTTATGATTCTTTGTATTTCTGTGTTGTCTGTTGTGATTTCTCCATTTTCATTTCTAATTTTGTTGATTTGATTCTCTCATTTCTTGACGAGTCTGGGTAACAGTTTGTCTATTTTATTTATCTTCTTGAAGAACCAGCTTTTAGCTTTCATGATTTTTGCTATGGTCTCCTTTGTATGTTTTTCATTTATTTCTGCCCTAATTTTTATTATTTCTTTCCTTCTACTAACCCTGGAGTTCTTCATTTCTTCCTTTTCTAGTTCCTCATGTGTAGAGTTCAGTTATTTATTTGACTCTTCTCTGTTTCTTGAGGTAAGCTTGTATTGCTATGAACCTTCCCCTTAGGATGCTTTTACTGAGTCCCACAGGGCTTGAGTTGTTGTGTTTTCATTTTCATTCATTTCTATGCATATTTTTATTTCTTTTTTGATTTCTTCCGTGATTTGTTGGTTATTCAGAAGAGTGTTGTTTAGCCTCCATATGTTTGTATTTTTAATAGTTTCTTTCCTGTAGTTGACATCTAATCTTACCACATTGTGATCAGAAAAGATGCTTGGAATTATTTCAATTTTTTTTTAATTTACCAAGGCTAGATTTATGTAAGCCTCTACTTTTTACAAACATTCAGGTTTGAGTTAAAAACTGATGAAAAAGCAATAAGCTATTTGTCCTTGTAAACTTTTCCTTTTGACTTTTGACAGAGTTCATAGACAGAGGATGAGATGGCTGGATGGCATCACTGACTCAATGGACATGAGTTTGAGTGAACTCCGGGAGCTGGTGATGGACAGGGAGGCCTGGCGTGCTGCGATTCATGGGGTCACAAAGAGTGGACACAACTGAACGACTGAACTGAACTGAACTGATAAGATAACTGTTTATGATTACAAATAGGACAGATGATTACTTTTTAAAACTAGATTTTAATTAGAACAATCAACATCAATGATTTAAAATCTGCTGCTATATTTTCACTTTGAATGACTCTGAGATCTCATGGTCTTTTCTATGATGGTNGACACAACTGAACGACTGAACTGAACTGAACTGATAAGATAACTGTTTATGATTACAAATAGGACAGATGATTACTTTTTAAAACTAGATTTTAATTAGAACAATCAACATCAATGATTTAAAATCTGCTGCTATATTTTCACTTTGAATGACTCTGAGATCTCATGGTCTTTTCTATGATGGTTCTAAACTGCTGCTGCTCTGGATGCTACCTTCACTGAGAGGTCATCAGAGTAATGAATTGCTGTGACAGCAGCTATACAATAGACAAGAAGCTTGATAGTTCTAACAGTGTCACTGTCATTTCTCGAGAATATCCCAATATCATTTTTCCCATGAACTTTTCTTACTGCTAACAGATTATAGCTGTGGGGCCAAATACATCTAGAATACTGACCAAATTTCAGTTTCCCATCATTCTGTCTGTAGTGTTTCTAGTAGCAGATTTTACTGAGAAATTTCAGATGCTATAGATGCTTTCAAAAGATGATCTATTTTTCCCCTTCCATGACCCTTCAGTCAGAATTTTTTTCATGAGGTTGAACTTTTTTTAAGATTAAAGAAAAGTGACATTCTTTGATATATATTGAATCTATTTTATGGTAAGAGTTTGAGATACATGTGTGATTCATTTAATCTCCAGAATAGCCTTGTAAAAGAGTTTCTCATCATCCCTGCTTTACAAATACAGAAACTGAATCTCATGGGGCAATTTGGTACTTGCTTTCTTCCAGAAAATGTTTTCAATAGCTTACTGAAAGTGTGACAAGAAGGGTAACCACCATTTCACTGAATATTACCAAAACTGTGAAAGAATTTTTTAAATCCAAAACATTGTTAAGAAATAAAAAATGGGATTCTTGAATGATAAAAAGTCAATGAAGTTGTATTAGAAAATCAAAACCAGAGGAAAGCACAGTTTAAAACACAGAGAGGTGAAACCTGCCACAGAGCTAGAAGTTGAAAGATCTTCAGAGCCAGAATCAATAGATGCATCATGTCACATTTGGCCCTGGAGAAAGCAGCAGATGAGTGTTGGAAGAACTGCAGAAGACAGTGCATTTGCACCCCAGATAAAGTTAGCCCTGGTGGCTCAGATGGTAAAGAATACACCTAAGGTAAACTTCCAAACACATTCTATGAGGCCACCATCACTCTAATACCAAAACCTGACAAAGATGCCACAAAAAAAGAAAACTACAGGCCAATATCACTGATGAATATAGATGCAAAAATCCTCAACAAAATTCTAGCAATCAGAATCCAACAACACATTAAAAAGATCATACACCATGACCAAGTGGGCTTTATCCCAGGGATGCAAGGATTCTTCAATATCTGCAAATCAATCAATGTAATTCATCACATTAACAAATTGAAAAATAAAAGCCATATGATTCTCTCAATAGATGCAGAGAAGGCCTTTGACAAAATTCAACACCCATTTATGATAAAAACTCTCCAGAAAGCAGGAATAGAAGGAACATACCTCAACATAATAAAAGCTATATATGATAAACCCACAGCAAACATTATTCTCAATGGTGAAAAATTGAAAGCATTTCCTCTAAAGTCAGGTACAAGACAAGGGTGCCCACTTTCACCGCTACTATTCAACATAGTTCTGGAAGTTTTAGCCACAGCAATTAGAGCAGAAAAAGAAATAAAAGGAATCCAAATTGGAAAAGAAGAAGTAAAACAAAAGTTTCTTTAGTTCTTATAAAAGTTCACTACAGAAGATAGGTAATACTTCAAAGATGGCAAATATATTTAATTCTTGAACTTGAAAAAAAAAAAAAATGCAATGAAGTAGGCTTCTGTGGTAGATCCATGTGCTAAATTAATGCCAAAACCAGTAAGACATTTGAGTCCAGTTGACTTCTCAGTTACAAGGGCATTTCTGGCCCATGAGATATTTCCATTCTTATTCAGAATCTCACACATAAAGAGTTATTCAATTTGTTCTTGATAAGTACAATGGATTATGAATTATTATTGTTACATGGCAGATTCATGCATATATGTTAAATGAATGGACAAAAGACCCTCCTAAATAAACCAGATAAACTATCCAGGAAAACTGATTACTTAATAGGAGCTTAAATAAATAAACAAATTATGAGATCATAGATTTCTAAACCCATCTACATTCACTCATGGTTTTTAACTTTTTGACAAATACTGGCTTTCCAATAGTCAGGATTTTTTTTTAGCTTATTTGTTCTATCAGGATAAGACAGGACAAGAACAAGGACAATTTGGTTTGGATTTAATGCAAGACTGATCTCATAGAAGTTCTGATCCTTTTACTCAGGATTGAGATCAAAAGATCTTTAAAGAGATATAGATAGTAGCTACACAGAAAAACCAGTTAGTATTCTGACATTCTTCTTCATACTCGAATGTTATGCATCTGAAACAAGGTCAGCATTTTAAGTTGTTGAAGTTGAAAGCAAGTATTTGTATTTGTAATGTGTGCAGTAAGATTTAGCATTCACAAGCCCCAAACTCATCCCTTTCTCCTTTCGGAAAGCAATTGCAAATGAATTTCTGCTGGAGGAATAAAGAAATCCAAAGGACACAAATCATATCTGCTCAGAGTGGGTGAAACAGAAAATTTTGAGGATTGTAGAAAAGATTTATCAAATGGATTATTTTCTGCCTATCAAATCCTAGAGCTTCCCAGGTGACTCAGTGGTAAAGAATCCACCAACCAATGCAGGAGATCAGGGTTCCATCCCTGGCTTTAGGAAGATCCCCTGGAAAATGGAATGGAAATCCACTCTAGTATTCTTGCCTGGAGAATCCCATAGACAGAGGAGCCTGGCAGGCTATAGTCCATGCGGTTGCACAGAGTTGGACATGACTGAGCAACTCAGCACGCACATCACTGTGTGACGATGTATAAAATCACTGTGTAATCACTGTGTAATCACTGTGTAAAATCACTGAAGTGAGGACAATGACATATATCAATTACCTTACTTTTCGGTCTACTGACAGCAGAAATGTGAGTTTCCTTGGTTATTTCAAGTTTACTGTTATTTTTTTCTGTTTCCCTGGTGGCTCAGAGGGTAAAGCATCTGCCTGCAATGTGGGAGACCCAGGTTGAATTTCTCTGTCACATGCTTGTGACATTTGTTTAAGGTTATAACAAAAGTTAATAATTGAAATCATGGCCTATTTACAACTGACAAAGCAGCCAAAAGCTCCTGTCAAATCTTTTAATATTAACTTGAACTTCTATTCAAATTAATATAAGTCCTATGAAGTCCTAACAAAAATTAACCTTCTCATCAAGGGCATAAGAAATAATAAATTCTGCTTAATGTGAAGCTTATGCAAAATGTAGAAGACTTACTTTACATGATGTTAACTTAAAATCAGCAAGGGGTTTCTTGAATTATGCATTGCGTCTAGAAGCCTAGTGGAATGAAAAAGTTTTTCCAATGATAATTATAAATTGATAAACTCTTTGCTGAGATATTTAAATGGGATTTTTAGCATAATTAAAAATGACAGACTATACATAGTGTTCTACTTTATTGAAACGATGTTGAATTAAGTGATTTTATACAGATTTTGAATAGCCAAAGCATTAATAATATAATATGGTTCTTCCACCCTAAATTTTTAAAGAATGCCTCTCTTGGTTGCAAAATTAAAATACCAGAAAATAGTGTGCTCTTTTCTTGTTATTAGTTTTCCTCCTTATTTCATAGAGTAGTAACATGTTGTGAAGACTCTTATAATTGCTATGATGTAATGAGACGTCTTTCTTTCTGCTAGAATTTTTCCTCATCTAAGCACAAAATGAATAAAATTACAAAAATGTGTTTAAGCTTTAGTTTGAATGTGAGTCGATGCATGAACTTCATAGGATTCAGAAAAATACAGTCAGGTTCAAGAAAAGAAAAAAAATCCCAAACTGCTAGCATTCTGGTTGGTTCTACCTGTAGTTGTTGGCATGCATATGATTTTGAAGGAAGGAACTGTATTTGAGAGCTGTATTGTCAATTCTCATCACTGCTCTGAACAAATACCCATGAAATATGCTTGCTTATTGAATAAATGCATAGATACACATACTCAGATGGGGTCAGATTGTTAGTATAAACCTTTCTTTTTACCTATAACAGTAAATATAAGTATTTTCTTAAATATTCTTCTAAAACATCATATGTGAGGGTTGTGTTATATTACAATTTGGGGGGATAACTTATAATTTGTCTAATTGGTATATTCTGGGACACTGTGGTTGTTCCCACTTTTTCTAAACAGTATTTTAGGGGCATTATTGTCATTCTCAGTTTTTCATAGTTCAAAAAAGAGAAAAAACTGGAAAGATGTCGATATTAAATAAATGCTATAAAAGCATATTTATCCCTTCATCTACTTAATTCATACTGCACGCATGGAAATGTATTTGTGATTTCTCTCTACAAATAGAAAAAATGAATTATTACTCCAAGGTTGGAAAAAGAACATAGGGGTATCCAGGGCAAATCAATACTGCCAGTCTGTACTCTATGGAAGTGAATTATAAATTGTAAAGGGTTATTTGAGTGTACACTATTATTTCTTTAAATCTGTAAATTTCCATTTAAAATAACACCTATTTCCTAAATCACCTGCCAGGCATTTAAAGTATATTAATGACTCCATTTTGGCTTGCCAGAACACTAGTGTTCCATGTTACAGATTGAAATTAATTGTAAAAAAGTTCCATTTAGATGAAGAAGGATCTAAGTAATTAATTTTCCCATTCTTAAAACACTGAAATGAACACAGATAATCTAAATTTCTCCCAGAAAGATCTTTCAGATTCCAAAGAGAAATTCTCATTTTAGAAGAGGAACGAAACCCAACAGTAAAGGGACTGTGAAAGTGAATAAAGGTAAGTGTCTCTGGCAAAAACGTAAAGAATCTGCCTTCAATGCAGGAGACCTGGGTTTGATCCTAGGGTTGAGAAGATCTCCTGGAGAAGGAAACAGCAACCCACTCCAGTATTATTGCCTGGGAAATCCCATGGACAGAAGAGCCTGGCTGGCTACTACAGTCCATGGGGTCACAAAGGCGTGGCTATGACTTAGTGACTAAACCGACAACAATTGTGACAGTGAAACCAAGATTCATTAGATCAAAGAAACGTCAGAACTGGGAGGAATTTGAAAGGTCATCTGGTTCACTGGTTTACAATCTGGACTTCTGAACTATTGAAAGTGAAAGTGAAGTCACTCAGTCGTGTCCCACTCTCTGCAACCCCATGGACAATAACCCAATAGGCTCCTCTGTCCATGGGATTTTCCAGGCAAGAGTACTGGAGTGGGGTGCCATTTCATTTTGCAGGGGATCTTCCGGACCCAGAAATTGAACCCAGGTCTCCCATACTGCAGGCATAGAGGACTTTAAAGGAACAATGGGTAGAAAATGGGATTCTTAAACCATTTTTAACTTTTCAAAATGCTTAAAATGTACAATGACTAGTGAGAAATCTGCTCTGATTTCTTTAACTAAACAAATCTTCTTTAACTTTGTTCAGGTTTATGTGAATTTAGTCAGACAGCACTTGGTTATATTAACCAGACCAAAAACTTTTATTTACTGTTGTTTTTAATAAAAACAAGAAACAAATTCTTATTTAATAGATGAAATTTCACAGGTATAATCTTTACAAACTAACCAGTGATGAAAACTTGGAAACAAATGGTCTATAAATATGAGAGTCCAGAGGAGTTAAGTGAATTAGTGTGAAGGCTAGGACTGGATAACCAGTTTGTTGAATCCCAGTAGGTGAGAGGCAGGGTAAACAACCACATCTTCTAGTACTGCAGACTTCTTAGAGACTGGTGCCCAGAGTTGATCCCATGCCTTAGAGGGGATCCCCAGAGTTGTGTGATGTGGGCTTCTTACTCCTGGGCTTGGGAACCCTGTCCAGTCCTCTATTTCCAGTAAAACATCACTGAAGATTTTATACTAATTTTAAATATTCATAACAACATGAAGTGTTGTCTTCTTTCCAGGCTTCTTTGCTTTCTATGAAGGTCTAAGGCTTTAAATCAAAGAACTGAAGCTCTTCTAAAAGAGGTTTAGCTTTTCACAAGGTATTCTTTAGACAGACAGGAATTTTTGGTAAAGAGCCAGTGATTAAGGCAAATATGAAGTGGATTTTAATTTCCCAAAAAGACACTGATCTATTTAGAGTGGATCTAGGCTGTATATTGTCACCCTGCTTATTTAACTTATATACAGAGTACTTCATGAGAAATGCTGGGCTGGAAGAAGCACAAACTGGAATCAAGATTGCTGGGAGAAATATCAATAACCTCAGATATGCAGATGACACCACTCTTATAGAAGAAAGTGAAGAGGAACTAAAAAGCCTCTTGATGCAAGTGAAAGAGGAGAGTAAAAAAGTTGGTGTAAAGCTCAACATTCAGAAAACGAAGATGATGGCATCTGGTCCCATCACTTCATGGGAAATAGATGGGGAAACAGTGGAAACAGTGTCAGACTTTATTTTTCTGGGCTCCAAATTCCCTGCAGATGGTGGTTGCAGCCATGAAATTAAAAGACCCTTACTCCTTGGAAGGAAAGTTATGACCAACCTAGATAGCATATTCAAAAGCAGAGACATTACTTTGTCGACTAAGGTCTGTTTAGTCAAGGCTATGGTTTTTCCACTGGTCATGTATGGATGTGAGAGTTGGACTGTGAAGAAGGCTGAGCGCCGAAGAATTGATGCTTTTGAGCTGTGGTGTTGGAGAAGACTCTTGAGAGTCCCTTGGACTGCAAGTAGATCCAACCAGTCCATTTTGAAGGAGATTGTCCCTGGGACTTCTTTGGAAGGAATGATGCTGAAGCTGAAACTCCAGTACTTTGGCCACCTCATGCGAAGAGTTGACTCATTGGACAAGACTCTGATGCTGGGAGGGATTGGGGGCAGGAGGCAAAGTGGACGACCGAGGATGAGATGGCTGGATGGCATCACTGATTCCGTGGATGTGCATCTGGGTGAACTCCGGGAGATGGTGATGGACAGGGAGGCCTGGCGTGCTGCGATTCATGGGGTCACAAAGAGTTGGACATGACTGAGCGACTGAACTGAACTGAACTGAGGAAAATCATGTTATGAATGTTTGCAGTGTTGGCTTCCCTTATTTTCCAGGCAAGAATACTGGAGCAGGTCACCATTTCCTAGTCCAGGGGATCTTCTCAACCCAGGGACTGACTCACATCTTTTACTTCTCCTGCGTTGGCTGGCAGATTCTTTGCCACTGGGGCCTCCTAGGAAGCCATAGCAGAATGCCATGATCCCGCAGGTGGGGTCTAGTAGTGAAAGATGTGTTTTACCACTATCTCACTATAAGTAAGTATTATGTGAGAAAGACAGCGATACACAAAAGCCAGGTTTTAGCAAATTTTAAGTACCTAATATGTGTCCTATCTGTAATAACCAAGTCTTACTTTCTGAGATAAATTATGATATGTATCACATGCTCTTTTTTTTTTTTGATCTGAGAGTAGAAACTAATTTTGCAGATTCAATATGAAACTCAGTGCCTTCAAAGAGGTGTCAGTTATAGTCTGTGGAACCATAAAATAAGCATTTAAAATATCTCACCAAATATACCAGTATAAAAAATGCACTTTGATTTGCATTTAGATTCAGCTAAAACTATAGGGATTCAACACTAGCGGTGTATTACACCATTATTCTTTGTTCAAAGCTCCATTACATGAAAAAGAGACAGGTATGTGGAGTTATTTAAGCCCATTCCAAAATTAGATACTATCCAATATTAAAAAGAAACTTTCTTGATGACTCTCTGAAAAACAAATAGTGGCTAGTGAAAGACTTATTAAATATAACTATTTTTGAATGATACAGGCATTGGGAAATCCATAGCTTTATTTGTATTTTAAGTGTCTAAGATGCAGAAACTGAAGAGACTTTTTCAAACTGACTATACTGCAAAAAATCTTCCATAAAATTCTATACAATTTTTTTCTTCCTTTCCCAACATTGTTTCAGAGTTGTGTTTTTTTTTTTAATCAGAAAACATATTTTTCATCTTTCCCAGTGACTGCACACGGTGCAATGTTCAGAGTCCTCCTCTTGTCACTTAGCCAAGCTATTCTCTATTTGAAAATAGAAATCAGTCATACAAGCCCAGATTTAACTTGCATTTCTTTGTTTCTCTGTATTTTTCACAATAAGAATGAGATATCGAGGGATTTTCCTCATGGTCCAGTGGTTAAGTGTTTGTGCTTCCGTTGCAGGGGCACAGGTTTGATCCCTGGTCAGGGAACTAAGACCCTATATACCTGTGGGAGAGTAAAGAAAAGGAAAGAAGGAAAAGTGAGATATTGAGAAAATGGGATTTGAAATAATGAAATTATTCAAGATAATCCTCCTAGGAGAGGATTCTTTGGTTCACTGGTCCAAAGATATTCATCCCATTCCCATTTTTTGTAATAGCTACATTGGACTGGGCTGGAATGACCCCAAGTGTGTAGTTCTTTCTCTTTGTCACAACTGCAGCAGAGCTTGCTTAGATGTTAAGGATTCTACAGTAGAAGAATAAACACATTTTGTAAAAAAGGGAATAGCAATAAAGCTTAGTTTTTGTCATCAAAGTTTAGCAATCACATCTAATCCTTTATGAAGATTTCCTATGTGCCAGATTCTAAGTGTTTTACCTATTTATTTATTTATTCTTTCACTTAATCCACTGTCCCCTGCCCTCTCCCCACTCCATGGTTTTCTGAGGTGGGCACTATTACTATTCTCAGTTTTCGTGAGAGGATAACCAATCTGTCTATGGTCAACAACTAGATTGGGGTGCAGATGGGGGCTGAATCTATGCAGCCCTGAGGAGAGCCCAAGGATTTGATGCTGCTAAAGCTCCCTCTTGGGTGATTATAATATGAAGTCAAGGCTAAAACCCACAGACTGGTTTAGATTCTAGTTTAAGGTGCTTCAACTCAAATGCTTTCAAGACCAGGCAGATAAAATAAATGAAGCAAAGAGATACAGACCCTGTACTCTAAGTAATTTGTAAAATGATAGTTCTGAATATTTTACCTGAAAGGGAGATTGCTAAAAATGCAAATTGCTGAGCCTCAGACCTACAGAAACTTTGTTCATTTTATATCAAAGTTACCCTAGGTTTTTTGGAGAAGGAAACGGCAACCCACTCCAGTGTTCTTGCCTGGAGAATCTCGGGGACGGGGGAGTCTGGTGGGCTGCCATCTACGGGGTCGCACAGAGTCGGACACGACTGAAGTGACTTAGCAGCATCCTAAGTTTTTATTTTTAAAGGTAAATTTCTGGGTGCCAGAAATCAGTTTAAGTGGTAGTATCACCATAAGTGAAAGAAAGTGAAGTTGCTCAGGCATGTCCAACTCTTTGCAATTCCATGGACTAGCCTACCAGGCTCCTCTGCCCATGGTATTTTCCAGGTAAGAATACTGGAGTGGGTTACCATTTCCTTCTCCAAGTATCACCATAGATGCTAGTGAAGTCTAGTATTCTCAGATTTGAATTTCAAATATTTTGTTGGTTTTAGGAATATTACTAGGCAACGATTACATGCCAGGAACTTCTAGGCATTAGGTAAACAGCAATGAACAAATCAAACGCCTTGCTTCTAAGTTCATGTTTTGTTGGGAAAGGGAAACAGAGTATGAACTACCAAAAAAGATGTCAAGTGGATAGGTGCGATGGAGAAAAACAAGTCAGGAACAGGGATGAAGCCTGATGGGGTAGAGGGGTCTTTACAGGATGAGGGAAGGCCTTTCTATAAGGTCTCTATGCCACAGAGCATGTGGCAGGATGAACCATGGAAACTGGAAGAGTTCAACAATGTCCAGAATAAAGTAACAACATCAAGTTACAAAGTGCAAACAGGGGAACTAGTGTTTGGAGAAGGCTGAGAGGAAAAATGAAATAGTAAAAGACATCAGAGAGGTAGTAAGGAAATGGATCACACTGGGTGGGGAAGGCCATGGTAAGTTCACTCTGTGTGACATTAGAAAACACTGGAAAATGATGGTACCCATCTTACATTTTAATCAATCCGTCCAGTTGCTGAACAGAGACTATTCCATGTGGGGAAACTGCAGAAGCAGGAAGACCAGCTGGGGAATATGGCTGCAGTCAAGGCAGGAGAAGATGGCTGTATGGCCAATGTGGTAGCAGAGGAAGCACCAAGAAGTGGTCAAATCCTGGATGAATTTTTAAGAGCAATCCCTGATGATCTTTCAAATGGATTGGATGTGGGCTGTGAATGAAAGAGGCACCAAGATGACCAGATCTGTTGTTTAGGGCAGCTGCTGCCGCTGCTGCTGCTGCTGAATTGCTTCGGTCATGTCAGACTCTGTGCAACCCTATGGCCAGCAGTCTACCAGGCTCCTCTGTTCATGGGATTCTCTAGGCAAGAGTACTAGAGTGGGTTGCCATGCCCTCCTCCAGGGGATCTTCCCAACCCAACAATCGATCCTAAGTCTCCTGGATTGCAGGGAGATTCTTTACTGCTGAGCCACCAGGGAAGCCTGTTTGGGCAGCTGTGTGTGTTAGTCGCTCAGCTCAGTTGTGTTTGACTCTTTGCGACCCCACAGACTGTGGCCCGCCAGGCTTCTCTGTCTATGGGATTCTCCAGGCAAGAATACTGGAGTGGATTGCCATTCCCTTTTCCAGAGGAACTTCCCAAGCCAGGGATCAAATGCTGGTCTCCTGCATTGCAGGCAGGTTCTTTACCATTTGAGCTACAGGGAAGTCCTGTTTGGGCAGCTAGTGCTCAGTAAATCTGATAAAGATAAAATACTCTTCCCAGCAAATTTCCAGTTGGGCACCAGTGTGGAGCTTCTTTTACTTATGACTAAAGTAAGTTCCTTCCCTGAAACACTGAAGGTGAAATACGGGAGCACATTAACTTGCAAAGAACTGTGATTCATTAAAACCCACATTCTTCTTGACATGAAACACTGAACACATGACATCTCTTTCATCTCATTACTTGCAACTAAAAAAGAAAAAGGTAAAAAGCTAATTTTCTCAGTGATATTCATATCAGAAGGGAATTGACTTTTTTCCCGTGTTAATTCATTAATGCGTTTAGTAATTCTTGAATATGCATAGATATTTGAAACACTTTAATCATTAATAGTAAACACAAAAAAGTGCCTCATATAAGAACCAAAAGGTAGATAGCCAGAAGAAAATTCCCTTACTCTATTTCTTTCATTTGCAGAGCTTACCTCCCATTTCTGGATCAAGTTTTAAAATAAGTACTATTAATCCCCAAATCACTGTTGTTTCATGTATTTAAAAATCTATCCTGTCTTCAGATTGAGGTTAATAAAAGGTTGTATCTAAAAAAAGATGTAATTCTTATTTAACAAGAACTGTGTAACCTGTTATATGTTCGTGTATTAGTATTGTTCAAAACCTGCAGCAGCCCATAGGTTTTGAATTTTGAATTAACGCTCTTCTCTTCATTTATTTAGTTCTTGTCTTCTTGCTCTATTTCCAAAGGCTGTGTCCCATGTTTCTGTTTTATTGTAAACCACATCCAACTCTTCTTTGAATAAACACAATATGAATTATAAATGAATGTAAATGTTTGAGCTGACTTTTAAATGCCTACTCTGTATTCTTGATCTAACCTCCATTTAAGCTTTGATCATTGTGCAGAGTATTTGTTAATGATTCCAAAATTTAAGGACAAGTTTAACATTCAAGAACCATGGGGAGTAAGCACACAGGACTTCCTAAGCGAAAGCGTTAGTGGCTCAATCGTGTCCAATTCTTTGTGACCCCATGGACTGTAGCCCACTAGGACTCTCTGCCCATGGAACTTTCCAGGCAAGAATAATGGCATGGGTAGCCATTCCCTTCTCCAGGGGATCTTCTCAACCTGGGGATTGAACCTGGGTTTCCCACATTGCAGGCTTTACTGTCTGAAAAGAGCCCATAGTACTCCCCATACAACCCCATAAAACCACAACTAGGCCTACCTATCATAAGCAGTGTTTTCACCTGACTTCAGCAATGGTGATTTTAAAATGTATTACCTTTCTTATTAACACTTACGGCAACTTGGGACAGAAAATTATTTAAGAGGTAGTGATACTTGGCAAGAGAAATTCTACAAAGACTTTGCCCTCTAATGGAGGACAAAAATCTGCTGAGGGATAGTTTCATGTAAAGACAAATTGGCTTTATCTGGGAATCCAGATTGCACAGCAGGGAAAAATCATTCTGAAGGTACAGGAAAACGAAAAATGTATATCCCAGGGTTTCAGGGTTATATATGAAAAGGTACCTATTTAGAAACTGCAACAATATTTGATGGAATATTTTATTAATAGATGATAAGGCTTTCAGTAAACACATGCTCCACATCTTCAAAGTACTGAGGAATAGATGAAATAAAAGAAAATTTGCACACAAGTTGAAAATGTCTTGCTTTGGCCGCTGTGGGTTAAGGCTGTCAAGTAAATTCCAACACAGTGCCCTGCAAAGTGAATTCAAAGCAGAGAATAAACGTGAGCATACACTCACATGCACACACGAATACCAATGTGACTTTGTGGCCTAGATTTCAAGGGGAAGATAAGACAGACATTCATCAGGATGTTGCTATGGTCTAAAAATAGTAGAGGAGTCTCTGAACTATCCATGTTTCACTGATCGGCACATCTGAGGGAATGCTCCTTTATACATTGATGCATTATCTTTATCATTGTAATTGATGCCTAATGCTTTTCTACCCACCAAAAGCAGTCTTGAATGGAAGGGACATTAATCTCCTTGTAAGATGATCATCACTTTGAAATCCTAAGTGATCTCACGTTTCCTAACAGCTTAAATCACAACACTGAAGGGAACAATAATACAGAGTGCTACTGATTCATTTCCTGACTACCAAGAGATATGATCTCACATACCTGAGCACCCTGGTGAGTTTTGATATTATTTCCAGGTACCAGAGGGTGGAGAAGAAAGATCACTCTGCCTTTCCTAGAGTAGGTGGGAGGCCTTAACACAATCCAGAGACCTTGAGGGGCCAACACAGGAAGAAATTTTTTTCATTTTACCTAAAATGATGCTCTAGAACTTGAGTGTGACTCATCATGGCCATCAAAGAGCCTGAATTTCCTAATGAAAAGTGCTACAAGAGGCATTTTCCTTTTTTTACATTAACATAATATTTTCACAATGAGTTCTTTAAAAAAGCATAGAATATATCAAGGCAGCTATGTCTATGACAAGAGTCTTAACCTGTATTTGGAAGTATGGACAGGCTTTCAAAATTCTGATCACTTGAAAACCCCCAGGGGGTAAAAGTGAAATGAGGTCCCAGGGGCTCAGATTTATTTAAAGGGAAACTCTTAAAAAAAAAAAAAAAACTTTTAATGGAAGTTTTTAATAAAATTCCAGAATACTGGAGTGGGTAGCCTTTCCCTTCTCCGGGGGATCATCCCAACCCAGGTATCAAACCCAGGTCTCCCACACTGCAGGCAGATTCTTCACCAGCTGAGCCACAAGGGAAGCCCAAAGGGAAAAGAATATCAGATAAAACAGTCTAAACAGTAATAATTGCCCACTAAAAATTTACTGAATGATTACAAACAAGTTTCTCCTATGTGTGTGTTAGTCACTCAGTTGTGTCTGACTCTTTGCAACCCCATGGAATGTAGCCCACCAGGCTCTTCTATCCAAGGAATTCTCCAGGCAAGAATACTGGAGTGGGTAGCCATCCCCTTCTCCAGGGAATCTTCCTGACTCAGGGATCAAACCCAGGTCTCTTGCTTTCCAGGCAGATTCTTTACCATCCTGAGCCACCAAGGAAGACCCCTTATATGTGTACTGACAAAAAAAAGTCTATAAAGTGACAGCAGCAAGTTGTAGAAATATATTCATAACACGAGGCTATTTTAAAGATGTATATATATACATAGTTGTTCTCAGGAAAAACAGTCTGGAAAATTATATACCAAATTATTGAAAGTGTTTTCCTCTGGGATGCTAGTTAAACCAGCAATTAATGCAAACTTACACAGCTTATGCTGTTTCAAATTTTTACAAGTACATACTACTTTTATTTTTTAAAAATGCTGGATAAAAGCAAAACTCAATGAAATGCATGGTCGAAATTCAAGACACTGAAAATAATCAAAATAATGTAATGTTTTTCCCAGGTACCAGTGAAAGTTTCCAGAAGGTATAGAAGAGAGTTGGCTGGATTGAGAGTCACAATTAGTGACAAAAGCATGCTGTGACTTTGGAAACAAAATAGCAGTAAGCTGGTAAGCAGGCGGGAGGAAGATTTTGGTCCAGTCCTGTGTGTGCAAGTAGCTTGGGTGGTGGTTTAGTTGCTAAGTCCAGTCCGACTTGCTTGCGACCCCCTGGACTGTAGCTCTCAAGGCTCCTCTGTCCACGGGATTTCCCAAGCGAGAGCCATTTCCTTCTCCAGGGGATCTTCCTGACTCAGGGATGGAACCTGTGTCTCCTACATTGCTGGCAGATTCTTTATTCCTGAGACACCAGGGTAGCCCCAAACTTGGGGACAGGATTCAAAAATCCAGAAGCCAGTATTGCGTGGCAACTGCTTTCCCAGGTAGTCAGACATGTATTCAGCTCTTTCTAGACTATCAACACCAACATTTCTCTATTTATTTAGAAACAATGCCCAGTGTGCAACAACGTGACCAGGGTAAAAAGAAGTGGGGAATGATGCACTCCTTGGCAGGTATAATTCCTTCAAATAAGGTTGTATGAGGGTGGCCATAGAAACAGCCTGCGAGCAGGTACTTTTCATCGTCACATCTAGATAAGGAAGGATCAACTGCCTCAGATTTTCTAAGACATGCACTCTCTTTCTCATGGCAGGGGCGTCAAGAGTTGATCGAGTAGTGTCTGAAACAATGGAAGCTGTGGAGACTAGAAACTGAGGAAGAGGCTGAACACAAACTGCGTTCTTAAGTTTTTGTAATTTAAAGTCTGGTGGGAAGTTTCTACCACGATTCACAGGGACCACAAAAGGGACAGGGTTTCAACCTGGGCACAAGGAACTATTGTCTAGTTGTTGCTCCAGAAATGGAACTCCTGTAAAACTTAGGGTTCCTGATTAGGGTAAGGTACATATATCACTGGATAAACACTAGTGGCTGACAAACTCTTTTTGTTCAAAACTGACGATTTAGAAAACAAAACAAACAATGACAGTTTTGGGGTTTATCAAAATGAACAAAGATAAAGCATGAAAACTCATAGGAAGAGTTACTTTATTAACAAGACAGCCCCGGCTGACACGTGTGGTACCCACTGCACCTCTGACCCCTACTCCCCTAGACTGGGTGCTTCCCAAAGGAAGAGAGAATGCCTGTCTCACTCTTGTCTCCCTAGTGTACCACCAACACTGAAACATACCGACTCAACGGTATGGTTTGTAACACCTTTTTACTCCAATGTTCTGAATCAAGAGTTTGACTCAAACTTTTGATTCAATGTTTTGAATACAAAACAGCAGCATCAGTCTCCTTCACTGTCTCGAACATGCTGACAATTTGGTGATGCAGGGAGATGGGCATTTAGCCATGGAGATGTATTAATATACTCAGGAGCTCTAATTTAGAGTTATTGTGAACAGAGGAAATCAGATATCCAATCCCTTTTTGTCAATAATGTGTGAAAAACCTTTTAGTTAGTATAAGAGAACACACTGACTCCTCTTTTAACCTATCTCCAATGTTACTTCAGATATTTAAGGGAGAACTCACTTGCAGAAAAATCCCATGCTAGCTTTTGCTCCAGAATCCTGGGGTGGTTATTAGCAGTGCAGCCTCTGAGCAGAGACAGTGTGAATTCAAGTGCAGACTGATAATAACTGTATGCATTTAGGCAAGTCAGCTTGTCAAGTCTCAGTTTTCTTACCAGGAAAATGGGTTCCCTGAAACTAAAATACACATTAGTCACTCAGTCATGTCTGACTCTTTGTGACCTCATGACTGTAGCCCAACAGGCTCCTCTGTTCACAGAATTCTCTAGGCAAGAATACTGAAGTGGGTAGCCATTCCCTTCTCCGGGAGATCTTCCTGACCCAGGGATCAAACCTGGATCTTCTGCATTGCAGGCAGATTCTTTACCATCTGAGCCACCAGAGAAGTCCAAAATACAAATTAAGTACTTACTTAGTATGGTACTTGGTGCATGGACAGTCCTAAATATCTGTTATATTGATACATTTGCTTTGACTTTTCACTTCCAATCATGCCTCAGCTCAACATACGGCAAATAAAAACAGTTGAAATTATATACTTATTTATTCTTTATTAATACTGAACTAGGCAGATCTGTATCTCTCAGTTGTCAGCAAATAACATACACAAATTTTTATATATATACAAATATATACAAGTATTTGTATAAAACTGGATACTCATGATTTTAAATTTAACAAATATCATCAGGTAAAAAGTATGCTATCATACTGAGTTAATTTTTCTCTTAATGTTCAGCCTGAAATAGAAGTATACTTTACATAAGATCCTAACAAAAAGGTTAATACAAGTAAGCCATGAACACTGCATATTTGACCACTTGATTAGATTGAGAAGAAATGGAATAACTTATAGTATCATGTAGAGAAACAAGCAATCAAAGCACATGAGTCTGAAAAAATGGAGTTATCCTAAACGGGTCAAAATCAGCACCTGAGGAATGCAATTCCACTACTTTCACTTAGAGCGAATCATTCTTTCAAGCACACTGTACCTCACGCAGACAAGCACTTCTTCAAGGAGTACTTGTTTAAGCAGATCCCTTTGTACAAAAATGAAACAAATCAAGTCCTTGCATTCAGTAAAAGTTGAAGGTTTAAGCTGAGGACATTTCCAAAGCCCATAGGCTTGCTAAAATCATCCACATGGCTGATGTAATGCTGTTGCTTTTTCTTAAGAAAAAGCAGTTCAACCAAGGATGGTGGATGGCAGAGAAATCAGTGGGTGACACATGGAAAAACCAACAGGGGGAGGATTTTTAGGGTGCTCGTACTCTGCAGCTCAGCTGGGTCCAACTCTTTGTGACCCCATGGACTGCAGTCCCCCAAGCTCCTTTGTCCATAGAATTTTGCAGGCAAGAATACTGGAGTGGGTTGCCATTTCCTACTCCCAACTGTTAGGGCAGGGTAGCAAAATAGCTTCTCTGAAAGGAGAAGAGTCAAGAGTAAGTGAAAACACAGTCCTTATTTATTTGATGTCTCTCTTTTATACCCCTCACAGCTGTCATATTGGAGATGCTGAGCAACAGGAACAGTTTTAACTTACAAGAGGGCATTAAGATAACACAATGACTATCGGTCAAAACAAACAAAAAAACTGGCTAAAATGGAAAATAAACTATAGAATTAGATGTTTCATGTGTTTTATAGCAATCTCATAGAAAATGGTAATGTTTTCTAAAATTACAATATTTCATATGCTCTAAGCTGAATGTCAAAATTAGATAACATCATCTGCAATTGTAGTATCAAAAATCTGATAGCATATCTGCTTCTCCTTTCCACTTGTGACATTATATGACCTGATGAAGAATTCCAGCCATGGATATGCATCTATAAATCAAAAAATGAAGTGATACTGAATCATTAAAACGAAACAAATAACTCTGAAATATGTATCTAAGCATAACACTTAACTAGTAAAATTAACATATTTAATTTAGCTTGAGGAGTAAATAAATAAACTCACCAAATTTAACATCATCTGTTCTTTCAAATACACAGTGGCTTCACGTACTGTTTTGCAGCAACTCTGACTAATTTGAATTTTTCCCAAATGACATGAAAAAGTAACAATGTAGGGTTTTCAAAACATTTGATATCATAGGTAGTAATCTAAATCATTCCCAACTTTTTTTCATTTTATCTTTTGGCTGTGCTGGGTCTTTGCTGCTACTTGGGCTTTCTTCTCTAGTTACAGAGAGCGGGAGCTACTCTTCTTTGCAGAGCACGGGCTTCTCATTACGGTGGCTTCTCTTGTTGCAGAACACAGGCTCCAGAGCACGTGGGCTTCAGCAGTTGAGCCACAGCAGCCTCTAAAGTGCAGGCTCAGTAGTTACAAGCACACAGGCTTAGCTGCCTTGTGGCATGTGGGATCTTCGTGAGCCAAGGACTGAACGCATGTCTCCTGCACTGGAAGGCAGATTCTCAACCACTGGACCACCAGGGAAGTCCCTGGTGGGGACTTTTCTTTTTTTTTTTTTCCCTGCTGAGTGCTTACTGATCTCCCCTGTTTTGTTTTTCCTGGTTGACTGAGAAGAAAACCAGCTCACCTTTACATCTGTCTAGCTGAAAGCTCTGTCAGGTACCAGGTACTCTGTCCAGGCAATATGGCAGCCACAAGTGCCATTTCTAAGCTTTGGTCACGACCACAGTGAATCTGCATATAGCTTCTAGAACGGTCTGGTAATATTTCTTCAAGTTTGAATTTGAAAGACACTTAATATAATCCTAACTATTGGCAAGGGTCAAGCAAGACAGGCTTCTCTCACCCTGTCAGTAGAACCATAAAGAGGGAAAATACTCTTGAAAAGCAAGCTGGTGGTATGTATCAAAAGCCTATGCTTTTTGATATGACTGTTTTATTTTCAAATATTTATCCAAAAGAATCCAAACAGCCAATAAAAATGAAAACTGACATCAAATAAAAGTATGTAAGTTAGACTTAGTTATGGATGTACAAAAACTCTCTCTTTGGAATTGTTATAAAATGCAAAGACTGACCAGGGGAAAATAAAACCTGATTTAAGACAAACTGTAAAAGTTAAACTGACAACAGCTAAATTTGCTGCTGGTAAAATCTATTACTGATGAAAAATTGTTAGAAGTCGTCAAATTGCCTTAAAATGATTTAGATCTGCACATTTAAGGCAAAGAGAAATAATGGCCACAAAAGGAAGTAGGTGTAATCAATGCAATCTGACTTGAAGACTGGCTGATGAATCAAATATTACACAGAAAACAACAAAAGCCAGCAAAATATTTAGCAAAATAAAAACTTATAAAATCTGAAATTAGTTAATATTGAATAAACAATTCATCAGTGAACTGGCTAAGTGAATTTTTTATAGGAAATGTTTGTCAAAATTTCATTCCTGTTGGCTTAATTTCAACTGTTTGTATGCGTAAGCAGCTTATCAAATGTGTTTGTGATCAAAACTGCCTCCCCCTGATACATTTCAAAATATATAAAAAATCTTTTTTTTCATTTAAGGAATGATGATTCATACCTGTCTTATCCGTGCCACAGTCTTCATCAGTAGGTAGGTCATATAGTCTCATCAATCACTACTCTATAAATTTATTTGGATTCAGATTTCAAAACTTTTTTACCTCTAAAAGTCCAGAGATTAGCCATAAGCTAAGTATTATTTCAAGAAAAAGAATGAATGGCATTAATAAATATTACTGCCTACCAATTTTTGCTCCTGGAGGACAAAACATATCCATGATCATTTCCATACTGTGCTGAAGATTATCATTGTTTAAGACTTCTGATGCTGGAATCTGGAAGAAGTTTTCCTTAAGAAAAACATGAAGAAACAAGGAAATGATCAGAAATTATAATCAATGTGAAAGTACTTGAATATTATCTAATTAAAAGTAATCTATACTATTTCACCCTATTCATATTGTAAAATTCATAAACTAGAGTGCTAAACTCTAAAATCTAATTCATTACTTTAATCTAAAGACAGCTTTGAGATACATATAAAATCAAATTAGATTGCCTTGACATATGATAAAAGTAATGAGCAGAGCACAATGAAGTTTACTATTCTCTTGACAGCACATAGACTAAGCACCTACAAGGTCTAAGTGTCAAGTTTAAAACAGTATAATATATACTATATATTTATTTGTTTAACTTTTTCTCCTCTACTATTTGTAAGATCCAGAAGGGAAAGGAGTTTGCTTGCTTCACTCATTGCCATATTCCTATCACAAAGAATGGCACTTGACACAGTGCAGGTGCTGATTAAATATTTAATAAATGGATAAACTGCTTAGGCAGAAGAAAAGCTGTCCTCTTCTTTATCCCAGATTTTTTTTCCCAGTGTGTGTAGTAAAAAAATTAACCTCACTGGCCTTTGCCCTCAGTTTCTGAGAGGTAATCTCTAAAACCTTGGGACATCATGCCTCACAGGCGTGTCTGCATTTGCCTGGGGAACTTGGGTCACTCTAACACTGTGATTTAGGGTGGAGAGTTTGGAGCATGTGGTTTTAACTTGACCACTGGAGGGGCTGAAGACTGAGACAAGTCACATGGGCAGCCAATAATGACCACCTGATGAAGCTCCAATAAAAACTGGATACTACGGCTCCTTTGGGCTTCCCTGGTTGGCAATGCCTCATGTGTACTGCTACACATCATTACCAGGAAAGAAACACTGTCCACGACTCCACAGGAAGAGAACAAATGGAAGCTCCATGTTTGAAACTTTCCTGGATTCATTTATGCACCTCTTCCCTTGATGATTTTAACCTATACCCTTTAGCCATAATAAATTGTTAACAGTGAGCATTAATGGCTCACAGTAAGTTCTGTGAGTCTTTCTAGTAAAAGAGTGGTTGTGGAGACCTCTGTGCTTTCAATTGGTGTCAGAGGTAAGGGTCTTGGTCTCAGGAACCCCTCAACTGGAAATTGTTAGAAATGAAGGAAGTCTTGTGGATAGCTACCAAGATTCACATAATACAAAGGATCTTCCCATAAAAGTAATTTCATTCTTTCTAATATGAAATGTTGGAGACTTAAAAAAGCCAAGTGAAATGCTAATAGATATTGCCTAAGGGTGTGGCCACGCCTGTGCCTTCAGTCCTTGGAGTAGAACTTCAGCATGGTATGGAGGAGTCTTTCCTTAAATTCTTATTTTTCAATTTTTAACTATTCACATATTAAGATTATACTGTCAAATCAAATGAGAGTAAATACATAATTTAAGATTTATGTGCTTGTGTTTTACTTATTCTTCTGAGTTGCCTTAAATGTTCTCAGTAATAAGGTAGGCATGAATAAATATATTAAAATTAAATATATTAAAATATATTAAAAGTGATATTTTAGGAATATCTTCACTATCTCTGTTACTTACAGAATCCATGAGGTAAGCTTCCAATACTCCCGTTCCATCGTCAAGAGTAAATGTCATCACAAACACTTGTTGGAGGGGAACAATGCCCAGTGCTAATGAAGGAAAAAAGTTGAAACCATATCAATCTATGTCTTTTTTCTTTGACCACACTGTGCTCCCTCCAGTAAAAGCATGGAGTCTCACAACCACTGGATCACTATGCCTTTTAATAAAAGTAAAGAAAAAATTGTTTTGTGATAATATGTTCCTGTTAATCTTGTTTACTAAAATAACTCAAGACTGAAAAAAAAAAGGGGGCACTCCTTTTTGTTCCCTAATACTAATATGTTAAGCTCATTTCAGAAGGGTAATTTTGGAGTATTACACTACACCTATATAGAGACAATGACTCAAGAGCAACAGTATCTTTTTTTGTTAATTTTATTGTCAAAAATTTATGTTTTGGCTGCACTGGGTCTTCCTTGCTGCATGGGAGCTTTTTCCAGTTGTGAGTAGCAAGCAGGGGCTTCTCACTGTGGTGGCTTCTCTTGTTGCAGAGCACAGGCTCTAGAGTATGGGCTCAGTAACCGGGGTGCATGGGCTTAGCTGCTCTGCGGCATGTGGGATCTTCCCAGACGTGGGATGGAACCCATATCCTTGTATTGGCAGGTGGATTCTTAACCACTGGACCATCAGAAAAGTCCCAGTATCTTTTTAAAAAAAACTAACTTTTGATATAGCATTATCTTTAAAATGAATCGATCTTCATAGAAAATATAAAAATGAATTCAAGAAAGGCAATTCAATGCATGTTAGTTTATGAAAGGGAAAATTTAAATGCCAGTATGTTTTTACAAAAAACAGCATACAGTTCAATGGTTAGGATTTTGTAACCTCTCTCTATCCTCTGGATTTTAAGCACAGAGATCACTTATTTTTTAAAAGATAGTATTTGGTTGAATGATGTCAGAATCTGAGATTTCATAATTTGGTTAAGATGAGGAAAAAGGAAGAAATTAAAGTGATACTAAATCATATGAAAATGTATAGGTTAAAATGAATATCTTACTTTGGGTCTATAAATAAAAGACATTCAAAATGCTTATATAATGGAATATTGTCTTCCATCTGTGGAATTCATATTCAAATATGACTAATAAAGGGGGCAAGTAAGAAAAATAAATTAGGGCATAGAGATATGAGAGAAATCATTAATATAGAGGAATTGATTTTACAGATCCAAAAGTCCTCAGCAGACTGTGGGCTAAAACCAAGAAGGATGAACATAAAACCTACTCTAAGGGACCAATAAGCAAACAAAGAACTACGGTAAGTACAGGATGACAAGACCAAGCTTAAAGTACCCAGCAAGAAACTCATGCAAAAGTTAACCTGGCCTTTAACTGGATCACAAACAAAATATGAATTAGTGGTATCATATAGCTAGATTAAAAGACAGAGAAAACAAAACCAAGAATACAAACCAATATCTACACAATAAAATTTTCAGGCAAGCAGGAGCACTGTCCAATTTTAGGGAAAAAAGGTTTTCTCCATATTCCAAATTGGCCAACATCTGCAGCCCTATTTCTAGCTTTGAGTACCAGACTTTGAAAAGAAGATGGGTAAAATGGAATGCTTATTGAAGAGGAAAAATAAAGCAGTAAGAAACATGGGAAAGTACCAAAGGAAGTGTGGGCACCTGCTTGGAGAAATAAGGACTTAATGAATACTTGACAGATTACCTTCAAACGCACAGTCTACTGATTTTATACGAGGGAACACATGGACTCTAATTCTGTTAATAGGAGGCAGAATGTGGCCCATGTTGAAACTGCAGGTAAGCAGGTTTTGCCCCACTGTTAAGTACTGCATCTAAAAAGTAAGAGATTTGTTACCTTACATTGTAAATCCCATGGACAGAGCAGCCTGGTGGGCTGCTGTCTGTGGGGTTGCACAGAATTGTACACGACTGAAGTGACTTAGCAATGTAAATGGCTCCCCAGTCGCTGGGGAGTTTTAAGCCAAGGCTGGATGACCACAGTTAATAATGTGATATAAAACGACTCTTATTATTCCAGCTAAAGACTTGTATTGGGTAAAAAGTTGTAATAGCTAGCTCTAAAATTCTTTTCAAACCCAAGATACCATAAACTGCAGAGATTTTTCACAAGTTGTATTTATGATTAATACTGAATTACTAAAAATTAAATGTAATAAATGAAAAATACTGGCAGATTCTTAGAAGTACATTTCCAGGTTTTTTAAGTATTTAAATTTTTATTATGATCACCGTGAATGGTTCTGCTTAAGAAAAACTAAACTTTAGCATAACCTTTGCTCTGATTTGAAAATATCCACAGATACTGAAATATTATGAGTGAGACTATCCTATACAAAGATAGTTACAATTACAGGACATAGAAATTTAGCTAACCTTCTGCCACAGAAGAAGGAATCCACGATGTTTTATTAACCAGGGAATTTAGATTTTGTATTGGTCTCAAACTAGAGCAGTGTTTACATCTGAAATCAATAAAAGAAAAAATGATTTATTATAAGTAATTATTATAACTCATTTAATTATTATAAATCTTTGCTGTGCAAGTACACACAATTTAAAAAGTATATTATTAAACAAAAGATCTCTGCAATTTCTGTATTTTAATGTGCATATTATAAACAATAAATAAAAAATAAACTTTTTACAATAGAAGCAATCAAAAAAGATAGTACAGTCAAAATATACATTGCTAAGTAGACAATGAGAAAGGTTCCAGGTGCAGGCTGTTAATTAATTTGGCTAATTTCCTTATTTGGTAAAGTGGAAAAACTCTAAAGATTCTTTCGATTTATGGCTCTAAGAACAATATGTAATACCCAAAACCTTAAATTTATAAATATAGCCAATAGGAGAAAGTTACTCTAACTAAAGAAGTTAGTACTAGGACATATTTAGAGAATCATAGTTTATGATGCCTAATGCTAGTTAGGGGCTTCCTAGGTGGCAGAGTGGTAAAAATTCTGCCTGTCAATGCAGGAGATGTGGGTTCAATCACTGGGCTAGGAAGATCTTCTGGAGGAAACGCTAACCCACGCCAGTATTCTTGCCAGGATAATTCAATGGACAGGGGAGCTTGATGGGCTACAGTCCATGGAGTCGCAGAGCTGGACAAGACTGAGCAACTGAGCATGCATGCACAGTACTATATTTATTCTGTGTATATTTATTCTGTGTAATATAAATCAATCTAAAATCACATAATACACTTAAATTGTACATTATCTAGTAAAGATATTTTGCTTTACTTATATATAAACCCTGATGCTGGGAGGGATTAGGGGCAGGAGGAGAAGGGGACAACAGAGGATGAGATGGCTGAATGGCATCACCGACTCAATGGACATGAGTCTGAGTGAACTCCAGGAGTTGGTGATGGACAGGGAGGCCTGGCATATTGTGATTCATGGGGTCACAAAGAATTGGACATGACTGAGTGACTGAACTGAACTGAATTGACTTTTTATTATATATATTAATGTTTAGAGGATGTTGATAAGAAAATACACTTGGATAAAAATATACAATTAACATTTAAAAGGTTCATGCAGAATACTTTTCATTTGCAATCTAGGGAGGAACAGAGGGTAACTATATTAAATATTATCTCCTTCCACTCTTCAAATACACCAAAGCATCTTCTTTAACACAAAAAGCTAACTGGGTGAGTTACCTTCAAAAATGGCTGTAATACTAAACTTTAGAGATTGATAAAGTAACTATACAAATTAAAAATTAAAGAGTAACAAGCATAAATTAGAGAATTCATTACTTCCAAAGTAATGAAAGAGGAAAAAGGAGAAAAATAAGAACATTTTTATAAATTAATCCAATAGATGATTGGAGAAAAAAAATAAAGTAATAACAAAAAAGGGTGAGAACAGAAACAACAATACTATGGTAAGTGTGGAGAAGGAAATGGCAACCCACTCCAGTATTCCTGCCTGGAGAATCTCACGGACAGAGGGGCTTGGTGGGCTACAGTCCATGCAGTCACACGAGTTGGACATGACTTAGCAACTAAACCATCACCACCACCACCAAGTGTAAAACAACATGAAATATAATGTAGAAATAAAACCTAGATGTTTCAGTAATTGACTTATTTTAAAATCACCTACAAAAAACAACTAAAATCTATTGGTATTTATTTATGAGACCTACTAAAATATAACAACAAAGAAATATAAAAGCAATGGGATGAGAATAAGATACACCATGCAATTACCAACCAAAAAAACTGATACAGTTATAAGAATGTGAAAAAAACATTACAGCAAAAAATCACGATTATAGATGAAGTTATTACATAAGGATATATAGTACACTGAAGTCACCAAGAAGATGAAATGCTGAACCTGAATGAACAAACAAAAAAGACTCAAAACATATAAAGTACACATTGACAGAATAAAACGTCACAAACCCACAATCACAGAGGACATTAACCATAACCTCTAAGAAGGTACTATACAGTTAAAATCACAAAGGAAAGAAGGTTTGGATACAATTAATAAGCTTGTCTAATGGACATAACTAACCACTACTAAACATTAAACACAACTGTTAGAAAATACATTCTTTTAAAAATCTACTTAGTATGTACAAATTATGAACAAACATATTCCTTGATAAAGCAAAGAAGGATCACTATGAAATACATCAAGTTATTCGGTTAAAAGTAATTAACTAAAATATAAATAAGAAAGTAGCACATAAAATGAGTGTGTGAAAAATTTTAAATACACAGTGAAATAATTCATAGGCCAAAGAAATAATAATGGAAATTGTGAAACATTTAGAAATGACAAGAAAAACAGTATTCAATATAAACATTTAAACGTATACTAAAAAACAATGAATTAAGAGAGGCAAACATTCAATTTAAAATATTACATAAATGGAGTACTAAGGAAACCTACAGAAAGTAAAGGAAAAAATTAAAGAACAATAATAAACAAAATACAGACCATCAACAAAAACAAAAGCTAGTTGCTTTGGCAAAAAAGGCCAAGGGTTAAAAAGTTCCAAATAATATGAAGTGAATTCAAGAAGAGATAAAAAGAAGACTGAAGTACTATGAATAATCTTACGTCAATAAATTTAAACCTGAAAAACAAATGAAATACTATTCTAGAAAACTTTCATTACTAAAATAGATTCAAGGACAAACAAATTCTTAAAAGATGTGCAACTGCTAAAAAACTGAAGCAGTAGTTTCAGTTTATCAAAAAAGTATCATACACAGAAATCTAAGTAAAGTTTTATAAAAACTTTAAGGTCTTGCCAAACATTTTGGTAAATATGACTATACTAATATTGGAAAAACCTATAAAATAAAAAGAACCACAGAGTTAAAAAAGTATAGGGCGGACTAGAAGTTTGATGAGATGCATGTAACTGCATACAAAAGCTTACAAATAATTCTTTGTAGAATTATTACAGTCGGCTAAACACACACACGGAGAAGGCAACGGCAACCCACTCCAGTACTCTTGCCTGGAAAATCTCATGGCTGGAGGAGCCTGGTAGGCTGCAGTCCATGGGGTCGCTAAGAGTCTGACACGACTGAGCGACTTCACTTTCACTTTTCACTTTCATGCATTGGAGAAGGAAATGGCAACCCACTCCAGTGTTCTTGCCTGGAGAATCCCAGGGACGGGGAAGCCTGGTGGGCTGCCGTCTGTGGGGTCGCACAGAGTCGGACACGACTGAAGCGACTTAGCAGCAGCAGCAAACACACACAGGACTTCCCTGATGGTTCAGACAGTACAGAATCTGCCTGCAATGTGGGAGATATGGGTTCGATCCCTGGGTTGGGAAGATCCCCTGGAGGAGGGCATGGCAACCCACTCTAGTATTCTTACCTGGAGAATCCCTATGGACAGAGGAGCTTGGCGGGCTATAGTCCATGGGGGTCACAGAATCAAACACAATTGAGTGACTAAGCACACGGCACAAACACACACAAGAACCAAAACAGGGGCCAATAATTCAATAGGAAAAACAAGTGAAAAATGTGTAAACGGAATTCACAGAAGAGAAAACCTAAACAGCCAATAAACATGCTGCTGCTGCTGCTAAGTCGCTTCAGTCGTGTCCGACTCTGTGCGACCCCATAGATGGTAGCCCACCAGGCTCCCCCATCCCTGGGATTCTCCTGGCAAGAACACTGGAGTGGGTTGCCGTTTCTTTCTCCAATGCATGAAAGTGAGAAGTGAAAGTGAAGTCACTCAGTCGTGTCCGACTCTTAGCGACCCCATGTACTGCAGCCCACCAGGCTCCTCCGCCCATGGGATTTTCCAGGCAAGAGTGCTGGGGTGGGGTGCCACTGCCTTCTCTTCAATTAACATGAGAGATGTTTAAACTCACAAAAACAACAGATACTACTTGATGCTCATCAGTCTAACAAAATCATAAGTTGGACTAATACCAAGAGCTAAGTGTCAAAGAGAATCCAAGGTAAACACATTTTTACACATTGCTGATTCAACCATATGGCAATCCACTCCAGTATTCTTGCCTGGAGAATTCCATAGATAGAGGAATCTGGAAGGCTATAGTCCATAGAGTCACAAATGGTCAGACACAACTGAAACAACTTAGCACGCACACATGCATGACTGGACCATAATCATTGGAAAACAATCTGGTATTTTCCAATAAAGCAGAAAATATTCTATAACCCAAGGTTTCACAAAGCAGAACCCTTTGACTGTTTGATCAGGTGAAAACACAATGTTGTCTACACTGCCTCTTTCCAAACCTAGTAAGTAGCTCCTAATGTAATTTGATAACTTTTACTTTCTCACTGGCAACTCATTTATAACTTTGTGGCACAGAAATTCTGGAATTCAATTACTTAACTTTTACTAGGATGCAGCTCTAAACTTTCTCTGTAACAAGCATCTAAATTTTTAGAAAGCAAATGAACATTAGCCTTTAGGGCAGCCTTAAACCTGGCAGAGTACAGACACTCAATATACATGCTACTCAAAGAGAGACATATACCAAAAAAAGTCTATCATCTATAAACTGGTACTCAACCACTATCCACTGAATACAGTAACAACTGGGATAAAATAATGAACAAATAAATAAAATTAAAAGTTCCCATTATTGAAAACATACCCATAGTGATGTATTTTTCCTTGTATAAGAAATGGAGCTGAAAGGTCAAGGACTTCCAGGTCCTCATGGCCAGATCTTACAGGAATTACACTATGAAACTTGTCTGAGAGTTTGCAGATTTCACTGAGTGTACCTCCTATTAAAAGGGAACAAGTAAACATTTCAAATACAAATATAAAGTAGACAAATTGGAGTATTTACTGTGCAACACCTTAAAGGCAGTAAAAGACTAAAAGGATAGACAGAAAAAGACAACAAATGCCATAAATTTAACACACTTATACATTTATCGTTAAAAACAGCAATTTGTAAACTTAGGATCCTATTCATTGATTAAAGAAACCACTGAGAAAAAAAGGCTGAGATATGAGCAAAATAAAAGGTTTATGAAATATGAACCATCATCTTTTAAAATTTATACAAATTGCTCTTAATGCCTGGAACACTTTGGTTCAAATGACCTAAAAAGAATTTGAGAATGAAAAAATGACGGGATCCCCATTATCAAGTTTTCTATATACTACTACTATCTAGGCAAATTTACCCTTGAGTTTGAAATGAATCTTTTCAGTTTTCAGTTCAGTTCAGTCACTCAGTCATACCTCTTTGAGATGCCATAGACTGCAGCACGACAGGCCTCCCTGTCCGTCACCACCTCCAGAGTTTACTCAAATTCATGTCTACTGAGTTGGTGATGCCATCCAACCATCTCATCCTCTGTCATTCCCTTCTCCACCTGCCACCAACCCCTCCCAGCATCAGGGTCTTTTCAAATGAGTCAGTTCTTTGCATCAAGTGGCCAAAGTATTGAAGTTTCAGCTTCAGCATCAGTCCTTCCAATGAATACTCAGGGCTGATCTCCTTGCAATCCAAGGGACTCTCAAGAGTCTTCTCCAACACCACAGTTCAAAAGCATCAATTCTTTGGCACTCAGCCTTCTTCACAGTCCAACTCTCACATCCATACATGACTACTGGAAAAACCATAGCCTTGACTAGATGGACCTT
>SJYA01000603.1:471664-551658 GCA_006410615.1 Neotragus moschatus | reverse complement strand
GCCTTGACTAGATGGACCTTTGCTGGCGAAGTAATGTTTCTGCTTTTTATTATGCTGTCTAGGTTGGTCATAACTTTCCTGCCAAGGAGCAAGCGTCTTTCAATTTCATGGCTATAATCACCATATGCAGTGATTTTTGGAGCCCCCAAAAGTAAAGCCTGCCACTGTTTCCCCATCTATTTCCCATGAAGTGATAGGACCGGATGCCATGATCTTAGTTTTCTGAATGTTGAGCTTTAAGCCAACTTTTTCACTCTCCTCTTTCACTTGCATCAAGAGGCTTTTTAGTTCTTCTTCACTTTCTGCCATGAGGGTGGTGTCATCTGTATATCTGAGGTTATTGATATTTCTCCCAGCAATCTTGATTCCAGCCTGTGCTTCATCCAGCCCAGCGTTTCTCATGATGTACTCTGCATGTAAGTTAAATAAGCAGGGTGACAAGATACAGCCTGGACAGACTCCTTTCCCTATTTAGAACCAGTCTGATGTTCCCTGTCCAGTTCTAACTGTTGCTTCTTGACCTGCATGCAGATTTCTCAAGAGGCAGGTTGGTTCAGTTGCTCAGTCGTGTCCAACTCTTTGCAACCCCATAAACCACAACACACCAGGCCTCCCTATCCATCACCAACTGCTGCAGTCTACCCAAACTCATGTCCATTGAGTCGGTGATACCATCCAATCATCTCATCCTCTGTAGTCCCCTTCTCTTCCTGCCCTCAATCTTTCCCAGCATTGGGGTCTTTTCAAATGAGTCAGCTCTCCGCATCAGGTGGCCAAAGTACTGGAGTTTCAGCTTCAACATCAGTCCTTCCAATGAACACCCAGGACTGATCTCCTTTAGGAGGCATGTCAGGCTGTCTGGTATCCCCATCTCTTTCAGAATTTTCCACAGTTTATTGTGATCCTCACAATCAATGGCTTTGGCATAGTCAATAAAGCAGAAATAGATGTTTTTCTGGAATTCTCTTGCTTTTTTGATGATCCAGCGGATGTTGGCAATTTGATCTCTGATTCCTCTGCCTTTTCTAAAACCAACTTGAACATCTGGAAGTTCACAGTTCTTTTCAGTTTAACATTTAATTTAAATATAAATGTGAACAGTGTAAATAACTGAAATTCCTGTATAGTGTTTATTCATTTTTCTTATGAAAAATCATCACACTCAAATGTTATGACAGGAAGGGCACTAAAACTATCAGGTTGGCTGAGAAGAAATAGAATGTTCAATGGCATACCATTATTAGAAGGCAACCTTATCTCTGATTACNCTTTTCAGTTTAACATTTAATTTAAATATAAATGTGAACAGTGTAAATAACTGAAATTCCTGTATAGTGTTTATTCATTTTTCTTATGAAAAATCATCACACTCAAATGTTATGACAGGAAGGGCACTAAAACTATCAGGTTGGCTGAGAAGAAATAGAATGTTCAATGGCATACCATTATTAGAAGGCAACCTTATCTCTGATTACTCAAACCTACCAGTACCTTTTCTGGTACACTTTTACTCAGACTGATAATTCTTCCTCTCCAGGGAAAGAGAACATGATTTATAAAAATAGTTTTGTGTATTTCCTAAAAATCTGTGTAAAATTTATAGTGTTGATATTCAATTGTGAAGGGGAAATATTTCTGGCAGAGTGGAGTAAGAACATTAAAAAATACACATCTCTATAACAACAAAAAGAACTTCGGCAAAATTTATCAAATTCAACTTTTTCAGAACTCTAGAAATTACAGTAAAGAAACTGTCTGCAATGTGGGAGACCTGGGTTCAGTCCCTGGGTTGGGAAGATCTCCAGGAGGAGTGCATGGCAATCCACTCCAGTATTCTTGCCTGGAGAATTCCAACCACAGAGGAGCCTGGCGGCTACAGTCCATGGGGTCACAAAGAGTCAGACACGACTGAGTGACTAAGCACAGAAATCAACCAAAGGTTTGCAACAATTCAAGGAGTGTCATTCAAAAATAGTGGATAAATCTTGGTGAGAACAGCAAGCTTTGTGGCGTTTTAACTTGCCCGGCTCCCATACCTCTTTTCTCAGATCTGTAATAGCAGGATCTAACTACAGTTAGATCCTAGCCTAGGCCTGGAGTTATAATACTCAGAAATATGATAAAATAGAAATAGCCTGGCTGGCAACAGTCCATAGGGTTGCAAACAAAGTCAATTACACATCAGGTTTACTACTCTAGGTGTTGAAGTTACATAGATTAAAATTACATGTATTCTGACCTCAGGGAAGTTTTACATTCTAATAAAGACAACAAATCTATAAACAGACAGATAAGGCACCAATATAAGAAGAAAATGCCCTACTAGAAGTTCATATGGTATGTAATAGGAACGACTCAAATCTGCCTGATGAATCAGAAAAATGCCTGAGGCATGTAGGTGTTCATTAAATATTATATGTGAATTGCTGAATAAGGAGAATTGCTGCATTTACTTCTGAAGAACTATTAGAGCAGAATTTCCTAGGAAAGCAGCAATGGAATGGCAAAGAGGTACAGAGAAATACACTAGGTTTAAGATGTATCACCAGTTCAGTATGCCTACAGGGTGGGATGGGAACTGAGGTAGGAGATGAGACTGAAAGTTTGAGGGATAACTGGTAATTAGAGATAGAAGCAGGAGCTATGGGGACTTCTCTGTTAAGCTTCCTTTGGACTCTCAAGGCCAACTTGGCTAAGAACAGAATTCTGTAGGAGGCAGCAAAGCACAGAAGGATCTGAAGGCGTAGTTGACATCCTCTTAGTTGGCTCTACCAGGACAGTTCTAATATAGTCTGATAGAATCATGGCTTTATTTTTAGGGCATATAAATAGTCTTACTTCATTTGTGTGTGTGTGTGTATGTCTTTGTTTTTATGTCTATCTCCTGGTACAGGTAAAAATACTGTTAATGAAGTGAGTTGTCACATTTCACTCGTAAAAGTGGCCAAGTGTTTTAAAGCTCTAGTATATCATAATGATGAGGGTAGGGGAACAGATAATTTCATATGCTACTAAAGCATATGCACACTATGATAACTTTCCTAGAGAGAAACTGGGTAACATTTACCTAATTCTTTGTGCCCCCATAATTACACTTCATCCAGGGTGAGATAAAGTTTATCACAGAGTTACTATGTCAAAAAACAGGAAGTAACTCAGTTTCACTAGTCACTATTTGCAGGTCAGGAGGCAACAGTTAGAACCGGACATGGAACAACAGACTGGTTTCAAATAGGAAAAGGAGTACGTCAAGGCTGTATACTGTTACCCTGCTCATTTAACTTATATGCAGAGTACATAACGAGAAACGCTGGACTGGAAGAAACACAAGCTGGAATCAAGATTGCCAGGAGAAATATCAACAACCTCAGATATGCAGATGACACCACCCATATGACAGAAAGTGAAGAGGAACTAAAAAGCCTCTTGATGAAAGTGAAAGAGGAGAGTGAAAAAGTTGGTTTAAAGCTCAACATTCAGAAAACGAATATCATGGCATCCGGTCCCATCATTTCATGGGAAATAGACGGTGAAACAGTGGGAACAGTGTCAGACTTTATTTTTGGGGGCTCCAAAATCACTGCAGATGGTGACTGCAGCCATGAAATTAAAAGACACTTACTCCTTGGAAGAAAAGTTACGACCAACCTAGAAAGCATATTCAAAAGCAGAGACATTACTTTGCCGACTAAGGTCCGTCTAGTCAAGGCTATGGTTTTTCCAGTAGTCATGTCTGGATGTGAGAGTTGGACTGTGAAGAAGGCTGAGTGCCAAAGAATTGAAGATTTTGAACTGTGGTATTGGAGAAGACTCTTGATAGTCCCTTGGACTGCAAGGAGATCCAACCAGTCCATTCTGAAGGAGATCCGCCCTGGGATTTCTTTGGAAGGAATGATGCTAAAGCTGAAACTCCAGTACTTTGGCCACCTCATGTGAAGAATTGACTCATTGGAAAAGACTCTGATGCTGGGAGGGATTGGGGGCAGAAGGAAAAGGGGACGACAGAGGATGAGATGGTTGGATGGCATCACTGACTCGATGCACGTGAGTTTGAGTGAACTCCGGGAGTTGGTGATGGACAAGGGAGGCCTGGCGTGCTGCGATTCATGGCGTCGCAGAGTCAGACACGACTGAGCGAAATGAATTGAACTGATACTGGGAACCATTATACTGTGGTTGTTTTCTCATGTATAAAGTAGCTTATAATAGTACCAACTTCACAGGATTATTGTGATTATTAAATCAGTTAAGATATAGAAATTAATTAGAATAGTTTCCTATATGCTATAATGTATTAAAACAAGAAATGTTCATGAAAACACCATCAATGTTTATACACATATGTATTCACATATATATATAATTATTTAAAAGATTATGAATTACTTTTATAAACAGAAAAACATCAGTAATAAAAATGATCATAATCCATTATAATAAAGATCAGTTCATTTACAAAATGAAACTAAAGTTTTCTTTATTGCAAATTAGAGGCGGTCTTCTTTAATTATGTATTGTTATATAAATATTAGATAAAAATAAGACAAAAGTATAAAATAAATGCAAAAACAAATTTGAGTTAAAGCTTCATTCTTTTAAAATACTGTATGTCAAGTTATCTTTATTTAAGGATTCCTTCCCTGATTTAGCTGTCAATAGATGACTTTCATTGCATTTTTATGAAACAAGAGTGACATCCAGAGGCCAAGTCAACTGCAACTATATATAATAAACAGCTTCTTGATTATTATTCAGCTCAAAAATCATACTGGATCTCATTAAGATTGCATGTAGGACTCTAACAAGATGAACAAATGCAAAGACTTAAGTTTAATGTATAATTTCAAAATGTCATTCAGTTAAACTTAGATATATATATGTGTATGTATATAGTTGAATCTAATTGTTATATATATTATGATATATGAAATTTAAAGTAACAATAGTTTGATTTTATATGTTCAAGGTTGCCCCTAAAATAAATTTAACAATAATTAATCAGAGAAAGGCAGAAGAAAAAGCTGTATGTTAATAACATGGTAAAAACATCATACCTTCTATCAAAATTAGACAGTCATTTGAAAGTGGAAGAATACCATTATTTTTCACAAAATGAATAGCTACTTTTCTTTCTCCTTGATCTTTAGTGGTCCAGACCTTCGAATTATATAAGGATGTATTTTGTAGCTTGGTATCTGGGGTTTTGCTTGTACCCTCTTGCAAAATCTTATCCAAATCAATCTCATGTGGCACTTCTTGCCTAAAATCATCAACAATGGAAAAACAAAAAAAAAAAACTGGTATAAGCTTAGAAAGTCAAATTTAACAAATTATCCAATTAAAAGAACGTTTATATGCTTATGAACCATCTACTTATTTTAAAATATTGAGATAGTTCACTCTGCAGATTAAAGGACTCATTCAATAGAAAGATATTTGATGACATTTCATAGTTAATTAGAACCATATCATAATTACATTAACCACCAATTTCCTTGCCTGGCTCTGTGATACCAAGATTATGTATAATTATTTCTTCACCAAATTGTTCTCTGTAAGGAACTAAACCTCCTAGTAGGAACCCTATCTTCACTCCAGCTAAATATTCACTTACCATTTAAGTAATTTCACTTTCATAGGGTACCTATTTTATAGACCAGTATTTATTTTGATTCCTTTTAATCTAGAATATAATTTTTTAAAATCATATGGCAAAATATGATACAGTAGAAATATAATTCAGAATCTAAAGGTCTATTTCCTTTCCTGGTTCTGTCACCAATCGAGTGTGTAACTTTAGGTAAAATCTCTTAACCTTACTAACTGTTCTACTTTTTTGTGTTGTCTTTGATAATTATCTAATTTTACAGCTATGATTGGTCTTTGTTGCTGCACATGGGCTTTCTTGAGTTGTGGCGAGTGGGCGCAACTCTGTTGGAGTGCGTGGGCTTCTCAGGAGATTCCCTCGTGGCTCACCTGGCAAAGAATCCGCCTGCAATGTAGGAGACCTAAGTTCGATCCCTGAGTTAGGAAGATCCCCTGGAGAAGGGAACGGATACCCACTCCAGTATTCTGGCCTGCAGAATTCCATGGATTGTATAGTCCATGGGGTAACAAAGAGTCAGACACAATTGAGCAACTTTCACTTCACTATGGGCTTCTCACTGAGGTGGCTTCTCTTGCTGAGGAACACAGGCTCTAAGGTGCACAGGCTTCTGTAGTTGTACATGGGCTCAGTAGTTGGGGCTTCTGGGCTCCAGAGTACAGGCTCAGTAGTTGTGGTACACAGGCCTAGCTGCCCTGAGGCATGCGGCTACCTCCTGGGCCAGGGGTTGAACCAGTGCCCCTTGCATTACAAGGCAGATTCTTAACCACTGGACTACCAGGAAAGCTCTAAACCTCTTAACCTTTCTGAAATGTTTTCCTCATTTGAAGCCCAAACAGATATAAAACAATCCCTTGTTTTACAGAAGATCTGATGGTTAAAAATCTCCACAAACAGTACTATACTTACATTTCAGAGGGGAAACCATATGTACATTAGTGTGCAGAGCACACACACAAACATGTCTGAATGACAATGTATATACATGTCTTTGTTACATACATAGAGAGAAAATAGTCAGATTGCATACATAGAGGAAGAGGGATTAAAAATAATTTTCAGAATATGTCTTGAGCCAATAATAAGTATATATATATTCTAATGTCCTATATATTTACTCATTTATATAAAAATCGATGCTTAGAATAAAGATTTTCAGAAACTGAGAAATCCTCAATTATTAACAAAAATTTAAATTATGTTCACTGTATTATAGTTATTAAGCAGGACAGAAATATTACCAACAAAGTAACAATTAGGAATTTCAACTAACCAGAAATCTTATCTATTTAAGAATTGTAGTTAATAATGGTTTACTTTCAATATTTTTTTTGTTACAAATGAGAAAGTCTGCTTAAATATTTTCATTGTCTGTTACTTGTTTGCATGTATCAGAGCTACTAAATTAAATTTCAGATCTAAAAATAGCACCTACTTTTTTTATTATTATGAAGAAATATCAAAAGGGTTTATCTTTAAGGAATTTGTGTTTTCTCTTAAAAAGATTACCATTCTTTTAAAATCAACAGATTTAAACCATAACTGATTCACTTCCAGGACTTAAATGTATACATAAGAAAATATATATACACGAACTTTATGAAATGAAAACTTTGGTTTTATTACAGAAAATACTTACAGTAAATGACACTTAGGACAGTAAAGTTTGACAGACTGAAAGAGTCTTCTGGGCTTATATGATCTCAGTTTTGCTCGGATACGATATTGTTGAGGAGCGTTTTGTTTCAAAATAGCACACAGTGGGGTTTTCTCCAAATATTGATGACCTGTAAGTACTATGAAGAATTTTTGGATTAAGTTAGATAAATCTATAAGGATATCAATATATTCATGACAAGAATCTCCATGAAAAAAATATACAATAAAATCTAAGTTGTATTAACTGTCAACTTTGGTAACATTTACCACATTATCTCTGTCATTTTCTGTCTCTCCATATATACATATGTATATATATAAATCTTACAGATACATGACTCACATATACATATATTCACATATTTATATATATATAGATGAATCATTTGATAGTAATTTCCAAACATTATACCCCTTTATCCCTACTTCAGTGTGTATTTTACAAGAACATGAAATTTCATTAACATATTATAACGCAATTTTCAACATCAAAACACTTACCAATGATTATCACTGAGTCAACAGACGTTCAAATTTCTCCAACTAGCCCCATAATGTTCCTATTTAGCATTTTGTTTTCAGGTCCAGGATCTAATCCTGAACTCTTTGGAGTCCTTCAGTGTAGAATAGTTCCTAAGCTTTTTTTCGTCTTTCAAGACGTTGGTATACTGAGAATTTGAGGTTGTTTATTTGGGTGTGTCTTGTTTTTAATCATGATTGGATATCAATTATGCATTTTTGGTAGGAATACTACCATATAAGTGACACTGTGGCCCTCTCGGAGCATATGAAGAGGCACGTGGTGTTTTCACTCCTGGGGATGTGAACTCTGCTCAGCTCATTAAGGCGGTGTTCAGTAGGTTTCTCCACTATAACCTTATTATTTCCCCCTCCATAATTAATAAGAAAGCATTTGATAAAATATAAATATCCCAATTTCATCAAATGTTTAGAATCCTGCTAGCTTAGGATTCACCAATGAATGGCAACTTAATAAATTATCACTATCATGATTAAAAATGGTGACTTTTTTCCCTAACTTGATTATTTATGTTTATCAGCTGCCATTCTATTTGAAATAACAATTTTCTATTCAACCTCATTTATTTGTTTTCTTCTTTCTTTACTCTCCATGTGGGCCAACAGATTCCTACTTTACTCAAACAGTACTATCCCATCACTAGTAATTTTAATTTCGACACTTAAATTGTACCAGATTTGACACCTGCCACCATTAACCTGGGGACTTCTCTACTTTATGGCACAATAAGATATTCCAGAATCATCTTACAATTCTCCTTCCCAATTCTGGAATATGTTATTTCTCCAAGAAGCCCTGGTTGGGGATATAATTTATAAACTAAGATCTGAACACTGCTGCTGCTGCTGCCGCTAAGTCTCTTCAGTCGTGTCCGACTCTGTACAACCCCAGAGACTGCAGCCCACCAGGCTCCGCCGTCCCTGGGATTCTCCAGGCAAGAACACTGGAGTTGCCATTTCCTTCTCCAATGCATGAAAGTGAAAGTGAAGTTGCTCAGTCGTGTCCGACTCTTCATGACCCCATGGGCTGCAGCCCACCAGGCTCCTATGTCCATGGGATTTTCCAGGCAAGAGTACTGGAGTGGGGTCCCACTGCCTTCTCTGAAGATCTGAACACTAGGTGTGCTCATTGCTACTGGATGTCATTGTTTCCATTCCCTTTTATAAACCGAGCTGGGGCACATATGCAGATATGTTTACATCTATGCCAGTTAGGATGAGGTAGAGGAATAAAAGATAAATATGGGTATGTTTTTGTTCTCATGAATATATTCTCTCAATATTAGATAGTGCTAAGTGAAAGTCGCTCAGTCGTGTCTGACTCTTTGCGACCCCCTGTACTATACAGTCCATGGAATTCTCCAGGCCAGAATACTGGAGTGGGTAGCCGTTCCCTTCTCCAGGGGATCTTCCCAACCCAGGGATCGAACCCAGGTCTCCCACATTGCAGGTGGATTCTTTACCATCTGAGCCACAAGGGAGGCCCAATGATGAGTTCCTTGAGAAATATAAAGTCAGACTCCATTATGCTCACAATTGTGCCTCAATTTCAAAGATGAAAATGGTCTTACTTGTAGCTGATAGTTGTTGACATCTTTCAACTTCATATAGTGATACTGATCCAGAGCCTATTTGGAAAAAGGAGAGAATTATATTTTAAAATCCATTAAAAGCTCAATGTGGCAATGAAAACTATAAAGCATTACTAAGAGAAACTGAAGAAAAGCTAAGTCAATGGAGAAATTTGTTTATAGATTCATGTCACTTGTTCATGGAATGGAAAGTTCAATATTTTTAATAACTGATATTCTTCCCAATTGATTTGCAGATTCAATGCAATCTTAGTCAAAATTGCATAGGCTTTGTTATAGAAAGAGGCAAGTGGATTCCATTAATTAAGTGAAAATGGCAAGGAATTTAAAATCTAAACATTTTAAATTTCTTGTTTAGAATCCTAAACAAATACTGAACTATAGATAATGATGTTCATTCACTGAAGTATTTAGGAGATGTACTTACATCTGCAAATTACTTTGAAATGCACCAAAAACTAAAATGAATTGATGGATTAAAAAAGAGATAAAAGACACAGCAAAGAGAGTAAAAGGCTAACCAGAGAAACTGATGGTGGGAATATGAATGCTGACTGAACAACTGTTTCAACTTTTCTATATGTTTGAAAGTTTTTCTTATGTTGAAAAAGTACACTGTGATGGAAATAAGGGATAGGTGGATAAAATAATAAATTTACTAAATTTAATAGGATGACTTGATGAATGCCATAAAATATAATTTTACTTAAACAAAAGAGCAAAAATAGTGATCACAGCAATACATTTTAATAATGCTTTCTAAAATGAAGAATTCAAGACTTAAAAAGAGTATTCACATTTTGCACTTACATGAGCTTACCACATTCTGTTTCATATAATAGTATGTTACATTTTTCTAATTTATTATATGAAACATCAATGCAAACATATGGATTACTTGTTCTTCTTCAATATCACTAATAAATGACACAAAGACCCATGGTAAGAGAACTTGCATGGACACCTTAAACTGGCAAACTATAATTTCAAAGAATCTGATTACTTAATATTTGCCATTCTGCATGAAGTGAAACAATGCAAAAGCCTGATCAGTAAACAAATAATAAGAAAATAAGAGCAAAGATGTGCAAAATTGTATTAAAACAGTCTCCTACAAACTGATAAGAAAAAAGATAAAAAGCCCAACAGAAAATTAGCTAAAGAGTAAGAGCAGACAATTCAAAGAAGTAAAAAGTGTTGATAAATAGATTTTTTAAGTTTCCAAGTACTCAGGGAAATATACCTAAAACCTGCCAAGCTGAAAAAAGTACACATATTGTTAAAGCAATACCACTGACAGTATAAGGAAGGGGCATGTTATTTGCATTTGAATCCTATGACATTCTGGCATATAATCTGGTATCATCTATGAAAATAACATGTGTTTACTCCTTTATCCTTCGACCCCACCTTTACGAGTTTATTTTAGAGAAAAAATAATGTACAAAAAATTGAATGTACAATTGTTCAAGGATGTTTATTAAAGCATTATTTGTAAGAGTAAGAAACTGAAAACCACCTGACTGTCTACCAAATAGAAAATGGCTGAATTCATTATATTAGATTGATATAAAATATAATGCAGCTATTAAAAGAATGAGTTTGAGTTATATGAATTAGCCCAGAAAGAGGTCTATGATCTATCATTAAAGAAAGCAACCAGTATACTAAGGTCTCACTTTTGTGAAATTTTAAACAGAGGAAAAAGATATATATGTTCATAGAGAAGTATGTATATTTTTATAAACATGAATGGTTTGAAGAAATCATAGCCAACTAATAGCTTCCCTCAGCAAGTGGGTATAAAGGCATGGAAAAGCTGCCTAGCTTGATAACCGTCATATGTACTACTTCCATTTGAAAATAATCAGAAAAACATTTTAGGAAAAAAGAGATTTCAAAAAGTATAATTATAAATCATACTGGCTCTAAATGATTGTTAACCGAAGTAAATTGGCCTCATAATGGGTGGTTCAAGTTGTCATAGATTAGGCTAAAATGCTGTCATCAAGGTGCTAGGAAATATGAAGAATTTTAAAGCACATAAAATGAAGAAATAAACATGGACAAAATAACCAAATCACCAGCATTTGAATGGCACTGACTTTTCCATCAGTTAACAGTAAGAGAGGTTGGACAATTATATGATTCCCATTACTCAAAGCCTCAGTTTCCTTTCTGCAAAAGGGAACAATAATAGCAACCTCACAGGAGTATGGTTAGGATTAAATAATGACTGTTAACACTTATTTGGAGAAGGCAATGGCAACCCACTCCAGTACTCTTGCCTGAAGAATCCCATGGGAAAAGGAGCCTGGTAGGCTGCAGTCCATGGGGTCACTAAGCACGGCTGAGTGACTTCATTTTCACTTTCACTTTTCACTTTCATGCATTGGAGAAGGCAATGGCAATCCACTCCTGTGCTCTTGCCTGGAGAATCCCAGGGACGGGGGAGCCTGGTGGGCTGCTGTCTATGGGGTCGCACAGAGTTGGACATGACTGAAGTGACTTAGCAGCAGCAGCAGCAGCACTTATTTAGTGCCTATCAAGTCACAGATGTTAATTTTAATGCTTATTATTACTGATATAGATAGAAAGAGCATAAGTAGTCATTAAACAGATCACAGAAGGGAAGAAGTTAGGTTGTAGGAAAAACAAACATGGGGGATAGAAACATGACATCGATTTTAAAGCTCAGAATGTACAAGCAAATACTGAGACAAAATGGTAAAGGAAAAATTATTACAGATTGAGTAAATTTTTAAAATTTGTATTTGAATAGCCATCTATTCAGGTAGATAATATAAATATACCACCAATTATCTGCTAATATTTTATAATTAGGTACTCGAATAACTCAATACAACTGAGAACTCTTAAGATATATATGATCAAAAAATACTTGGGCTATTGGAAGTAAAGCAGCTAGAAACTAACAAGCAAATAGTTGACTGGGAAATGAATACAGATTTTAATAAGTATATATATTTTTGTTGTTATTGTTGTTGTTTACTCGCTAAAGTTGTGTGAGACTCTGCCACCTCATGGGCTATAGCCCGCCAGGCTCCTCAGCTCAGTTCAGTAGCTCAGTCATGTCAAACTCTTTGTGACCCCATGGACTGCAGCACACTAGGCTTCCTTGTTCATCATCAACTCCTGGAGCTTGCTCAAACTCATGTTCATTAAGTCAGTGATGCTATCCAACCACCTAATCCTCTGTCATCTCCTTCTTCTGCCTTCAATCTTTCCCAGCATCAGGGTCTTTTCCAGTGAGTCAGTTCTTTGCATCAGGTGGCCAAAGTATTGGAGCTTCAGCTTCAGCCATCAGTCTTCCAATGAATATTCAGGACTGATTTCTTTTAGGATTTATTGGTTTGATCTCCTTGCTGTCCAAGGGACTCTCAGGAATTTCTCCAACACCACAGTTCAAAAGCATCAGTTCTTCAGCACTCAGAGTTCTTTATGGTCCAACTCTCACATCTGTACATGACTACTGGTAAAACCATAGCCTTGAGCAGATGAACCACTGTCAGCAAAGTAATCTCTCTACTTTTTAATATGCTGTCTAGGTTGGTCTTCTCTTCATGGCATCTGGTCCTATCACTTCATGACAAATAGATGGGGAACCAGTGGAAACAGTGACAGACTTTATTTTCTTAGGCTGCAAAATCACTGCAGATGGTGACTGCAGCCATGAAATTAAAAGACACTTGCTCCTTGGAAGGAAAGTTATGATCAACCTAGACAGCATATTCAAAAGCAGAGACATTACTTTGCTAATAAATGTTCATCTAGTCAAAGCTGTTTCCAGTAGTTACATATGAATGTGAGAGTTGGACTATAAAGAAAGCTGAGCGCAGAAGAACTGATGCTTTTGAACTGTGGTATTGGAGAAGACTCTTGAGAGTGATCAAGGTGATCAAACCAGTGCATCCTAAAAGAAATGAGCCCTGGATATTCACTGATGGGACTGATGCTAAAGCTGAAACTCTAATACTCTGGCCACCTGATGTGAAGAACTGACACATCTGAAAAGAGCCTGATCCTGGGAAAGATTGAAGGCAGAAGAAGAAGGGGACAACAGAGGATGAGATGGTTGGATGGCATCACTGACTCTATGGACATGAGTTTAAGCAAACTCCAGGAGTTGGTGATGGACAGGGAAGCTTGGCGTGCTGAAATCCATGGGGTCACAAAGAGTTGGACACGACTGAGTGACTAAACTGCACTGTACTGAGGTTGGTCATAGCTTTTCTTCCAAGGAGCAAGCATCTTTTGATTTCATGACTGCAGTCACCATCTGCAGTGATTTTGGAGTCCAAGAAAATAAAGTCTGTCATTGTTTCTCCAGTTTTCTCATCTATTTGACATGAAGTGATGGGACTGGATACCATGATCTTCATTTACTGAATGCTGAGTTTTAAGACAGCTTTTTCATTTTCCTCTTTCACTTTCATCAAGAGGCTCTTAAGATTTTCTTCACTTTCTGCCATAAGGGTGGTGTCATCTGCATATCTGAGGTTATTGATATTTCTCCCAGCAATCTTGATTCCAGCTTGGCATTTAGCATGATATACTCTGCATATAAGTTAAATAAGCACGGTGACAATATACAGCCTTGACATACTCCTTTCCCAATTTGGAACCATTCAGTTGTTCCATGTTCAGTTCTAACTGTTGCTGCTTGACATGCATACAGACTTCTCAGGAGGCAGGTCAGGTGGTCTCGAATCCCTATCTCTTTAAGAATTTGTTTATGAAGCATCACTACATAAAAAGCTAGCGGATGTGATGGAATTCCAGCTGAGTTATTTCAAATCCCAAAAGATGATGCTGTTAAAATGGTGCACTCAATATGCCAGCATATCTGGAAAACTCAGCAGTGGCCACAGGACTGGAAAAGGTCAGTTTTCATTCCAATCCCACTAGGCTCCTTTGTCCATGGGATATTTTCAGGCAAGAATATTGGAGTGGGTTGCCATTTTCTTTTCCAGGGCATCTTCCTGACTCGAGAATTAAGCCCATGTTCCCTGCATTTCCTGTATTGGCAAGTGGATTCTTTACCACTAAGTCACCTGCGAAGCCCAATAGGTATATACACACACATAAATGTATATATATAAATACTGATATAACCCAAATCAAGTAATCCTTACTATTCCAATTTGAAAATGTAACTACATAATTAAGGGAGGAGTAACTTTTTTTTTTTTTATTAGGACACATAAAGGTTTAGCATGTCTCTTTATAATGAATATCAATTTAACAAAAAAGGAGATAGGGAGATATTAAAAAAGAATTTATGTTGATGTAGTAATTTTACATAACAGAAACTAAACTGGCAGCATCAAAAATTACCCTTAGTTATTAGGAGTATGGAATTAACAGATATATACCACTATATATAAAAACTGGTAAATAACCAGAATTTGCTGTATAGCACATGGAACTATATTCAATATCTTGTTAATAATCTATAATGGAAAAGAATCTAAAGCTGTACACTTGAAACTAATACAATATTATGAGTCAACTACAGTTAGATAATTTATTAAAAAACTGTCCTTACTTGAAATGTTTGAAAAGCTGTCCTCTTGCTCTGATTGACATATACCACCAAAACTCTGGTTGGGGGGCAAATCTGCAGATTCTAAAATCCTACAATTGAAAGAATACAACTTTTAATTGCATAAAGCATAGTCAAACAACGGTCAGTTTACCCATAGAAACCAAGAGCTTAGTGAAATTACGTGAAAATTCTGTGTGCGTTTTTGTGTGTGTACACATTCTTCAGTAGGTCTATAGCTTTCATCACATTATCAGGGGGTTCCAAGAGACTCTAAAAAAGTTAAAAAACACAAGTCTAGAAATATACAAGTGAAAAGTGGGATCGTGAAATATTACAAATAAGCTGCATATATAATGCATGTCATTCTAAGTCAGAACAATCTCACTCTAGACTCAAGCAATGAACTACTATATGGCTATATTCTGCAATCTAAGAAATGAAGTAGGAAAACGGATATAAGGTTATTAAAATAGCTAATTTCATTGATGTTAAAGTCATCTTGATTTCAATATGTTAAAACTTACAAAATAGTTATGTCATTTCAATTTACTGGACAGGATATTTTCTATATCTCTTTGAAAATATGCAGAAGACTTTTTATTTCCCCAGAGTATAGGTCAAAGAGTTTCTACACACAATGACTAACAGGAATACTTCATGGAAAAGGGAAATACAAGTATAGCAGGATTTAAGGTACTACTCACTTTCTGGGCACACCTGAAAGTTTTAAAAATATGACACCATGAAATAATTCTGCTTCCTATTTTCTTAGGTATACACACTTTAGAAAGGCAGTATTTTTTCCATGGAGGACCAAGTACATTTGGCATTCTAGGTGTGTGTGTGTGTGTGTGTGTGTGTGTGTGTGTGTGTGTGTGTGTGTGTGTGTGTGTGTGTGTGTCAAGTTTTCCAAACTTTAGCTAACCTCCAGTTTCCACTGTTTGTTTCCATACTTAGAGAAGGTGGAAAATGGTAGAACATAAAGTGCAGAGTAAAGGTAAGAAAGACTATAAGTAAATGTTGGAAAACTAAAGACTATAAACTCAGCTCTGCTACGGTTTAGCTATTTGAACCAACAAATCACTTGATTTGTTTCATTTGGTTTAGCTATTTTAAAAACATGGATAATGGCACAGAAGCCTCTGAGAATTAATTACAAGGGAATCATTAGATTCCCTCTCCTCACCTCAGAACTATATTATCTTAGAAATCAGCTTAATTAATACCTTAATTACAATTTCTAGATAGGGATATAATAGGCTTACTTTTTCAGCTGATCCACATCGGAGTTATTTTCAGGCAAGACTCTGATTCCCCGACCATAACTTGTGCCTCCATGAAGATGAAACTCTAGGGCTAAAGACGTTGCCAGGTGCTCTGAACTGACTGACTGAAGTTTGGTATGCAGGCTATAAATTCTAAGGAAGCTTCCAACCTAAAAACAGATGGTTTATTATTTAGAAAATGGATAAAATTAAAAAAAAAATCTCTGATACAATATTTAACAACTAATATAGGGTACAGACCAATAACCAGGGGTATTGACCCATCAGAAAGGGCACTGGTATGCTACACTGATGTATATTATTCAATATCAGCCCCAAGGACACCATATTGAAACCAAAATGTGTGTATGTATACATACATAGGCATGTACAGATATGTATGTGTGCAGTTTTTCAAATCTAAAGGCACATTTTCATTTTGGGGATATTAAGACATGAAATACAATTGAGTCTTAGCTTTAGTAAAATATAGTAGCTTAGAAACCTATTACCTAAATCAAATCCAAGCCCCCTATTTGATTAGGGTTGTTGAAAACAATCTGCTTCAGCTAATTTAAAGTATCACTGATAGCTGGCTCACTCAGTTGTGTTTGACTCTTTGCTACTCCATGGGCTGCAGCCCACCATGCTCATCTGTCCATGTGATTCTCTAGGCAAGAACTGTGGAGTGGGCTGCCATTTCTTACTCCAGAGACTCTTCTTAACCAGGGATCAAATTCGTGTCTCCTGCATTGCCAGGTGGATTCTTTACCATTATGCCCACTGGGAAGCCCAACTTCAGATAACACTTAATTAAATATGACCACTAAAACACTCATTATGAGACTACTAGAGTATTTTTAAATGCATTATTATATCAAAATAATAAACTTCCTCTATTCCACAAGAATTCACCTGCCAGTTCAAGAGATGCAAGACACACGGGTTCAGTCCTTAGGTTGGGAAGATCTCCTGGAGTAGGAAATGGGAACCCACTCCAGAATTCTTGCCTGGGAAATCCCATGGACAGAGAAGCCTGGTAGGCTACAGTTCATGGGGTCTCAAAGAGTCTGATACAACTGAACAACTCTGAATGTAGCACACATTCCACAAGTTTGATGTAAAGAAAACATCTGTAAAAACAATTTTTGTCAGGACACTATAATGTGAAACACATTCTGTGATTTCAAATGTAGAAGTAAACCAAATATATTTTTGAACTAAATGTCCTATTGTTAATTTTAGATGTTGTGCCAAACTTAATCTTAAAAATTTAACTCAGAGGACCATTATATCCACTACTGTGGGCAAGAATGCCTTAGAAGAAATGGAATAGCCATCAGAGTAAACAAGAGGGTCTGAAATGCAATACTTTGATGTAATCTCAGAAAAAAAACAGAATGACTTCTGTTTGTTTTCAAGGCAAACCATTCAATATCACAGTAATTCAAGTCTATGCCCCAACTAGTAGTGCTGAAGAAGCCGAACGATTCTAGTAAGACCTACAAGACCTTACAGAACTAATACCCATAAAAGATGTCTTTTTCATTATAGGGAACTGGAATGCAAAAGTAGGAAGTCAAGAGATACATGGAATAACAGGGAAATTTGGCCTTGGAGTATGAAACGAAGAAGGGCAAAGGCTAACAGAATTTTGCCAAGAGAAAACACTGGTCTTAGCAAACACCCTCTTTCAACAACACAAGAGAAGACTCTACACATGGACATTACCAGTTGGTCAACACTGAAATCAAGATACATTCTTTGCAGCCAAAGATGGAGCTCTATACAGTCAGCAAAAACAAGACTGGAAGCTGACCGTGGCTCAGATCATGAACTTCTTATTGCCAAATTCAGACTTAAATTGAAGAAAGTGGGGAAAACCACTAGACCACTCAGGTATGACCTAAATCAAATCCCTTATGACTATGCAGTGGTAGTGAGAAACAGATTCAAAGGATTAGATCTGATAGAGTGCCTGAAGAACTATGGATGGAGGTTCATGACACACTGTACAAGAGGCAGTGATCAAGACCATCCCCAATAAAAAGAAATCCAAAAAAGCAAAACGGTTGTCTGAGGAAGCCTTACAAATAGCTGAGAAAAGAAGAGACACTAAAGGCAAAGGAGAAAAGGAAAGATATACCAATCTGAATGCAGAGTTCCAAAGAATAGCAAGGAGAGATAAGAATGCCCTTCTCAGTGATCAATGCAAAGAAATAGAGGAAAATAATAGAATGGGAAAGACTAGAGATCTCTTCAAGAAAATTAGAGATACCAAGGGAACATTTCATGCAAAGATGGGCACAATAAAGGACAGAAATGGTATGGACCTAACAGAAGAAGAAGATATTAAGAAGAGGTGGCAAGAATACACAGAAGAACTATACAAAAAGGATCTTCATAACACAAATAACCATGATGGTGTGATCACTGGACTAGATCCAGACAACCTGGAATGTGAAGTCAAGTGGGCCTTAGGAAGCAACACTATGAACAAAGCTAGTGGAAGTGACAGAATTCCAGTTGAGCTATTTCAAATCCTAAAACACGATGCTGTGAAAGTGCTGCATTCAATATGCCAGCAAATATGGAAAACTCAGCAGTGGCCACAGGATTGAAGAAGGTCAGTTTTCATTCTAATCCCAAAGGAAGGCAATGCCAAAGAATGCTCAAACTACTGCACAACTGCACTCATCTCACACGCTAGCAAAGTAATGTTCAAAATTCTCCAAGCCATGCTTCAACAGTACGCAAACTGTGAACTTCCAGATGTTCAAGCTGGATTTAGAAAAGGCAGAGGAACCAGAGATCAAATTGTCAAAATCTGCTGGATCATGGAAAAACCAAGAGAGTTCCAGAAAAACATCTACTTCTGCTTTATTGATTATGCCAAAGCCTTTGACTGTGTGGATCACAATAAACTGTGGAAAATTCTGAAAGAGATGGGAATACCAGACCACCTGACCTGCCTCTTGAGAAATCTGTATTCATGTCAAGAAGCAACAGTTAGAACTGGACATAGAACAACAGACTGGTTCCAAATAGGGAAAGGCGTCCTTCAAGACTGTATCTTGTCGCCCTGCTTATTTAACTTATATGTAGTGACTACATGCGAAATGCTGGATTGGATGAAGCACAAACTGAAATGAAGATGCCAGGAGAAATATCAATAACCTCAGATATGCAGATGACACCCTTATGGCAGAAAGCAAAGAAGAAGTTAAGAGCCTCTTGATGAAAGTGAAAGAGGATGGTGAAAAAGTTGGCTTAAAACTCAACATTCAGAAAACAAAGATCACGGCACCCAGTCCCATCACTTCATGGGCAAATAGATAGGGAAACAAAGGAAACAGTGACAGACTTTATTATTTGGGGCTCCAAAATCACTGCAGATGGTGACTGCAGCCATGAAATTAAAAGATGCTTGCTCTTTGCAAGAAAAGCTATGACCAACCTAGACAGCATATTAAAAAGCAGAGACATTACTTTGCCAATAAAGGTCCATATAGTGAAAGCTATGGTTTTGCCAGTAGTCATGTATGGATGTGAGAGCTGGACTAAAAGAAAGCTGAATGCTGAAGAATGGATGCTTCTGAACTGTGGTGTGGAGAAGACTCTTCAGAGTCCCTTGGACTGCTAGGAGATCAAACCAGTCCATCCTAAAGGAAATGAGTCCTGAATATTCATTGGAAAGACCGATGCTCTAGCTGAAGCTACAGTACTTTGGCCATCTGATGCCAAGAACTGACTCATTTGAAAAGACCCTGATGCTGGGAAAGATTGAAGGCAGGAGGAAAAGGAGACGACAGAGGATGAGATGGTTGGATGGCATCACCCATTCTATGGACATGAGTTTGATCCAGCTCTGGGAGTTGCTTCTGGACAAGGAAGCCTGGCATGCTGCAGTTCACAAGATCACAAAGAGTCAGACATGACTGAGCAACTGAACTGAGTCCTAAAAATACCTTTAATACACAGTATTTGATATTCTCTTAAGAAGACTTAAAAAGAGACATATACAGAATATTATTAAAGAAACTGACTTCTACTGAAGGAAGAATCTGTATAACCTAACATTTATTATAAATCAATTTCCTACTTCTGCTTATTATTGTCTCAGTTCATTGTATTTCTTGTCATTACTCTTTGGATTTGATAGAGGAGAGAAATGGTGAGGAAAGAAAAGGAGGGGGAAATCCATACTCCTTGAGCTACTTCTTCATTCTCAAGGATACTTTTCCCAAATAACCATGTGTTTTATAAAGAGGTAAAGCATTTATTCTTTTCTTCCCTGACTTCTAACACTGACAGAACAAACAGCAAGGGAGCAGGGCAAATAAACTCAAAGAAGAAAAACACAAAAGGAAAAAGAAAAAAAAGAATAACAAATTGATTTTCCTCATGGTCTCCAAAGTAAAGTAAAAAGAAAATATAAAATATATTTCTGTTTATGCACTTCTATCTCATTCTTTTTGGACATTTATTACTCTATAATTATTTTTAATGTACTCAATATATTAGAAGAGTATTTGTATGTAATCTACAAAGTACTTAAGGTCAGACCCAGGTGACAGATACCATATCCATAAGTGAAAAGTTTCAAAATATAATGATAATTTCCTAATTAACTATTTTCTAAAATCAATGCAATTTCTTTCACAATCCCCAGTGCCTTTCCCGCAACTGTAAAAATTGATCTGAAAGTGAATAGTTACGTTAGTTTTGAAGACTGAACTGGGAGTGAGGGCTTAACCTACGAAGTTTCATTTAAAAATAAAGGTATAAAAATTAAGACAGGCTGGTATTAATGGAGACACATATATGATCATGGATAAACCTCAGAAATATAATGTCAAAGGAGAAAAGCAATTTATAGAACGATAAATAACTATATGCATTTTTCAAAAAAAATCATAAAAGCATACTAAACATGGGTGTACGTACCTACATGTTAGGATAAATAAAAATAGGATATTGGGAAGCAAACAATTAGGATAGGCAGAAGTAAAAAGAAGGTTCCACACATAGAGTTTTGTTTCTTAAAGTTAAAAATACCTGAAGTAAGTGTGCAAAACATTTATAAATATTAAGTTTGGGTGACAGACACATGGATGTTCATTTGTCTCTACTACTGCATTTCATAAACAAAATATTTTAAAGATTAAGAGAGAATTTATATATACATAGGCTATAAAAATGACAAGTTGCTATTTCCAGAAATTCCTTCTGGAGGCAGCATTGTATTTTTTTAAGCTTGCTAAATATACTATAAAATATGCCAAATGTGCTGTTAAAATAGTAAAATATATAATAAATAGTCTTGTTGTTAACGTGGTAAGATTTCAAAAACACAGGTGAGGGAATCATAACCCCCAAATTATAAAACATATGTCTAAACGTTGTTATAAAAATCCATTTTAATACATAAACAAAAAAAGCAAAACAAGCTAGCTATTAAGAAATTATTATTCCTTTTTAAATAATTTAAATATTCCCTATAAGCTTTCAAAACTTTCCCTTTAGGTTTAACATTTTTAATAACCTGTATATGTCTGAAAAATAATCAAACTACAGTTCTTGGGTCACTGAATGCCAAACATACTAACTAGGTATATTTTATAATTATTTTTAAACTGTGTCAGAATAAGTCTGGGGATTGAAAATACCCTGCTTTTGTTTATAGACAGAATGTTTGAAATGTCATTATGTATGTGTGTGTATTAAATGTTTAGGGAATGAGAAATCTTACTTAAAAAGCAAATTTTCAGAAAAATGTTAAAAACATTACAGCTAAAAAACTTACACTGTAAAATGTAGTGAACAGAGAATTCAATTATATCATACTTTATAACTGCCTTAATTGTTCTTTATTAAATAAAATAAAAACCACATTTTTCCTGTTCCTACTCAACAAAAATACATGCATTCCATGCATTTCATTATAGATATGCAACTTTAACCAGTTTTCTTCAAGGGCTGATAAGAATTCATTTGCTATCAGTATCATTTGACTCTGGGGATTTCTTAAATTAGTATGAAATGGTTGGTATGGAGGTTACCTCAGAACAAATAAAATATGCTATCACTGTACATTAAATAAAAGCCTACAGTTATATTATTTTTACAGATAAAATTATTTCCATTTTTCTATAACATTACAGATAAATATGTCATGATATCTTTAGAGAAAAATTAATTGCCTACATTTTCTTAATTATATGTGTTCAGAGCACCCTCTAGTGGATGAGATAAAGCAGCGAAAAGGGAGATGGAAAAATCATTTGTAAAAGAACTCTATCTGTATCTTAAAAAGATTACAGAATTGGCTTTATCATTATATTTATTTTTGAAATTAATCAATGCAGATAAAATCAGGGAAAAGCATTAAAATATATCTTCAACGATCAATTTTCTGACATAAAGTATGAACACACAAAGGAAAAAAAAAGTGCACTTATCACCTTCCTTTATCTGGCCTTGAACCTAATGTATTGAGTTGGGTGGGCTTATTTGTAACATAGTATGAAAGTGGAAATATTTCCTCTTCAAGAACATTTATTTGCAAAAAAGAAATTAGGCACTAAAATTCATATTTTAAAAAATTGTAATTCACTTTCATTGTTTTCTTCCTATTAAGTTGGCTGTATAACTTCCCTCAAGGTAGGATGGAAGCTTTATTTGCAATAAAGAAAATCATTTCTTTATACTGCTTAAGAGGATTAGCTCTGGAAGCAGTCACTGTACATTCAAATACATGCTTCACCCAAGTGGCTGTGAAATCTTGGGCTTAACCTCTGAGTGCCTGAGTTTTCTCATTTGTAAAACAGAAATGATAGTACCTACTGCACGAGACAGTGCTAAATACATATGAAGTGCTTCATAAATGTTACTATTATGATTTCTATTATTAATAATACTCTTCTTGGGAAGAAAGGATACTTGGCAAATATATAGTAAAATGAAGAAAAATATTTCTTAAAATGTTATCAATAAACAAGAAGCGCCATAATTAAGCAGGATGCTTTTACTTAGAAAATTTTATCTTAAAAACTGAGCAAATTCTAATAAACTGCATGATACACACAAACAATTTACAATATATTTTAGAGGTATATGAACAATTTCTTAGACCAATGAGTACAAAGTTAAAGACTGAATTTTATCAAACCAATTAAAAAAGCTTAGCATTTTTTAAGTTTACAAATATTTCATACACCCTCCATCAGTTTCAGCAAATTTTACTGCAGGGTAAAATTTTTCTTTCTTATTTTCATAGCAAAATTGGGCACAGCTTGAAGATATTCAGAAATGCTCTTAAATTTTAAAAAGTTGTTCAAGCCATTATAATTTAATGTATTGTCTAATAATTTATTTTAAACATGCATTTTACAAATTAGAAATTAAAGAAAAAACAAATTTGGAATTAATTTCTAGACCTCAAATATCACCTACCATGTGATTTACTCTAAAATTAATAAAAATACAAAAGACAAACAAGTTTGCAATGTAAATCACCTTTAGAGACTTAGCCACTTGAACATGGTTATCATAGACTAAAATGTCTACTGTCAGATTCTGCAGCTGATGGATGCGACTTAAATCACCTTCAAGAGCAAGGTCCTGCATTAAGACTCTCCAAGATGGGAATGGGGTCCTGGTGCCATCCCATACCTGCACAAGAGGCAGAACAAAACTTTAATTGATCATTTTATAAAACTATGGAGGCTAAAAGAGGTTTATTTGCTGGTGATATAGTTTAAAAGTAATTAGATATATTCCCCCAAATATCTGCTAAGGTTTAAATATAATCTATATTTTTTCCTGATTGTACAAGGACTACATGTATAGGCAAAGAATAAAATATAAGTAAAAAAAATTCAAACTGTGAGCTTAGAAAGATGATTAACACATTGCTGAATTTTATTCTTTTTTCTTTTGTGTATTTATAATATATATGCCTTTTCCTTTTTACCAAACTGGCATTCTACTGCTTTTCATTTCTTACTTTACTGCTGGGTAGTTTTTCAAGCAACCTTATATTAGATGTAATGAACACAAATGAATGACAATCATGGGTCCTTGAAAAGGGAAAGGTATGTGGGCTGCTATTTAAGTTACCTTGAGATAGAGATGCAAAAAGAGCACAGCACAAGTATGCACTATCCCATGCTTAAGATCTGAACTAGCTTGTGCTGTGCTAGGTTGGTAGAGATGACTGATGCTTTATTATGCTAAAAAGGCATCGCAAAAGACTCTTAATGAGAGGTGGGAATGGCCCTGCACGTCTGAAGCTGGGCTGCACAACAGAAAACAAGCTACTTTCTTTCTTTAACTGTTTGTTTGTTTGTTTGTTTTTCAGTTGATGTAGAGCTGATTTACAATGTGTTGGTTTCAGGTATACAACAAAATGATTCAGTCACACATGCATGCGATCAGTTTCACACGTGTGAGCACGCACATACATACATGTTATCTTTTTAATATTCTTTTCCATTATAGGTTATTACAAGATATTGAATATAGTTCTCTGTGCTATACACAGGTCCTTATTGTTTATTTTATATATAGTAGTGCGTATCTATTAATTCCAAATACCTAATTTATTCCTTCCCTTGTTCTTTCCCTTTTGGTAACCGTAAATTTGTTTTCTATGTTTTAAAGTCTGTTTCTGTTTTGTAAATAAGTTCATTTATTTTTTAAGATTCCAATCATTAGTGATATCATATGACATTTGTCTTTCTCTTTACTTAGTACCATAATGTCTAGGTCCATCCATGTTGCTGAAAATGGCATTATTTCATTCTTTTTTTGGAGAAATAATATTCTATTGTGTGTGTGGGTGCACGGACTTAAAAATGGTATATCTTCTTTATTCATTTATCTGTTCATAGATATTTAGGCTGCTTCCATGTCTTGGGTATTATAAATAGTGCTGCTATGAAAACTGGATGTATCTTTTCAAATAGTTTTAGCCTTTTCTATATACAAATACATAGTCATTAGAGTACAGTATTCCATAATACATAAATAATTCACAAAATTCTCTACTGCTGCAACCCAAGTTTTTTTCTGAGTTTTGTCACTGTAAGAAATATATGGAGAAATATTCCCTTAAAGGCATTTTCTCACATTTTAAATTATTAGTATAAAATAAATTTATGAAAAGTTGTTGAGATGTATAGAGAGACTTCTGAGATTTTTGTCCTCAAGGAAATTTTATTAAACTAATTTCTTATATTCATAGCTGAATGCTATATTTTAAGATAATCTCTACATGAAAGTTGTTTCTACTTATCTGAAAAGGCTATCAATAAAAATGGCATGCATGCATGACTTCTTGCTTTAGAGAGAAAATGCAGATTCAGCTATGTCAGCTAAAAGGTGGCAGGTTTTACCTCAGAATTACGTACTAACAACATAGCAGTCAAAAGGTGGAGAATAGTCTGTGCACAGCAGGTTCATTATCATTAGAAGTGTTTGATGATTAACAAATGCTCATTTGTTAAGTAAGTCACTCTGGGCATAAAGTATGACTAGTTGACTTAAAATACTTTCTCATTTTGTTTGGATCATTTTATGTTGCTTTAGCTTCAGTTTTGTCATATTTAACTCATTTATCCTTTTTTATAGCACACATTTACGTTCTCAGATTATTTCATGTATACATAAATATATGCTATTTTCAACTTCAGAAACTTCCTATTTTATTCAATCATTTCTATCTTCACTATTCTTAATATGGGCAAGATACAACTGATAATAATGTTACACCCCAATACCTGCCCAATGCCACTGAACTCCATTTCCCATTACATTCCATCACTGCAAAGAGTAGGAAGCTAAGAAAGAACCACAGAAGCAGGGCTGAAGTAGTGCTTGTTTAACAGCATCCTGCCTTGGCAGGGTTCAGTGAAGATAATATCAGACAACTGACCTCTCCATAAGCTATTCATAAATAAACTGGAATAGGTATAAACAAAGATTAGATGGGTCTTAGGCCACCCTTTTAATCCTATGGATTTAAAAACAAAACAAAATACGAGAAAAATAAACACTTCAAAACTATCCATGATCTACCCATGAAGCAGGTAGTGAAATAACCCAGAAGAGAACCCAATAGCAACAAACCAAGAAAGCAAATAAGTGAGAAGAAAGGCTACATCCACAGAGAGCAACAAAACTACACATTTTTCAAAATGTAGTTCAAAAATAGAAAGAGGAAACAACTCTTTTTACTAGTACTAAAATAAGAAATACATAAATAGCATAAAGTATACTATATTTAAAATACAGAACTGATAATACTATTTTTCTCTAAAAGTTTAGGATGAAGAAGGAAAGTTCAAAAATAAAGACACATGGGAATACAGGATCATTAAAAAGGTTAGATTTTAAGTTATTAATACATAGCTGCTTATTTATTCCATCACAATGCTGAAATATAAGGTCTTTTTAGGCTTCGAGGTCATGCTAACTTACAATTTTAAGTACTTAAAAATACCTACCTTTAGAAGAAATGATGCTCCATCCACTTCAGCTTTGCCCAAGAGCTGGCAAGTCAGGTCAAAATACTGCATTGGCTGGACATCACACAATTTGACTAATATTGAAGAAGGTGAAATATGAGTCGATGCCCAAATACGTAAGGCTTCTACCATTTTCTGGTCCTCAGCAGTGAAGTTAAAACACTTGCTTGCAGTACGAGGAATGATAGGCGCCCCCAAAGTTCCCTCAAAGGTCAAAGATGCAAAGCCAGAGCTGGTGATACCCTGAGTCTCCTTTTTATATACTTGGATCTAAGAAAGTGGTAACGTAGAAAAAATAGCAAACAGGTTACTGATATAGAACCTAGGAACTGGGAACAGGAGACTATAAAATTTTGCCAGTACAGTTATTAGAGGACATAATCTTTAAGTGACTAGCATATGAAATGATAAAAATCTACTGGGCTGTACCAAAATCCTTAAGTACCATGTAAACTGTAAAACATTATGCAAAATTTATTTTTATTTTTTAAAGAGCTAGGTGGTAGTTCCCCTAATACTACTGGTGCACTTTTACTAACAAGACAATCATTAGCTTTTTTAAAGATATAATTTATAAAAAGAAAAAGAATAATAAGAAGTACTTACTTATGAGTATTGTAGGGAAAACTAGAACACTCAAAATATAAGAGTCTGAAGTGGATAAAACAGAGCTAAGGCTAAGGTTTCATCAGTCTGACTGAGAGAACTCAGATAAGCCTTAAAAACATTGGCTTTCTGAATTTTGAGGCTCAGTTATTAGATGCACATGTAACATGACTGCTGCATTGTCATAAAACAATCCTTTCGAACTTATGAAATGCCTTTTAAGTCTCCTGTAATACTGTGTGATATTAATAAATACATTTATATATTTAAGGAAAATTGCAAAATGTATTCAACTGATGGATGCTTAAACTGTGATGTGTTAAAACTTGTTTGATATAACTAAAGCAGTATATAGAGAAAAACTTATAGAACTAAGTGAATATTTTACAAAGGAATAATGGTTAAAAATCAGAAATTTAGGTTACCATCTCAAGAAGCTGCACAAAGAATATTATCTCAAATCCAAGGAAAGTAGAAGGGAAACAGAGTCAAAGGTAAGAGAAATAGAAATATATAATAGAGAAAATCAAATCTAAAAATTAGTTTTCTGAAGAGATTAACAAAAATAATAACCCTAGAAAATGGTTAATTTGGAAAAAAATAAATGAAACACAAATTATAATATTAAGACTGCAAAAAAGGATTTATCATTACAAATCTACCAAATATCTAAAAGATGAGTAACATATGACCAAATTTCTACCAGTAAAGTCAACAATTTGAATGAAATAATTTTTTCTAAAAATTAAATACATCAAAGCTGATAGAATAAAAAAAAAACGCATTCGTCTTAAAGAAATCTTAATTCATTAATATAATCTATCAATAAAGAAATCATCAAGCTCAGATAGCTTTACCAGTGCATTATTCCAAGCATTTAAGTAAGGAAAAAACCCAGTAATCTTGCATAAACTCTTCCAGAATTGATAAAGAAGGGCACATTTCCTGTTTCCATGAGGCAGAAAAACTTTAATTTCAAAATTTGTCAAAGACATTGTAGGAAAAGGAAATTACGGATCTAAATATAAAGCAAGAAAATTGTAATGACTTCGAGGAAAACTTAGAAGCTATCTTCATAAAATGAGTAGACAAAGAGTTCTTAAACAAGAAATTACAAAAGTACTGACCATAAAATAAAAGTTAATAAAGTAGACTATATTAAAATAAAGAACTTTTGTTCATCCAAAGACACCATTAAGTGGGTAAATAGACACTAGCACAGAGTGAAAAATATATTCACAATCCATATACCTGACAAAAGATCTGTAGCCTAAATATATAAGGAACTTTCACAAATCATTAAGAAATGGAGTTTAAAATCCTATAAAAAATGAGCCAAACACTCAAATGGACACCTCAGAAGGCACACAAATTTTAAAAGGGTCTCAGTTTCTTAATTTTTCAGGGAAATTCAAGTTAAAATCACAATAAGATACTAATACAAATGCAACAGAATGGTTGAAATGCAAAAAAATGGAAAATATCAAGTGTTGGTGAAAATGTGGAACAACTAGAATTCTTCTGTATCACTAAGAGAGTACAAGTGGTAAAAATCACTCTGGAAAATAAATGCTTAGTCTAGATTTAAACTAAAACAAATATATGCACAGCCTTGAACTTAGGAACTACAATCCTTGTATACCATCAACTGAAATGCATATTATGTAATATACATTACAATTACATAGTTATATGTTAATGTGTATATTATATATTATAAAATTATACATATTCAGTAAAATATATGTATTAGACTGTCTATAGCAGCATAATAGCCCAAACTGGAAACTACTTAAACAACTAACAGAATAAATATATAAATTCTAGTGTATTCTAACAATGGTATACCATTTGGCAGTGAAAATGAAGAAAGTAAAACTATATGGAATTGAAAAAGAAGAAGATTGCTCAGTCGTGTCCAACTCTTTGCGATCCCATGGACTGTAGCCTACCAGGCTCCTCTGTCCATGGGACTTTCCAGGCAATAGTACTGGAGTGGATTGACATTTCCTTCTCCAGGGACCTTCCTGACCCAGGGATTGAACCCTGGTCTCCCACACTGTAGACAGACGCTTAACCATCTGAGCCACCACGGAAGTCCCATATGCAATAGTACAGTTGAATCAAACAAGCATAAACCAAATGTTTAAAAAAAAAAAAAAAAGACTAATAGTGTATTCTTTTTATATAAAGAACAAATATAGAGAAACTAATAAATGTGAGAAGTTATGAGATTATTTACTGCTAGGGGTGGGGAGACTATGAATGGCAACCTAGGTGAGGGTCCAATGGAAGTTTCTAGAGTGTTAGATATATGAGCATGCTAATACTGTGGCAAGAGAGATGTTTATTCCACTTCAATTAAACAACAGACAAGAACTGTAAATACAGTTGTCCATAAACACTGAGATTAAGGGCACCAACCATCCATGTAACTGAAAATCCTCTTTTAACTTACAGTCAGCCCTCTATCCTCATTTCAGCATCCATGGATTCAACTAACCATGGGATCTTGTTTATTACTGAAAAGAATCTGTGCATAAGTGGATCTGTTAAGTTTTAAATTGTTCAAAGGTCAAAGTTCAAAGGTCAACTGTACTATAGAAAACAGCAATGTGTGAGAATCAGCTATCTTTTTTTTTTGAAATGTGGATAAGCCTATAAGATAGTGCTATAATAATAAACTTTCCAGTTCTCTTTAACCAAATGTTCTCCACTGTTCTGTCCTCAGGAGAAAGGCATCAATAGAGCAAGAGAGTTATTTCCCACCATCTCTAAGACCACTGATAGAATACACCCAGAGTACCTCACTCATTTGTGAGCACCAGTGATCACAAGACCCACAGATAAACCAAAGCATTAGAAGAAAAGACAGTAAAGATAGTGAAGGAGTTGCATGGAAACTCATGTAACAAGAGCAAAATAGCAAGCGACTAAAACGTGTAAAACTTAAGAGACTGAGAATATTAAAGAACTGAAAAGCTGATTATTAATAAATCACATACTATCTAATAGTTTTGCCTTTTTACTAAAATTCTTTCACAGAATGCAGCTAGTCTGAATCACAGCAGCTACCACTTCCGTAGACGGAGGTCAGGTAGTTTGTTCAAATGGCTGGCTCAAAGGTTTTCTAATATAAATCATTTGAAGTCTGATCTTATTTACATTTCTTATCTCTTGAAATGCCTGAAGTCATGTTCTAACAAAGCAATCACATTAATTAGTGTTAAATAATTTCAGTGAGCAACATTGAGTTCTCTTCAAATGTAAGTTCTAAACAGTATGAGTTATACCTTCAGCCTGTGAAAGCGAACGATATCTCCATTTTTATAAATCATTGGAAGGGCTTCATAATTTCCACTAAAGAACAGGCAGGTTAGCTTTACATTTGTCTGGTCCACAATTGTTACAACTGAACAATAATCTGGAAAACACAAAAATATTTTACCTGACTTTTCATATTTCAAAGCATCTAATAAAATAAGAATAATACTGAGTTCAAAACATCAAACTTTATTCCTCCCTTTAGTCTTCTAAAAATAGGATCAAAACATAAAGAAATTTTCTTCTCTCTTGAAACACACTGCCAAATTATTTTGCAAAAATATTTCACAAAAATTCATTTTAGAAAGTTTAATAAAACAAAAATAAAAACCCTACTTAATGTAAACTGTCTGGAGGTAAAACAACATTTTTATTACCTTAAATTTATAAACTGTAAAACAGATAAAATATTTAAATAACATAATTTATAAATACAATTGAATTTAGAGTAAAAACAAACAAAAAATACCAGAAGATATTTGTAGTTAATATGATTAAAACTGAACATACTGCAAAAACTGGTTATAAACCCCAGGGTTTTACAGTGAATATGAATTTCAAATGAACAATTCATAGAAAACTATATAATACCAAATTAAAAGGAAAAGCGATGATCTGCTATTAATACTTACAAAAGGTTACACATCAGAACAAGAGGAGTATTTTATACAATTTAAACTGGCAAAAGAAAAAAAACCAACCAAATTTAATGCCAGATGGGCTGCCATGAAAAACAAGTAACTTCAAACTGGTGGTAGCAAAAACTGTAATAGATGTTATCATTTAAAGTACATGTTTCAGAAAAATGAACACTGAGACTATGTGTTGATTTTCTTCCTTCTCAATACTATACTCATGATAGTACAGACAGAGGAAAAGATAAACCCAAAACAGTGAAGGGAGAGGAGAGGAGAGTGAAGGAGATGTTAAAAAGATATCAACATTATTTCAGGAAGTTGGGAAAGTAAATGGTTAAGGGATCAGATGGACAGAAAGGATACAAACAGAAAATACTCTGAAGCAGCTACAGCAAAGACAGGAGCCTTTGGGATTAAGACAGTGAAAAACAGCTAAAATTAGGGCTAATGAAAAGTTTACACATGGAACAACTGCTTCAATGATCACCCATCTTAACCTTCCCTTTAAGATGATTTCAGGAAGGCAGGTAGAATATTTCAGTCTCTAACTGCACCTCTTTGTGGAACACAGACTGCTTTCCAAGGAAGTTTCACTGATAGACCAAGAAGTGGTAAGGCTTCTGATGAGGATGTTAGTACCCAGAATAAACCCTCTGCATTATCTCATTAGGAGATCTATAACCAGATAGAAAGCTGTCTTCCCACCCACCTTAGACTGACACTTTCAATGTGCCCTGTGTGAGTACTATTTGTCTCCTATTATAAGATTTCCCTCTTATTAGAAGTTTGAACATTATAAGATTTCCTATTTAAAAAAGAGATCATGTTGAAAAAACAAACTCTTCATATACAAAACAAAGGAAACAAATGTCTAAAACAAATGTCAAAAATCTAAAATAAATGATGCCTATGTTTGTAAATATAAAAATAAGACACAGAATAAAAATAAGACACAGAACAAAAATAGAAGAAAAGGAAGAACACCAGGAGGGGGAAGGGAGAAGGAGATGGAAGAGAACAGAGGGGTACGGAGAAAGGAGAAGGAATGGGGAAGCGGGGAGACAGGCCTGGAGGGAAAGAGGAGAACAGAGACCTGATTCTGTGATGAGGGGACAATAATCAACTCAGAGAACATAAAAACTCTAAAAACAAAACCTTAACGAGCATCTTCAAACACAGTGAAAATATATCATATCCTCATCTCTTGATATAGAGGGTCTACTGGACCCAGTTTTTAGTTTTGGAGTTTCCTTTGTCAGTAGTTTTAACTATTTGTAAGGAGTGTTATTTCACGACATTTTTTCTCTTAGTAGTCTTCCAAAGATCAAAGGTAAATTCACTTACTTTTTAATAGAATAAAACACATTCTTTTTTAATAGAATAAAACATATTCTTGCTTGTGACGACCGTATGGCTCTTTTTTTACCCTTTTATAAATCTAAGATCTATTATGGAATTTTTAATCATGTATTTTCCTTTATCTTGAAATATTTTTCAATTTCATTCTCCTATTATTTCATCATTATTCCTACCTATGTTTAAAAAAGACTAAATTAATATTAAAATGGGAAAATGAGAGACTTGCTTAGGTGAAAGATGCAAGAGTGTAATGAGTCATCCCTGGTGCACTGCACCGCTCAGTGTGCTATAACACCTTTCAAGATGATATAAAAAAACAAGTTTGAAAACGGTCTTTGGAATTTCTTCTTCTGCTTTAAGAATTCAGTTAAGAATTTAGAACTGAAATTTTCTGCCAATGGCCACAGAGAAGAAAATCGATAGAATTCCTTTAACCATTATTAGATGAAGCAGAAGCTGAACGCAAAGACAGGCAACATTAGATTCTATAGATAGTGAGCAATGTACTTTGAATAAAACACAACTGATCTGAAGGTTTTAAGTTTCATGTAGTTTCATGACAGACAAAACATAAGGGCAAAGAGATCACTAGTCTAATGAAATCTAATTCAGGTACACAAAGATCAGACTCGGTATCTTTACATTTTTGTTTCCTGACAGCTTCTGCAAAATCATGTATCACAGATTTATTTGTACTAGAATACACAAACTAACATTTCATATCAGAGAATTAGTTAGTACTTGTACTTATAGTGTTATTTTAAGTTGCAGTGATTCTAAATTACTCCTCTCATTTTAAATGCTTCACAATGAACCACTTTTGTAAACTGGGAATACAATACATCAACAAAATTGCAAATTTAGCATCCATAAGTAACAGTAGTTGAATCTAAATGTTAGCCAGGATGAACTGACAGAGCCCAGTCTTTGAGGCATAAACATGATACTGAAGAGTGGAATAACTGGAAAACAAAACAAAACTGGGGGGTGGTTAAAAAAAATCAGGCTTAACCTAAATTTCAGAACATTGAAAACTGCCTCATGGTTTTGTTCTTCCTGGAAAATGCAGCCTTCCCACAGATAACTTGATAGGTTGCAAAGGACTCTATATGACACTCTGAGAAACAGTGTGGAGACCCATTGCCCAGAGGGTCTAATATAGAGTAACTATTAGCTTTTGTAGTATCTTTGTGCAAATTAGAAAAAGACTCCTCTTTCTCAAATAGAAATACTCTGATGATGGAAATATGAGTTGTTATTGCCTCTTAACTAGCTTTAAGGGGAACTTTACTGAGCCCAAGAGAGTAGCAGTCTTGGCACACATTTACATTCTGGCCTTTCTATCCAATGCTTTGGTCACTGGATGTAAAAAGCTGACTCACTGGAAAAGACTGTGATGCTGGGAAATATTGAGGGCAGGAGGAGAAGGGGTCAACAAAGGATGAGATGGTTGAATGGTTCAATGGACAGGAGTATGAGCAAGAGACAGTGAGATATCCAGGAGACAGTGAAGGACAGGGAAGCCTAGTGTGCCGCAGTCCATGGGATCACAAACAGTTGGACATGACTGTGACTGAACAACTTTCTACCCAAACCTTCAGAAACAGGGACGCTTGTACATGTGACACCTGCAATGCACACATTCCTTCTCTAGGTCCTTCCTCCTCCCCACTCCTGTTGAAGAGTCTGTGTCAGGTTTGGAGTCAGGTAGGAATGGACTGCCAAGAAAGAAAATGACCTGGGGACTGCCCAAAGAACAACACAACGGTTGTGTGTGCCAGGGTGTGCAGATACATGCTCAGAATTCTATGTGAGTAAAAGGAACGGCTCCACATGCTGCTACAGATTTATGTAGCAGAGGGCATTCCCAAGTGGCAGCAGAACTTGGCCTGAAATCTACACAGCTGTGTTTTCATCTAAGCGATTCCATGTGGATCAAAAAGGCATCTCCTTACACAGTGCACACCTGTGCAATACACACGAGCTATTACATGCCAAGTCCCTGTTCTTTTCTTTCTTTTTCATTGGAAGTACTACCAATGGCTTTTCACAAGTGTAAGCCAAACAGATCTACCTAGTGCTCAAATCCTTTTATAAAAATAAGGTTTTATTAACAGAGAAAAAAGAGAATCTTTCCATAGAGCAAAGGCTTCCTTGAAAGCAAAAAAAAAAAAAAACAAAAAAACAAAAAAACCCTGAAAAACAAAACCATATACTATATAAAGTGATAAAATACTGACATCTGTAAGCATATAAGACTTAGTTCAGTAAGGATCTAAATATTATGGAACAGTAGAATCACCATAGATACTAACTATAGGTGAATGACAAAGCTCTCTAGAACATAAATCTCCTTAGGAATTTCCTTCACCACCACAGAATGCTGAATATTTCAGTGGTGGTTAGTAGTTTGTATTTCAGTAGTAAGGAACTCTACTTGGGTCTCTGCTATTTTCCAATCCATTAAAAAAAAAATTAGTACATAAGCTAGTCTGAATTTTATTGAGTGTCTACGTAATGCTAGGTATATATATATGTACTAGTCAAGAAGACTACTAAATGAACAGAGCATGGCACCTTCTCTTATGAAGTTTACAATTTCCTTACATTGACTTACATCTTTAAATACTAATGCTGTGATCTCAGTTTGTGTGTTATTTTATATGTGAACATTTGCTAGTGTATAGCATTTATACTCTCTATAATGATTCGTCATAAAACTCTGTATATGTAATGATTCATCACCGCAAAACTAATGATCGGGATGACATTTTCTAGAATAACTGGAAACTGACATTTAAACTTGACACTGGATAAACAGACAGACTTAAGATGGCCCTGGATCCTTGGTGAGCAGTAAAATAAGCATTCATATTTCAGAAAAGTGGTGAAAACAAAAATTTTTCATACATTTCATACCCAGCTTTGGAGTTCAAAACATAAGAGACTTTAAAATGAATTTCAAACCATGACTTAAGCTTAACCAGAGTCTGAAATTATGTTTAACATTAAAGGATATACACTTTGGTAAAAGATATTTATAGTCCTAAATATAGTTTGAGTTATCAAATAATAATAATGTACAAAATAAAGTGTCAACATTCCAAATTAATTTATGAAATGCAATAATGTATTTGACGTTGAAGCTAAAACTCCAATACTCTGGCCACCTGATGAGAAGAGCTGACTCATTTGAAAAGACCCTGATGATGGGAAAGACTAAGGGCAGGAGAAGGGGAAGACAGAGGATGAGATAGCTGGATGGCATCACCGACTCGATGGACATGGGTTTGGGGTAGACTCTGGGAGTTGGTGATGGATGGGGAGGCCTGGCATGTTGTGGTTCATGGGGTCACAAAGAGTCGGACATGACTGAGCAAATGAACTGAACTGAATGTATTTGACTTCTCAGACAGAAAAAAAAAAAACACAGTACCTATGTTATGCAAGGTATCTTATTCCCAGGCCTAAAAATGGGGGTGGAATGGGGAGGGAATTATGTTAATTAGCAGTCAGTAACTACTGAGGGCTTACTAAATACCAGGTTTCTGCTAAACAATTTATATGTATTGTCTCCCTGAATTTTTAGATAGTTGTATACTACAATTAACAAACAAGAGAACTTAAGTTTCTTAAAAGGTCTAGGTAAGATATCCAAGTATGAAAGTCACATGTAGCTTCAGTTCAGTTCAGTCGCTCAGTCGTGTCCAATTCTTTGCAACCCCATGAATCGCAGCATGCCAGGCATAACTGATTCTTGTGTCTCTATATTTAACCAGAAAACTGTATGTTTCTATATTTCGTGTTTTTCAAACATAAACAGTAATTTCAAAGAAAGTAAAATGTTATGCTTAAAACTGTGATGGAGGCTTGAGAATTTTTCTGAATGGGAAAAATTATACTGCATCTTAACTCTATATTATCTACCATTTCATGCATCTCCTATTAAAGAATTCATTACTAAAGAATTAACATATCATTCATTATAATGTAACTTCCTTCACCTATAAATTTACTCCAGAAACAGACCTCACAGACATCAAAGAAAAACTATAAAAATTTATGATGATGATGCTTGAACTTATTTTTACATTCTTTGCAGCAATTATTTTTTGACTCATAAGTTAAAAGAAGAAAAAGAGACAAAAAAGAACATCTTCTGAGGTAGCTGAACAAGAGTGAAATCCTAGTGAAAAGACAAAGGCAATAAACGAAGATATACGGTTAAGTGTGAGGCTACTTAGAGAGGTATTTTGAGTGGTTAGAAGAAAAAGAAGAGAGCATAGTATTATGAATTAGGAACTGGCAAAATATGGCCCACAGCCAAATCCAGCCCACTGCCTGTTTATTATCTTTCCAAAGCATTCCACTTTCAAAAAGTCCACAAAAAACAGTCTTTTTTACATTTATATTCATCTATCTCCATAAGACTTAATGAAATTACTTAATCAGAATAACAAGGAAAAAGAGTACAAAGAGATTTGGGAACAAAACTAAAAACACAACTCTTGAGAGAATACAGTTCCACTAATAGGAGCAGAAATGAGCAGGAGCATTAGGGCTGGTCAATTCCAGATCACCAATTCCCAGTCATGAGAGCTTAGGATGATAAAAGCATCAGTAACAGGGTTTAACGGGGGAGTGGAAACATTCTGCTCATTGTCCAATTAGGTAACAGGTTAAGAAAGTTTCTTATTTAAATAAGGACTTAGCTGTGGGAAGACACCCAATGTGTCTTGAAACAGATCACATATATTTATTGTGTAATGAATGACATATGTGAACACAGCAAATATTTTTCAGAACAGTGATTGTATACAGAAGATTTCTAAAGCATGCCAGAAGCATACATTCTTTAACCAGAGAACACAGACAGCAGGCTTCCAGATTTAGCACCAAGTCTTCACAGTTCACAGATTCTATAATACATAGTAGTTGACCAACCATCTTTACTAAATTAATGCATGTTATTGTGTCTTCAGTCATCTGACTCACTGCAGGACCTGCCAAGTTCCTCTGCCCATGGAATTTTCCAGGCAAGCATACTGGAGTGGGGTGCCATGTCCTATTCCAAGGGATCTTCCTGACCCAGAGCTTGAACCTGAGTCTCTGGCAATGTCTCTCCCGCATTGGCAGGCAATTCATTATCACTAGCGCCACCTGGGAAGCACCACCTACAGTGAATATATGATTCTTGTAAAAATTCTGCCTCTGAAGCCTCCTGCAGACACTGAAAATCATTTATCCTCTTTATGCCTCAATTTCCCTATTTGAAAAAGGGGGAAGTTAGTATTCACCTCATATGATTGCTAAAATTAAATATGTAATCACATGCAAAGTGCTTAAAACTGCACCTAGAACATGGCTAAATGGTATATACAAGAGCTGGTCAGTGGTGGTGATGGTGGTGGTATCAGCAGCAGCAATAGCAGCATGTCTATTACTATTAATAAATTGTAACATTCTTATCTAATGAACTTAGATATACTCTTAGCATCTGCCTTAACAAAGAACCTACAGACACTGCCAGTATACAGTGTCAAACTGACTGCAGTTGGTACATGAAAAGTACAGATGTAAGAGATTGCAAAGAATTCTAATTTGAATTTCCACTGGAATTTCAAATAGTGGCTTTTAGATATTCATTAATCAACCTTCCACAGAGACATATCTTATAGTTAACAAGATAATCTGGTTCTCAAGTGAAATAACTTTTGGAACACAAAGAGTTTCTGAGAAGCTGTAAGGTGGAAAATAACATTAACCACTTATTCAAAAACTAAAATTTTGAAGATAATACAGAACTGCTAAAGAGATAAGAGAATCCTGCTGCTTTTATTATGTGTTAAAGATAAAAATACTTTCAAAAAATGTGAAACAATACCACACTCCATGTTTTTGGAAAATATATTTTTCATTAAAAATGTTATTTATGTTTACATGTAATAGGCTATTTCTGATTTAAATGAATTATTAAATGTTAGTCTTTTACTTTTAATTTCCAGTACGTTTAAATATCTGTAACTACGACCCATAAAAAATATAAGCTCCTTGAGATCCTGATAATTTCTAGAATAGAAAACTTAAAAACCACTGATTTAGGGCATCAACAATATTATACTCTTTGAAAGTGAAAATTCACAAAGTACTACATTTTATATAGAAAACTACAGACAAGGCCCTTGCAATTCTACCATAATCAAACTGCAAAGATATAGATGTATGCTTATGGTTGATTCATGCTGATGTATGGCAGAAACCAATGAAACACTGTAAACCAATTATCCTCTAATTAACAATAAATAAATTTTTTAAAATCGCAAAAAAATAAGAATTGGCCCTAACCCTTCCTAGTTGCTAATCTCTAAACTTGACTCCTCAGAACAAGTTTCAGCAAACAAAAATCAGAGTACATTAAAAAGGGTTCCATGTTCAATTCCAAGTAAAATATGCTAAAAATAGAGTTAAACAGGTTCCTTTCTTAAAACTTTTCAGAGGTGACAATGTGATAATAATGCATCGTGAACCTCAAGAGTCAGATACAGTATGCAAAATTTACCACTTTTTCATAAAATGTTTCACGGAATTGGCGTTTCTTCTACTGAAAATGCTTTGCTAAAAGTGTACGAAGATTAGATCTGCAAGTTATTTTAAGGGAAGTATTACTGAGAAAATGGAGAACTTCCAGACTCACTTGATGAAGAGGCAGACACCTTTCAGGACTGCAGTTCACTGTTGTCTTGGGATATTCTCTTTAGCAGTTCCTACCTCTCCATTATCTACCTATCTCCTGGCTATCCACTGTTTTACACTTTTGTCTCTTCTTTTTTTGCCTTCTTTTCTCCCTCTTTATTGTTACTTTCAAGAGAACAATTTAAAATAAAAATTTAAAAAGTAAAATTTCATTCTGATGCTTCTTGATATCAAACCAATTGCTACACTGACTTCTCCTAATCCTCCAAAAGGGATGTCAAAAGGCTGTCCTTATGTGCTCATAAAATGAATATGGGGCAACTGCCACATTGAAGAATATTCCCAATTTACATAAATTATAAAACTAAGTAACCAAAATAACCTAGACAGTGTGTTGAAAAGCAGAGATACTACTCTGCTGACAAAGGTCCATATAGTCAAGGCTATGGTCTTCCCAGTGGTCAGGTACATGTGTGAGAGCTGGACTGTAAAGAAGGCAAAGCACCAAAGAATCGATGCCTTGGAACTGCGGTGTTGGTGGAGACTCCTCAGAGTTCCTTAACAGCAAGGAGATCAAACCAATCAGTCTTAAAGGAAATCAACAATGAATACGCATTGGAAAGACTGATGCTCAAGCTCAAGCTCAAGCGCCAGTATTTTGGTCATCCGATACAAACAGCCAACTCATTGGAAAAGTCTCTGATGCTGGGAAAGATTAAGGGTAGAAGAAGAGGGCGTCAAGGATGAGATGGCTGGATAGCATCACTAATGCAATGGACATGAACTTGGGCAAACACTATGACATGGTGAGGGACAGGGAGGCCTGGCATGCTGCAGTCCATGGGTCACAAAGAATCAGACACAACTGGGTGACTGAATAACAAAAACAACCAAAATAAACTCTGAAACAACTGGGTGAACTAAAACCCAGTGAAATATATAACCTTATAACTTGTCCCTAATAATATAAGTAACTAGCAACCTTCTTGGCAAAAGCTTAAAGACCATCAGAAAAGTCTAAGATTCAGTTTCCATCTTCTTTATCCTCTTTAAAATTTATCTTCTTCCATCTTCTTTAAAGTTTATAGACCTTTTTTTAGTATTTCCTATACAAATGAGTATTTTCAAGCAATAAAGTGATAAAGCTTTTCATTTTTTGAATATCCAATAGTATTATAGTATCTGATTTTATATTATTATGGATAGACAAAAACATACTCATAAACTTGTACTACATAAATGGATTTAAGTGGATCAACATGAACAAAACCCTCATACATTTCATTGCATGTAACAGTTTCCCCCCACAAAAAAAGAACCGCATATAAACACTAAAGATAGTGACATACATCCTAAAACATTTAGGGATAATATGTACTGATATTTTCAACTTACTCTGAAAAGTATCAAAAAAGAAATGAACTAATGGACTCACCAACAATGATCAGTATATATAGGTGTTCACTGCATAATTCTTTCAAATATTTTGTATATTTAAATATTTTTATTAAAATGCTGAGAAAAACAAGTAGTTTTTAAATTAAATATTTCCTGTATAACAGTATTTTCATTAGCTCTTTGACTAGAACACCTTTATAGAATCTTTTGACCTGTTAAATTCTCAAAAAATCCTGAATTATGTATATCAGGAATTAAAAGGTATTAATAAACTTATCTTAAAAGTACCAAGAATGAAAGAAAATAGTTTGGCAGTATTATGGAAGATAATAAACAAATCAATACATAATAGTTTTGATCTTTCTTCTTTTTCAATTTGAAGTGTTTTCTTATCTATAACGCTATATGAATCTTATTTCAGTTACAGAAGGTGATTGTGGGTGATGATACCAGTTTCTCAAAAGTATTGTATGTAATGGGAAACTGAGAGGAGTTAAGAGAAGCCTGAAGAGTCTGCTAAAAACTGATGGACAGCTGTTGAGCTTTTGGTAGGGAGTGGGGTATACACACTTTGTTTATGATTAAATGATCAAAATTGTTTTTAGTGGTAACAGAAATTCATGTGTACTTTTAAGTTCTTATTCTGTTGCTGGTACATGGTTCCATTAACCTTTTGCTTTAAATCTAATTTATAGAATGCATTCAACAACAAATCTTTCAAATATTTAGCGTAAAATATGAGCTTTCTTATCATGAAATTTCTGCACAGAATATCTATTTGTTTTATCTCTCCACACTAAAAATCAAATTCTCTGGTTTTCAACTGGTAATAACATCCAGGTATACACACAAATTCTATGAAGTCCTGATACTGTTTTCCAAGTAAAGCAAATTTTTTCAAATTTCTAAAAGTAAAAAACTAAAAGTATAAAAAAATTTTAAGAAATAATCCACGGCATAAATTAATTTTCATTGGTTTTTCTATTCCAAACTTCTTCTTAAAGAAAATCCTTCTCATTTTTTAACAAAAAAAGAATTTTTTTTAATGTGTTTTCACTCAAAGAGGAGATGGGAAGGTGAAGTTATCAAACAACTCTCAGAAAGTTGGAAGTTTATGAAGAAACTTGAAAAACAATCTACTTTTAAGCCATTTGGGTAGAAGTTATACATTTCAGCAGAATGTGTCTTGTTTCAAAAACAACTTTGCTCTCAAATTTACACTATACGTTCAAAAGGCAACATTAATATAGCCATGTGAGGTAAGTCAATTTAGTTCTGTCCGACTTTTTGCAACCCAATGGACTGCAGCCTACTAGGCTCCTCTGTGCATGAGATCCTCTAGACAAGAATACTGGAGTGGGTTGCCAAGCCCTTCATCAGGGAGTCTTCCCAAAACTGGGTCTCCTGCACCGCGGGCAATGTTCTTCAAAACATCATCTACTGCTACAAAAGACAAGCTTTCTAGAAGAGCATAACTAAACATGACGAAGTTCTCAGACTCTCCTAAGGTTATCTACAAAAATTATGAGGAGTTTCAAACTAAAATTTTATATATTTTGGTGTTTAGATATGCATACAGTTATAAAAGAAACAAAACCTCAGACCCAAGAAATAGGAGGCATTAAAAAAAAAAAATCTGTCCAATAATTTGCCCTGAAGAACAATAAAGTAGCAATACCAATGAAATATTAAACAGCTTTGAGGTTCTTTTAAAAATTACCATTAGATTCCTAACATAACTGGAAACCAAGCTACTCACTTAACAAATACCAACAGGGCAAAGAGTCAAACAAGTGTTCTACCAAATAAATAATCCTTAAATAATGACTAACTAAAATAATAAAAATAGTTATTTTCCCCATGCCTCATTTTTGACTCCCAAATGAATGAAAAAAAAAAAAAAAAAAAAAAACTGTGAAGTCACAGTCAACCTAGAACTTTGTATTTTAATAACAGAGTTACAAAACAAAGGTTCAGTTCAGTTCAGTTGCTCAGTCCTGTCCGACTCTTTGCAACACCATGAACCACAGCTCGCCAGGTCTCCCTGTCCATCATAAACTCCCGAAGTTTACTCAAACTCATGTCCACTGAGTTGGTAATGCCACCCAACAATCTCATTCTCTGTAGTCCCCTTCTCTTCCTGGTCTCAATCTTTCCCAGCGTCACGATCTTTCCAAATGAGTCAGCTCTTCGTATCAGGTGGCCAAAGTATTGGAGTTTCAGCTTAAACATCAGTCCTTCCAATGAACATCCAGGACTGATGTCCTTTAGGATGGACTGGTTGGATATCCTTGCAGTTCAGCAGACTCTCAAGAGTCTTCTCCAACACTTTCTTCAAAAGCATCAATTCTTCAGCACTCACCTTTCTTTATAGTCCAACTCTTTGGAAAAACCATAGCCTTGACTAGATGGACTTTTGCTGGCAAAGTAATGTCTCTGCTTTTTAATATGCNTAGGTCCCTACCATTTATGTCCTTTATTGTGCCCATCTTTGCATGAAATGTTCCCTTGGTATCTGTAATTTTCTTGAAGAGATCTCTAGTCTTTCTGATCCACTGGAGAAGGGAATGGCAAACCACTTCAGTATTCTTGCCTTGAAAACCCCATGAACAGTATGAAAAACAAAAATAATTTAAGTTTCTTTTCTTGAAAGCTAATATCAGTAGAGAAAGTACGGAGAGTAGAAAGACATCTAATAAATCACTATTCTTATTTTATAAATAACATATTAATATAATGTCTGTATATGTGTACATGTGTGTGCTCATTTGCGTCCGCCTCTTTGTGACCCCACAGACTGTAATCAGCCAGGCTCCTCTGTCCATGGGATTCTGTAGACAAGAATACTGCAGTGGGTTGCCATTTCCTCCTCCAGGGGATCCTCCTGCAGGGATTAAACCTGCATCTCTGGTGTTCCCTGCAGTGGCAGGCAGATTCCCTACCACTGAGCCGCCTGGAACCCCCAAATAACCTCTAAAACACATATTTAAACTTTTGATAAAGGACTGGTTTTAACTACTTCAATGCTTCAGTAAGACTTCATGTTTAAACTGACAAAGTGTTTTAACTACTTTAACACTTAGGGAATACTTCATGTAACTTGATATAATCTAGAAAAGGTAACAAATGATAAATTAAGCCCTATAGTCTGCAATCACCTAATTTCCTCAGTATGATTAAGTGTAAATTGCCTTGGAGTTATATTATAAGGAAAAGCTGGTAGTTCATCTAAGCAAGGTCTTTAATCAAAGAAGCATGCATGCATGCATAAATTATATAATCCACAAAAATTCCTCCATGAAAGTTGCTTTACCATCTTTTATCTATTATCCATACTAGAGCTGCATTGCTTTTAAACCAATCAGTATTTCCCCAATGGTTTTCTATCTGCATGAAAGTTTATTATTGAAACACTAAAGCAAAAGCCATGAAGTCAAATCACTGAACTCAGGTGATACTATATGCTACAGCCTTATCTGTTTACAAGGATACTTGGCATATAATATGTAACAGCACTCTTTAACTATGCTGGTATGAAGTTAACATAATTTCCACTCATGTTTTAATAATATTGGAAAAGACCATGGAAAGCAGGAAGAGAAGAAAGCATAAACAGGATGATAGAGATATAGTTTCTAAATACATGTGTGCACATCCACATAGATTAGACAGGAAAGTAAGTAGGCAGGTAAACAGATACTCGACAAGTTTATAAATGTTATTCTAGAATTACACCTGGAGGCATTTTCCTCTTACGTTTTACTCTATGTATTAAGCAACCACAGGTCATAGATGGTATACTAGGTTTAAGGATTTATATTAAAACCAGCAGTGGTCTTTATCTTTCCAGAGTTTGTACTTATAATAAAATAGATAAAATAAAAAGAATGACTTTTAAAATAACTATAAAAGTATATTGATATTCATCAATAAAAAGGAATAAACTACTAATACATGCTATAACATGGAGCCTCAAAATCATTATGCTAGATGAAAGAAGCCAGAAGCAAAGTGAGGCTCTCTAAATGAAGTGTACATAAAGGCATAAAAATATTAGTTTGGTGGAAAAGTAATCACGGTTTTGCTTTATTGAATTTTGCTGTTTGATACTGGAATACATTCTTAAATAAATATGGTTATATTATCCATCATTTTAATGCATATTTATCCCTTTATGTTTTTTTGCTGACTTACTATTGTTGTTGTTCAGTTGCTAAGTCATGTCCAACTCTTTCCGACCCCATGGACTACAGCACGCCAGGCTTCCTTGTCCCTCACCATCCTCCAGACTTTGCTCAAATTCATGTCCATTGAGTCAGTGATACTATCTAACCCTCTCATCCTCTGTCACCCCCTTCTCTTCCTGCCCTCAATCTTTCCCAGCATCAGGGTCTTTTCCAATGAGTCAGCTCTTCTCATCAGGTAGTCAAAGTATTGGAGCTTCGTTTCAGCATCAGTCCTTCCAATGAGCATTCAGGGTTGCTTTCATGTAGGACTGACTGGTTTGACTTATTACTTGCTGCTTATTGCATATTTATTTTAGACTATGGAAATGATGTTAAACAAAAAGCCAATCTGAGTAATTTTCTTATTCAAGTTCAAATGGGTTGTAAAGCAGTGGAGACAACTTGCAACAACAACACACGTGGCCTAGAAACTGCTAACGAACATACAGTGCAGTGGTGGTTCAAGAAGTTTTGCAAAGGAGACAAAAGCCTTGAAAATGAGGAGCGCAGTGGCATAAAAAACCCATGTAGAGACTACAGTAAACACTCTGCCTAATGATTAAAAATTGGGCAACATCTGAGTAGTCCTCTTTTTTGAGGAGAACTGTTGCAGATCATACACTGGGAGAAGAGAATTCACCCCAGGCTCTCTGTTACCTGTTCTTCCACAGATCCTTATGTGGAGGTACAGATAATATACATGACTTACACACACCATAATATTTAATAGATGATTTTGAAACAACGCAGTTACCAACAAAAAGTGAGATCACTGCACACTACATACAAAATAAAATTCCAGGCAATACATCCAGTTTTAAAAAATATAAAATAATTTTAAAGAAAAAAGTCTTTTTGCAGATCTTCTATGGGTAAGGCTCTCCAAACAAACAAATTATGACTCCACAAGCACTATAAACATTTATATTTCAAAAACTATCAGCACAAAACTAAAATCCTGGGGAAATCACCTATAACACATATGATGAAAAAGAGTAAGAAGCTGCCAGAAATCACTGAAAAAGGACAACCAAACTGAAAAATATGGAAGAGAATATATTTTTATTTTCTTAATTGATGTATGTGAAGTTGGGAGGGAAAGTAATATACTGAAGTAGAAGAAAATCTTAAAAATGCAGATAGAAATCAAAGTTTTTTGTAACTTAAAAGCAATTTTTGTGAGCCCAATATTAATAGAAGCCATTAGACCTGTGAAATAATATAATGAAGTATTGCATTGATAGACACTTAAAATATGTGTGTGTTAGTCACTTAGTTGTGTCCAATTCTTTGTGACCCCATGGACTGCAGCCCACGAGGCTCCTCTGTCCATGGGATTCTCCAGGCAAGAGCACTGGAGTGGGTTGCCATTTCCTTCTCCAATGCACGCATGCACACTGAATCGCTTCAGTCATATCCAGCTCTGTGTGACCCTATGGACAGCAGCCCACCAGGCTCCTTCGTCCACAGGATTCTCCAGGCAAAAATACATACAAGGATCAAACCTGGGTCTGTTGAATTGCAGGCAGATTCTTCACCACCTGAGCTATAGGGAAATCCACTTAAAATACACTTGCAATAATTCTGAATAACTTTGCAAAGACCAACTGTCAATGACTGATACATGACAATTCTAGCATATAAAGATGTTGACTGTATATATAACCAATACAATCAGAACAAGCCAGTTTTACCACATATGAAAACCATAAATTAAATACAATTTTTAAAAAAATTTTATTCAAGAATATAAACAAGGAGTGTATCACACAGTGTATCATGCTGCTGCTGCTGCTAAGTCGCTTCAGTCGTGTCCGACTCTGTGCGACTCCAGAGACGGAAGCCCATGAGGCTCCCCCGTCCCTGGGACTCTCCAGGCAAGAACACTGGAGAGGGTTGCCATTTCCTTCTCCAATGCAGGTAAGTGAAAAGTAAAAGTGAAGTCCCTCAGTCGTGTCCAACTCTTAGCGACGCCATGGACTGCAGCCCACCAGGCTCCTCCGTCCATGGGATTTTCCAGGCAAGAGTGCTGGAGTGGGGTGCCATTGCCCTCTCCAACAGTGTATCATAGGTCCTTAATAATGATCCCTAAAAAAGCATCAATATACTGCTGAAATTCTATTGCTTTAAATTATATTTAAGTTGACTGCTTGAGCACTAGTACACATTTTCATTATAAAGCTGACAACTGTTGTTGCTATTTTCAAAGTCTGGAATGTTACCTNTGCCCTCTCCAACAGTGTATCATAGGTCCTTAATAATGATCCCTAAAAAAGCATCAATATACTGCTGAAATTCTATTGCTTTAAATTATATTTAAGTTGACTGCTTGAGCACTAGTACACATTTTCATTATAAAGCTGACAACTGTTGTTGCTATTTTCAAAGTCTGGAATGTTACCTTTTCCTCTTCTGTCAAAGTCCAATATCCTTTAAAGTTCAGCTCAAGGGCTACATCTCCTAGAAACTTTTCTCCGTTAGCATTAATCTCTGCATTCCCACTCTAAAAGCACCTTGTTTATTCCTTTAGTCACAGCATAATACAACTGTGCCTCGTATTAACTAGCTGATAACCTTTGGATCTTTCTCACTTATAAACTCTCTGAGTTATTTTATCTGTGGACAACAACCTATTAGTCTCCATCTTTAGATAACAACTATTTATAGTATAATGCTACACAGGCTAGCAAAGACATTTTCTAATTGAATGAATAAAAGAATGTACCACAAGTTTCATGAAAGAATGAGAAAACACTCTTATTATTCACTGAAATAATTAAAACTATAAACTCATGAAACATAGTAAGTGGGCTAATAATTTTTTAGAGGAAAAGGTTCTGAGAGACATAGTCCTAGGATATGGACAGGAAAGAGTCTGGGATGCCACAAACCTCAAAGAAGTCATCTTGAATATAAGAAAGCAATCCATACAAAGGTCCAGTGACAGAATAAGAAAGATCTTTCTTCACCCTCACTCTACAAGTGGAAACCGAAATATCTCCTACTGGCATAGACAGAATAACCTGAGAACAGTGAAGAGAGGCTTACCTCTCCTTTCTAATCCTTAAAGAGATAAGTGATGACTACCCATGCTCTGGCTGCCCTCCCGTCATGAAAGTAAAATAGCCAAGCAATCGAGAAGTCTCAACTCACTCAACTAGACATAATGCTTTAGCTTGAGAGAAATGGAAAACTCCATACTTGCCCACAACCTTCATCTCATATAAGGTAAATCCACCATTCAGCTTTAAAATACACATTCAAAAAGTTCAGTATGCTTCACAATGATGATTCTGTTCATTTTTAACAATAAAATGGACAACTAGAATTTTACAAATTGGGGAAAGACTAAAACCAAAGTGAAATCATGTAATGTAATCTGTCTAAACTGTAAATTTTCATTGCTTGAGGATGGAAAACAATTACGTAAATCTTTGAATGTCTCATGTCTAATAAACACCTGACACATAGAAAGTTGTCAATGTTTGTTGAATAAATGCAAATGAGTGGACTGAAAAAAAAAAACTATATATTTATTTTGTTTTAAATGCCATACATTAAACCAGTACATATGCTGTAGCTTTGATATTAACTGAATATTCAGATAAGTGAGTCTAAATGTATCACAGATGAGGAGTTTCCAATGTGAAGCTCAAAGGAAGCAGGGAATGAATCCTTGATATTGTATGTTTAAGTCTTTACACATGCATATGTATTTTTCTAGAGCATGTTCTACATAGCTGTCATCATACTTTCATAAAGGCTGAAGACTACAAAACAGTCAAAATGTCTAAAGATGGATTATCAATTGTAAAAAACTAAAAATATAATTAAATATTACACACAATTTATGTTACACCAGATGTTTTAATCTTTGATGAATCAGAAAAGCTCCTGGATTATATAGAGTTCCAAAGAGTCATTAATCATTCAGTATTTAATAAATGCTTTTTCAATCATTTAAATGTAGAAAATGTGGGTATTATTATACTTCGTGAAATTAAAAGATACTAGCTATATTATCATTAATAGGCAACCAATATTACTCATGCAAAACAAAACTATTCAAACAATTATGCCACATGACATTAATGTATAAATGGTTAAGACATTTTCATAAGTGAAAGTAGCATTTTTACAAAACTAAAACTAGTAATCCAAAGTTAGCTAGAACATTTAACAAAATAGGAAAAGATAAAGTCCTGGGGCTCTATATCCTAGCACTTAACCTAAAAACTAAAAGTAAGTAAAATAGATAGGAGCTCTCAAAAATCCAAAGTTGTAGACACAAGTTAGTACTTTGATTATACTGCTCAGGAAGGAGCTGCAACAGGTGTCCTTTTTCTAAGAAATCGAATAAAAGAAGTCCACTTCTAGAAACACTGTAACATCCAAAACTGGTCAGTTTAAACAAGCTGTTTTTTTCCTGATATTGAGAATTTTTGATGGAAGGTGAGGTATGAAAATAATTTCACAACATAAAGCATTCCTGAGGAAAGCTTGCAAGCCACAGGTGATGGGCCATACTACATGGCACAAAAAGGCTGAGACCTCTAGGGCCTCAGAGGTGGAGAGAGAATGGAAAAAGAAGTAAACAATAAAAACAGATGATATGAATACTCTAACTATTCTCTCCCTTCCTCTGGACTCAAATATTAGGAAGAATAAGCACAAACAAGAGTTCCCCCTACTCATCCCATTTGCTCTGTGAGCAGGGATTATATTAATCAAGCAAGCATCACTATACACTGTTAACAGATCTGGATGGAAATGATTTATGGCCTGCCTCTATGCACTTTACTTAGTAAGAACAGATAATAAGAACAGAGTAAAGGTGTCAAGTTTAAAGTATTAAGCTATTTATTAAAATCTGAGACAGTTAAAAATAAATTCCTTTGTATGTGTTATCTAAGAAAATATGCCCAATTTATCTGTACAAGATGAAACACTGCATACCTAGCTCTCTATATCCAGCTCTGTAAAGTGAAAGTAACTGTAAGGCTTTCACAGGAGGTAACTGCTATAAATCTCAAAATCCCAAGAAGGTGACAACAATCTTGTCTTCCTACATGAAAGAGGCCATATTAAGCACCCCAATGAATGATTATCAAAAACATTTTGATGATACAATGATCTTTCAATACATGGTGTTCTCATTATCCCTGAGATATTCTTGGTTTTCATGATATCTTATCACAAATGAGTAAGAGACTGAGTGTCTGTAGTCCTTTTAACACAGGATTAATAAAACCTCTGGAAGAATAAAAGCTGCAACTGCCCTGAGACTGAATACAAAGCTTAGGAAATAAAGCATGTGCAATGGTTTATTTGCACAAGATGGCAATGTGCTACAGGTCATGTGTAATCATTCTCACAGAGAAGCAAAGTCTTCAAGAAAAGTTCCAGCCAAATAGTAAAGATGCAAAATTGCACCAAACTGCCTCTACTGCACTGAACTGAACATTTATAAAATGGATTTTAATGAAAAATTCTAGCGGATGATATGTAAGAGAGTTTTTTTCCACCTACCCAAGTTTGAGTTGCATAAAGGTAACTGTCCTCCACATAACTATTTTGTACATTAAGATGTAATATTTAGGCTGTGGCCATGTATTTGTGAAATAAGGTTGCTTTTAATCATGCAAAAGAGGCAAAGCTGTGGATTATTCCTGTACATTTATTCTAGTACTACTCAGTGGTAATGCCAATGAAGTTGATCCTTTCCTGAACACAAAAATCAGAGCTTTCTAACTCTCCTGTAGCATGTTGAAGGATGAACTCTATCAAACAGAAATAAAAATGTAAGTATAACTAAAATAAAAAGACAGACAGTTTGCAAATGCTACTATCTTGCTATTGGTTGTAAAGATATCTCCCTATATCTTCAGACATATTTTAGAGTTTCAATGAATATATTCAGAAAAAATTGATGACATTCATTTTAAATTAGTAGCTCAGAAGAAACAGAGAAATGAGGGACTGGATATCTGAGAGACATATAAGATGCATAGAATATATAATAAACATATTATTATATAGTTTCCCAGTGCTTTCATTATATACACATGAATTAATAACACTGTCAGAAGAAAATGATTATGCTATATAAAATTAGTGTTGAGCCATCACAGCTGTTTTAAAAACAGCTATCTTTTTATTTTCTAATTTCATTTCATGTTATTTTTTAACATAATATACTTGCTGATTAATTACCATAAACTTTTAATGAAAAGTATTTGCAACACACCAAGTGCAAAAAAGTTTTAAAATTATATCTTCTACCAAGTTAGAGGGACACTATTACCAATATGCCGCTTATTCCTAAATTTGGCAGGCTAATGAAAGCCAGCAGGATAACACTCACCATTGGAAGAGGATCACAGTAACAGAATTCTCAGAGTGAGCAATGTAGAATTCAGGGGGGAAAACTGAATGAGAAGAAACTACTAAAGTGAAAGTATGCATGTGTATTTTGAATGGTATGATGGGGTATGGAATGCAGACTTTGCAAAAAGGTAAAGTTGAATGAAAATATTTGAGAAATTCAAACAAAAATTTCTCTGCTTCAACCTTAGTGTTTAATTTTTTCCCCTCCTTCTAAACTAACAGAAATCAGGGTTTTCAATAAAGCATCCCTTTGGGCTCTTCAAACTTAGCTATCTTCTATTTCAAACTTCTTACCAGATTTAACAGGCTTCACATAATCATTTTCACATAAACTAAGTTGTACCTATACATTAACAAAATATTTGGACCACATGAAAATAAAATTTTCCTCCATCCAACAAAGCAAGGAGTACACTTAGAGGCCATTTCATAATAAAATTTACATATGTAATCTAATTGGGGCTGCCCAGGTGGCTCAGTAAAGAATCTGTCTACAATGCAGGAGACATGGGTTCGATCCTTGGGTCAAAAAGGTCCCTTGGAGAAGGAAATGGAAACCCACTCCAGTATTCTCGCCTAGGAAATCCCATGAACAGAGGAGCCTGGCAGGCTACAGTCCACGGAGTCACAAAAGAGTCAGATACAACTTAGTGACTGAACAACAATTTAATAAATTAAATCTTAAAGAATATTAACTCACTAGGAACATCTTAGTGTTCTCAGCTTGAGCCACAGCAGTTGGCAGACACACAGTAGATAAAGAAAATGTTTCATTACCACCACTCATTTCATATTTTTACAACTTAAAAAACTGACAGTATAGCTTTTATTAATAATAAATAAAACAATGATGTGTTTCATAAACTATTGTTTAAAATTAGACTCAACAGAGTAATAAATGTGAAATTTCACGTTGAACTGAATTAAACCAATATGAAAGTGCATTGTCTATTAAATACATTAACTCTCAGAAAACTGAAATTCAGGCTTTTTGAACACATTATTTTACATGAGTTTGTTTAAAAGTTTGCATTTTTATATAGAATAGGTTCAGTTCAGTTGTTCAGTCAAGTTTCATTCTTTGCAACCCCATGAACCGTAGCATGCCAGGCCTCCCTGTCCATCACCAACTCCCGGAGTCCACTTAAACCCATGTTCATTGAGTGGGTGATGCCATCCAACCATCTCATCCTCTGTCGTCCCCTTCTCTTCCTGCCCTCAATCTTTCCCAGCATNTGGCATCTGGTTCCATCTCTTCATGGGAAATAGATGGGGAAACAGTGGAAACAGTGTCAGACTTTATTTTGGGGGGCTCCAAAGTCACTGCAGATGGTGACTGCAGCCATGAAATTAAAAGACATTTACTCCTTGGAAGGAAAGTTATGACCAACCTAGATAGTATATTGAAAAGCAGAGTCATTTTCCTAAGTTCAGAGGCTTTCATTTACTTTTGCCTTATTTACAGGTGCACGGATGAATCGAATATTTGAACTTGACCTATTTATAATAATTTTGAAAAATACTAATATCAGAGTTAATTGATATTTTTTAAAAAGCATATCAATCCTCTTATTGGTTATTGTTTCCCTAAATAACAAATTTAAATTATACTATTATGGTAGTATTCAGAATTTAAAGCCTATACCCTGAAGTTACTGTTAACTAGAAACAAAGTTGACAACCTCTGTCCAATAGAAAGTAAAGGTTTAAGAACAGCTAGAACATAAACTTTATATTAAACTTTATCAACATTTTACCTTCATTCTAGTTTCACTCAGCTACAAGTAGTTTACTTGAAAAAATAGGAACCTTTTCATTGCTATGAGATAACAATATTTTTAAAAATATTGAAAAAATGACTGTAAAAGAAAAGCAAAATCTGTCACAAGTGTAAAAAACTTCTTTACTGAAAATTATATAATTTATCAAATCACAGTTTAGTGCATAATAATCAGTTTTAAACATAAGCTGATGAAAAGCAAAAGAAATGACTACTTAAGATTTAGAAGTAGCAAAAATTCTAGTGTCTTCACACAATTCAACTTTTTTTTCCACTTTAATTTTCTTGTGCACATAACTTTTGCAAATATAAGCAAATATTCCAGGTAACAGACAAACCAGATATTAATTATTACACGAATATATAACTCAAATGTAATATCATATATTGAAAAGCAGAGATTTATGTTTTCCCACTGTACTGATACTATTTCAAACTTTACAGCTATCTATAAAGTTGCCTAAATACATATTTGTATGTATATATAGGTATGTGTACGTGGGAGGGTGTACATTTCTACATTAAAATGAACATCATCTTACCAAAGACATTGATTCTGTATAACAATCTCTTATGGATTTAACATAAACCTGAAAAAAAAAAAAGGATTTATTTGTATACAAACATGTCCAATGTGATTACAGACATTGTATTAAACCTACAATCTTAATTTTATAATATTAAAGTTCACTAGAATGGCATAATAGCTTACAAATGAACAGTGACAGTTACAAAATTGTCTAAGCTAAGCTTCAGTTTAATTCATTAATTTTAATATCATAGGACCACATTGGTCTATATAATGCCCTGTTCAGACAAACTGAATACAATAAAACAGGTAGATGTCAGCCTGCAGGCACATGACCAAATAGGTAGTCTTCAACTGTGTGTGTGTATGTTTGTGTGTNGCTTACAAATGAACAGTGACAGTTACAAAATTGTCTAAGCTAAGCTTCAGTTTAATTCATTAATTTTAATATCATAGGACCACATTGGTCTATATAATGCCCTGTTCAGACAAACTGAATACAATAAAACAGGTAGATGTCAGCCTGCAGGCACATGACCAAATAGGTAGTCTTCAACTGTGTGTGTGTATGTTTGTGTGTATGGGGTGGGGGTGGGGGGTGGTGAAGAGAGAGGGAGAGGATGAACACCTTTGTGTGTGTGGGGGGGGGTTGGTAAAGAGAAAGGGAAAGGATGATCATAAAGAATGAGACAGGAGGAAATATCAACCAAGAGAAATATCAACAACCTCAGATATGCAGATGATACCACTTTAGTGGCAGAAAGCAAAGAGAAACTAAAGAGCTGCTAGGCAAGGATGAAAGATGAGAGTGAAACAGCTAGCTTGAAACTCAAAATTCAAAAAACTAAGATCATGGCATCTGGTCCCATCACTTTATGGCAAATATTAGGTTGGTGCAAAAGTAACTGCAGTTTTGCATTGCTGAATTTTGCTGTTTGATACTGGAATATGCTATTAAATAAATGTGGTTATGTCATACACCATTTTAATGTGCATTTTTAGCTGTGGTTTTGCTAATGACTTATTATTTGGGGTTTATTTTATATTTATTTTAGAATAGAGAAATAATATTAGACAAAAAGCAAAATTCAAGCAACTTTTTTATTTGAGTTCAAAATGGGTTACAAAGCAGAGGAGACAACTTTCAACATCAACAACAAATTTGTCCTAGGAACTGCGAACTGCTAACTGCTAACATACAGTGCAATATGTTAGCAGTGGTTCAAGAAGTTTTGCAAAGGAGACAAGAGCCTTGAAGATGAGGAGCATAGAGGCTAGTGGTCAGAAGTCGACAACCGAGAGCAATCATAGAAGCTGATCCTCTTACAACTACACAAGAAGTTGTCAAAGAACTCAGTGTTGTTCATGCTACAGTCACTTGGCATTTAAAGTAAATTGGAAAGGTGAAAAAGATCAATAAGGGGTGCCTCTTGAGCTGAATGAAAATCAAAAAGATCATTGTTTTGAAGTGTCATTTTCTCTTATTTGACACGATAACAATGAACTATGTTTTAACTGGATCATGACATGTACAGAAAAGTGGATTTTATATGACAACTGGAGATGATCATCTCCGTGATTGGACCAAGAAACTCCAAAGTAGTTACCAAAGCCAAACTTGCACTAAAAAAAGGTCGTGGTCACTGTTTGGTGGTCTGCTGCTGGTCTGATCCACTACAGCTTTCTGAATCCCAGCAAAATCATTACAACTGAGAAGTGTGCTCAGCCAATCCATGGCTGCAAAGCCTGCAGCGAGTGCTGCTCAACAGAAAGGGTCCAATTCCTCTCCACAATACCTGACTGCACCAATACTTCAAAAGTTGAACAAACTGGGCTACGAAGCTTTGCCTCATCTGCCATATCCAACTGACTACCACTTCTTCAAGCATCTTGAAAACTTTTTGCAGGAAAACACTTCCACAATGAGGAGGCAGAAAATGCTTTCCAAGAGTTCATCGAATCCTGATGCAGATTTTTATGCTACAGGAATAAAGAGACTTATTTCTTATTGGCAAAAATATGTTGATTGTAATTATTCCTATTTTGATTAATAAAGATGTGCTTGAGTCTAGTTATAATGATTTAAAATTCACAGTCCAAAACTGCAATTACTTTTGAACCAATCTAACACAAGGAGAAAAAGTGGAAGCAGTGACAGATCTTATTTTCGTGGGCTACAAAATCACTGCAGATGGTGACTGTAGCCACAAAATTAAAAGATGCTTGCTCCTTGGAAGGAAAGCTATGACAAACCTAGATAGTGTATTAAAAAGCAGAGACATCACTTGCCAACAGAATTCTGTTTAGTCAAAGCTATGGTTTTACCAGCAGACATATATGGATGTGAGAATTGGACCATAAAAAAGGTTGAGCACCAAAGAATTGATGCTTTTGAACTGTGGTGCTGGAGAAGACATTCCAGAGTCCCTTGGATAGCAAGGACATCAAACCAGGTAATCCTAAAGGAAATCAACCCTGAATATTCATTGGAAGAATTGATACTGAAGCTGTGATCACCTGATGTGAAGAGCCAACTCACTGGAAAAGATCTTGATTCCAGGAAAGATTGAAAGCAAAAGAAGGGGGCAAACAAAGAATGAGATGGTTAGATAGCATCAATGACTCAATGGACATGAATCTGAGCAAACTCTGGGAGACACTAGAGAAAGGAAACTGGAGTGCTGCAGTCCACAGGGTCGCAAAGAGTTGGACAAGATTTAGTGACTGGACAACAACAGGAGGAAATCAGTTTTATCTAAAAAGGGGCATCTGATTAATTCAAGGTAAAATCAAGCAGACCATTAAAAGAGGATGCTGGTACAACTGCAGAGAATAGGATCAGGTTTAAAGTGCCTGTGAAGTTTTAAGAATTTTATTAGCAAATTACTTATCTTTAAGGGATATTATGTTTCTAAAATGTCATTCTGACATTAGAATGACGTTATTCTAAACATAAAGCTAAGAAAAGGATTTCTATTTTCTAAACTTAAAATATTTCATTATAATAATTCAGTCAGACAAAATAGTTTATCTGCAGATATACAGAAATACTTCTATACCATCATTTTAGCTCATTAAAATCATGATTAGATTAAAAAAGTTGCACACTTACATAAACAGTTGATTTGAAGTTCTCAGATGCTTTCAAAAATAAGCAATGTTTACCATCTCTGCTTGGAGATGAAGATGCTGACAAAACAACAAATCCAGCCACTGCAATGGTGTCCTATATAGAATAAAATAATTTAAAACCATCAGTATAACATAATTCTGAAAGCCACACAGATTTTTATTTTTATTACTATGTAAAAAAGGAAATCATTTCTGTAAAATGGAAGAGTTTCCCTAAACTTGCTTAGTGTTTTCTGACTCTAAGATTTAGAATACCGTCTCCTACAAAAATGAGTATCAGTAATGCAGGCATAGACAAGTTCAATGCCTCTCTGAATGGACCAGGAAAACGCCAATTAAATCGCACAGAGATTTTTATTTATGAAATAGAGAGACAAAAATGAATGTTTATCTCACTTTATGTGCATAAATATACATGAATAAACACAATGAAGACATAGTGATAAGCCAACGGTATTAAGAATGGACATTCAATGAAACTAAATCTCAAGAGAGACTACATGGAGAAACACATGTCATTAGTGCAAAAACTCCATATTGTTATAAAACTAAACTGTATAAACATACAAGGTAGAAGACATTAATAAGAAATTTCCATTTATATACTAATAAGAACAAAGATATTTTCTTTCCACTCAGGTTTATAATAGTAATAAGTCAATCTCGATTTATTCCTGCCTCTCTCGTTTTTTAGTTAAACCTTCCTGTTTTATTTCCCAAATAGTGGAACATCCACATTCAATGGATTTTGTCTTGCTCTATTATAAGAATATATGTATATATTTTTTACCTTACTCTTCTAATTTTAACACCAAAACCTTAAGATATATAGAAATCATATATAGAAATCCTTGAGCATTAGGCAGTTTCCTTCAATAATTTTAATCTCTACTAAAAAGAGGTCTTCTGCATTACTGATATTTTATTTACAAGACTATAGCGTCAATTCCCAGGATTCTCTATTTAGATCCATTAACTGGGTCATGAGCACCTTGAAAACAAAGTGGTGTATTATTCTGCTTTGTATTTAGAGGGCTTGGCACAAAGTAGGCCCTCCATAAACTATCCATGAACCAAAGGAAGGATCATAAATTGTCTTTCTAAAATCTCTGGCTCTATCTAGATATTTTAGCTGTGCAAATTTCTCCATCATATTTTCTTCAGGTGAGACTGCAAACATAATTGTGTCTGTGCTGCTAATGCTATAGTTAAATGGGAGAAAATTTTCCTTCCCACTGAAGACTTTCCATTATCCTGTTTTAGGGAGCTCATCACCCTCATGGCAGAAAGTGAAGAGGAACTAAAAAGCCCCTTGATCAAAGTGAAAGAGGAGAGTGAAAAAGTTGGCTTAAAGCTCAACATTCAGAAAACAAAGATCATGGCATCCAGTCCCATCACTTCATGGGAAATAGACAGGGAAACAGTGTCAGACTTTATTTTTGGGGGCTCCTAAATAACTGCAGATGTTGACTGCAGCCATGAAATCAAAAGACGCTTACTCCTTGGAAGAAAAGTTATGACCAACCTAGATAGCATATTCAAAAGCAGAGACATTACTTTGCCAACAAAGGTCCGTCTAGTCAAGGCTATGGTTTTTCCTATGTTTATGTATGGATGTGAGAATTGGACTGTGAAGAAGGCTGAGCACCAAAGAATTGATGCATTTGAACTGTAGTGTTGGAGAAGACTCTTGAGAGTCCCTTGGACTGTAAGGAGATCCAACCAGTCCATTCTCAAGATCAGCCCTGGGATTTCTTTGGAAGGAATGATGCTAAAGCTGAAACTCCAGTACTNTTGGAATTAAGATTGCTGGGAGAAATAACTATAACCTCAGATATGCAGATGACACCATCCTTATGGCAGAAAGTGAAGAGGAACTAAAAAGCCCCTTGATCAAAGTGAAAGAGGAGAGTGAAAAAGTTGGCTTAAAGCTCAACATTCAGAAAACAAAGATCATGGCATCCAGTCCCATCACTTCATGGGAAATAGACAGGGAAACAGTGTCAGACTTTATTTTTGGGGGCTCCTAAATAACTGCAGATGTTGACTGCAGCCATGAAATCAAAAGACGCTTACTCCTTGGAAGAAAAGTTATGACCAACCTAGATAGCATATTCAAAAGCAGAGACATTACTTTGCCAACAAAGGTCCGTCTAGTCAAGGCTATGGTTTTTCCTATGTTTATGTATGGATGTGAGAATTGGACTGTGAAGAAGGCTGAGCACCAAAGAATTGATGCATTTGAACTGTAGTGTTGGAGAAGACTCTTGAGAGTCCCTTGGACTGTAAGGAGATCCAACCAGTCCATTCTCAAGATCAGCCCTGGGATTTCTTTGGAAGGAATGATGCTAAAGCTGAAACTCCAGTATTTTAGCCACCTCATGCGAAGAGTTGACTCATTGGAAAAGACTCTGATGCTGGGAGGGATTGGGGGCAGGAGGAGAAGGGGACGACAGAGGATGAGATGGCTGGCTGGATGGATGGCTGGAGTCTGAGTGAACTCCAGGAGTTGCTGATGGACAGGGAGGCCTGGTGTGCTGCTATTCATGGGGTCGCAAAGACTGGGATACAACTGAGCGACTGAACTGAACTGAAAGACTCCTTCAGGAATAAATTACTTTTTTAACTAAAAAATATGAAATTTTTTCCAATGTACCTTAGAACAGTACACTCTGATTTAAATGAAAACAATATTTCAGTCAAAGATGTGAAGTTGTTTAATCAAACTAACACAAGAAAATAAACAGAAGTAGGGAAGTCACTGGTTTGTCAGTTCTATATTCTCTTCAAAATACAAAAAATAACCCATCTCATATTATTTTCTATTTTACTTTAAAATGTCTTAAACATAAACCTATATACTAAATGAAAGTGTTAGGGGTAGAGATGCATTTTTCTATTTTTCTGTGTAAACTAAACTTTTAAAGAATAAAAAATATTTCTTTTATGATGGCAAAAAATTTTAAATAAAGAGATAAATTATTAAAAGCAGGATATAAGTATTCATAATAAAACTTTTTCCAAGTGTTTTCTATTTTAACATTAGCAACACAACTCAAAAAAGTTACTACTTTTCCTCTAACATATAATCAACAAAATGGAAATAACCAAAAATAATCTAAGAAAGGAAAAATAACATGTCTAATTTATCATACTTTCTTTTTTAAATTTTACTTATAATTTTCATTGGAGTATAGTTGATTTACAATGTTAGTTTCAGGTGTACAGCCCTCTTTTTGGACTATTTTGCCATATATCACATTACAGAGTGCTGAGTGCTATAGAGTGCTGTGCTATACAGTAGGTCCTTACAGTTATCTATTTTACATACAGTAATGTGTATATGTCCATCCCAATCTCCCAATTTATCCCTCCCCTATAGGAGCTTCCCTGGTGGCTCAGAGGTTAAAGCGTCTGCCCACAATGCGGGAGACGTGGGTTCGATTCCTGGGTCGGGAAGATCCCCTGGAGAAGGAAATGGCAACCCGCTCCAGTATTCTTGCCTGGAGAACCCCATGGATGGAGGAGCCTGGTGGGCTACAGCCCACGGGGTCGCAAAGAGTCGGATACGACTCAACGACTTCACTTTCACTATATATGTATTATTAACGTGTGTGTTGTGTGTTCAGTCGCTTTAGTCGTGTCAGACTCTTTACAACCCATGGACTGTACCACACCAATCTCCTCTGTCCATAGGATTCTCCAGGCAAGAATACTGGAGCGGGTTGCCATTCCCTCTTTCAGGAGATCTTCCCAGGATCAAACCCACGTCTCCTGAATTGCAGACAGATTCTTTACTGCTGAGCCACCCGGGAAGCCCTATAAACATGAATTTATGTTTAATTTACACATATAAATTGCACTGAAGGGGCTTGGTGATCTCATCCCAACTGAATTTGCCTGTTTTATCTCCAGATGCTGCCATTCAATACTACATAAATCATATTCTCTTAAATATCTAGTGCTTTTCCACATACACTTTTGGAATATTCTGAGTCCCTACTAATAATAAATAGCGTTTTTCTCTTCTGCACATATCTGATCCACTCTATCTTTGAAAATCTAGGCTGTAAATGTTTCTTAGATTGTACCCCAAAGAAGGGAGAAGGAAAAATAATTCTTCCTTCTTCTAAACTCTCCTATACATCATTTTAATATTTTTTATATTCTGTGTTATTTATAAACTTTCTTAATATTTTTACTGCCCCTAAAACGCTGTCAGATCCTTGGGACAAAGAATGTCTTATCCATATGGCTATCTCATACAAGTGACTGGTGGAAGCTGCTGTTCATAATCAGTGGTCAATAAACACGTGCTGAATAAATTAATCAGCACTGGTAAAAACAGAAATATTGGACTTCACAAAGAGAAAAATAAATGGCCTAGGATTCATATTTAATGATTTATTAATCATAATGGCTCTCAAATTAATTCAAATGCACAGAGGATAAGAAAGATAAATATATAATAGGCTATTTTAGTATGTATAAACATTCATTAGACTAAGTTGAATATGAGATTTAATACACATTGTTCTAAGTTTCTGGAAGAGCATACTGAAGCCATTCAAATAAGAATGGGAAATATACAGTTTAGTAGTGAGACTACAGTATTCTGATATATCAGAGTGGGTGCCTATCTCAGTCTACTGAGAACAGAAATAGGAAATCAGCCTGAGAAGCATAACCCTGCTACTAAAAACGATAAGGTTTTAATCGCTATCTTTGTATCAATGTTATAAAAGTGAAAACACATGAAATGAAATCTTTGAAGTAACTCAGAATACTCAGGAATCATAAAGGGGTCATTTCCCTTTTGTTACAGTGCCTTGGACTGAGTCCTTGTCATTAAACAATTTTTAGTTTAGCCAAAAGGAATATTTCTACCACAAATCAGTCTCCGAGATAATGAAATCAGGACACATCTTTTTAACATAAGTGTTCTTTAAAAGTGAACAATTAAAAAGAAAAAACAATCAGGCAACTTACATGCATATAAACAAACGTGGTTTTTACATGTTAATATTTCCTAATGATGAACACAATCAGTGGTGCAATAGGAAGCAAATCAATAGATATCAAAAATGTAAATCACAAAACTAGTGTATTAATTTGCTAATTTTAATGGATAATACATTAAAATTTCTCATGACTGAGCAGGAAAAGGGCAGAGAAAATATGAAACAACTGATAATCCAAAAAGAAAAATTTATCTGACTTTACCAAGCAGTAAAGTAATTTTTACTACACAGAACTTGCAAATATTGTTAGGTTATTACACTTTAAAACGCTGCTAAAGAGTGAAAGGGTACAGGGAAAAGTCAGGCACCTGATGTCACTGATAGTACAGTGACTGACAGAAAATATTTCTGTAACATAAGAAATGTATTTCATGAGTATTACTAGCATCTATTGGATCATAACACCAAGGACATAATTGGAAGTAATACATGCAATATTAGCATGAAAACCAAAATCTTTAAGTGGTCTCAAATCATTTTATGATCTGATACCCCCACCACAGTCCAACAGCCATATTTTGTGTGACTCACTATGGAATTCTGCCTTCCCATAATGCCTTAGCATTCCAGGATCCTCATGCAGGAATGACCTACTCTCCTAGTACCCCTGTGCTCATTCTTCCTGCTGTTTTTTTTATTCTGCTGCTTAATCGTCTCAGTACACATCACACCTGGATAAAATAATTAATTACCTAATAGTTGTTTAATTCCACTTTTCTCCACTGAAAATCACTGCATGATGGCAAGGTTCATAACTATCTTAATCAGTAAGATTTTTCAGACATCAAGTATAGAAGACAAAAAACATTCAACAAATCTTCAGACAACTCAGTGAACACCGAAACATATGAATATACCCATGAAACATACACATATTATATAAAAGAAATCTTCATTAAATCTTAACATAAACTGTACAACTACCACAAAACTTACTTCATAGAAATCTGGCATTTTAGAATTGTAAAGGATCTTAGAAATCATGTTATCAAGTATATCTTCACTTTTCAGATAAGAAAATAAGGGCCAGAGAGGATAAATGAGCAGTCTGTGGTCCCATACAGCTAATTATTGTAGAACAAGACAAGAATCCAGATCTCTGACTTCCAAGTACTAATTTACCTGCCCTTTCAAAACTAAATCTTACAAGGGTGGGAAAAAAATATATTAACAAACGTCTATAATTTTGTCAGTTTTGTGGTAAGATCTTTGAAAAAACAATTTAAGTACTTTGAAAAAGTTGTATTTTATATCTACATATTAATGTTAAAACTTTCTCTGAAAGTGAAAAGTGAAAGTGAAGTAGCTCAGTCATGTCCGACTCTTTGCGATCCCTGTGGACTGTAGCCTACCAGGCTCCTCTGTCCATGGAATTCTCCAGGCAAATCTACTGGAGTGGGTTGCCATTTCCTTCTCCAGGGATCTTCCCGACCCAGGGATCAAACCCGGGTCTCCCGTATTGCAAGCAGACGCTTTACTGTCTGAGCCACCAGGGAAGTCAAAACTTTCTTTAAACGAAAGCTAAAACTGAAAAAAATGCCTCAGATGAATGGAGTTTCAATCAGAGCATTTGTACTCTTGCAAAATGTGCCATTAATCTAGCAAAGACGTTTTAGGACTGCTGTACTTAAACACAGAGCTAAGCTTAAGAAAACAAGTGACGAAGAATGGTATAAGAACTGAAGTATAAAGTTCATCCTTTTATGCAAAAAGTTTTACCTTTGATTTGCAACAATCTTTACCCTAGACACTAAAAACTCTAAAATAAATAGCCTAATTAGACCTCTCAGATGATTAGCATTCATGATTTTAAATGCAGAAAGAATTCAAATTGTGACCTCAGTCTTCTCACCATTATATTTTAAAAGTAGAAACTTTGACTTACCATTATCAATATCCTGTTACCAGACAAGTACTAATTAGTTGTAGGCTGCTGCTGAGCCACTTCAGTCGTGTCTAACTCTGTGCGACCCCACAGACGGCAGCCCACGAGGATGCTCCGTCCCTGGGATTCTCCAGGCAAGAACACTGGAGTGGGTTGCCATTTCCTTCTCCAATGCATGAAAGTGAAAAGTGAAAGGGAAGTCGCTCAGTCGTGTCCGACCCTCAGCGACCCCATGGACTGCAGCCTTCCAGGCTCCTCCATCCATGGGATTTTCCAGGCAAGATTACTGGAGTGGGGTGGGGTGCCACTGCCATCTCCGAATTAGTTGTGTAGTTCTATTCTATTTTAATGAATATCTACTTAAAACATATTTCAATAGCAGAAAACACCTTTCATATCAGTTAGGAAAAATACTAATATCTAATATATCACACATGTTTTATAGAATGCGTACATGCTAATTCATTTTATTATAAACTTTTTATATTGCTTTTCAAATAAGAATAAATACAAGAATTTTAAGGATAAAGATAAAAATGTATTTAAAATATAAGCAAATAGATCCCTAATATTCAATCCCTAATATTTATTTTTAAAACACTTCTCTAAGATGTCCAAGATGTGTTGTGAAATAAAGCAATTTACAAAACATGGATATTATGATGTCATTTGACAATGCACATATATGAGTTTACATATACATATATACATACACATACATATGTAAGTATACATATATACATACATATATAACACTGGAAGGATTCCAAAAAAATGGCATAGCAGTGGTATTATCTATTAATGGGAGTAAGTGTTGGGAGTGAAACTTTCCCTGTTAAACACCTACTAAGTATTCTCACTTTCATTCCCCTCTCTCCCTCCTTCTCATCATTTCTGAAGAATATCTTTCTTAGAAAAAGACATGATTTGGAGTCTCATGAAACACTGAATTCTTAGTAATTCAGAACTGTCATCATAAATATTAATTATTTAAACAAAGCTGAAATAAAGTCATGCCTTTAAGGGCAAGAAGGAATAGTAAGGAATAACAGCAATCACAGGCCTCTATTGGAGCCACTCATAGAAGTGCTTCATTAAAATAGCTGTACAGAGATATTGATTTTTACCCTACCTAAACAACCTCAAGCAGATTTGATTGTGTGTGTGATACACTAGCTTTATAAACTTTTATTTCCTAGTCCACTTTCCTGATAAGGCTGTCAGGAAGTACTTTTTTTTTTTTTTAGTATACTTGCCTCCAGAACTTCACAGTGCCATACCAACTATGTTAAAACTATATCACAATCAAAAATGTTTAAACTGCATCAAAAATTACTCTGGTTACGATTGTGAGAGAAACAGCCTAATGAACTATCCTAGGAGTTTTAGAACATGAACTGCATGGCAACTATTTGCTTTCCTCAAGTTTTAAAGTAAGGTTTTAAGATACACCACTGATTTAATAACAGCTGTTCACTGAGGAAAAAATAAATGACTACATTCTTTTCTTTGTTCCAACTAAAAATTAAGGAAAGAAATTAATTGATTTACCGCCTCTTCACAGAAACTTAGCAAAATAATCCTAGAAGAGAACATAGGCAAAACATTCTCTGACACAAATAGTTGAAATGTTTTCTCACATCAATCTCCAAACTACAAACACAAAACACATACATAACTAATCAATTCTATGTTAAGTCAACAAGTGCCTTATTAGTTTCGTCTTTACAGTTTCTGAATTACTGTTAAGCTCTCACTGATTCCTCTACCTTAAATCTCTTCCTGGTAGAAGAAAATAAATTGAAAAATAATCTGGGAGATAATCAGGGAAATTGGAATAGACTTGATATTATATATATATATATAATTTTGTAGGCATAATGATGAAATTGTGCTTATGCATGTATACAAATACCTAGGAAAGGAGAAATATACATACAAGTGTGTGTGTGTCTGTGTGTGTGTATACATGACTATGCCGATGATGTCATGATTTATAAAAGCTGAAGTTAACACTTCAGTAGTATAATTATATTGTGTATGTATTCATTTGTGTATATACATAAAAACATACATACATATACATATATACATAATTTTAGGATGCTTTGTCTTTTATATGCTGAAATTTTTAGGGTTTAAATTATATAATTCCTGCTATTTGCCTCAAAATAACCTGTGGCAGTAAAATGAGTAGATGAAATGGATGAAATAAGAGCCTAAATATTGATCACTGCTGAAGTTAGATGTTCAAAATATGGACAGTCATTATTCAATTCTTACCACTTATACATATGTGTGAAATTTTTCATAATAAAGATTTTAAAGACTAACAGATAAAATGTTCCACTAAAAACTCTGTGCCTACTGTTTGCTGTTTTTCCCCAAATCCTCCAGGCAGATTCATCTTCAGTTTATTGAGGTTGCTACTCCAGTTCTATTCTAGTCACCACCATTAAAAGATTTCCAATAGACTAGCGACAGTGGACACCATAAGGTCAAGCACTGTGTCATATTCATTTTGGTTTCTTTAGAGCCTAGCACAAAGTCAAGCAAAATGTCAGCCCTTAATAAATGTTTCCTGAACCTAAATGAATGTAAATGAAAAAAGAGACAGAGTACAGACAATCTCATCTGATTTTGTCGTTTTACAGAAACCATTGTTTTTCCCCGTATCATTTACTTGTTAGTAACAACCATAAATCAACCACATATCTAATATTTCTGTAGCATCATTTTAGAAGTACTTTCTAATACTAAACGATTTATCTGGAGACATCAATAACTCAATAATTTTTACAGCTATATGCTTCAATATTAGTTAATTGCCAAAACCGATCCTGCAAATTTCCAGAGGATCACTAATTAACATCAAAGATGTCATATGATTCTTATTAAAAAACAATTTTAAATCATTTTAATACACATGCAGAAAAAATATATATTATACACCAGAGAGTGGTTAATTTCTGTAGATGTGCTGTCCAATACAGTAAAAACTAACCATATGTGGGTATTTAATTAAAATGATACAAAGTTTAAAATTCAGTTCAAGCCATATTTTAAGTGTTCATTGGCCAAATAAGACAAGTAGCTACCACAGTGACAACACAGATCTAGAACATTTCTAGCACACGGTTCTACTGGATGGTAGAACTGTTTCTGGTGGGTCTATCTTGTACTCTACAACATTTCTAAATTCATACATTAGCCCTATCAGGTTTTTTTTTTTTTTTTTCTTGGATTTTTAAAGATTTTATATATATTGGATCCGGTCATCTGAGAAGTCTTGTTCAGTCACTCAGTCATTTCTGACTCTGCAACCCCACAGACTACAGCACACCAGGCTTCCCTATCCTTCATTTTCTCCCTGTTCATTACATTTTCTCCCTGACTCATGTTCATTGAGTCAAGGATGCCATCCATCTTATCCTCTATCACCCTTTTCTCTTGCCCTCAATCTTTCCTAGCATCAGGGTCTTTTCTAATTAGTTGGCTCTTCACATCAGGTAGCTGAAGTACTGAAGCTTCAGCATCAATCCTTGCAATGAATATTCGGAGTCGATTTCCTATAGGATTGGTGTGATCTTGCTGTTCAAAGAACTCTCAAGGCTTCTCCAGCACCACAGTTTTAAAGCATCAATTCTTCGGTGCTCAGCCTTCTTTACGGTCCAACTCTCACATCCATACATGACTACTGAAAAACCATAGCTTTGATTATATGGACCTTTGTCAGCAAAGTGTTGTCTGTTTTTTAATATGCTGTCTAGGTTTGCCATAGCTTTTCTTCCAAGGAGCAAGCATCTTTTAAAATTTCATCACTGTAGTCAGTATCTGCAGTAATTTTCAAGCCCAAGAAAATAAAGTCCATCACTGTTTTCATTGCTTCCCCATCTACTTGCCATGAAATGATGGGACCAGATGCCATGGTCTTCATTTTCTGAATATTTAGTTTTAATCCAGCCTTTTCTCTGTCCTCTTTCACCTCCATCAAAATGTTCTTTAGTTTCTCTTCGCTTTCTGCCATTAGAATGGTGTCAATGGTGTCATCTGCATATCTGAGGTCACTGATATTTCTCATGGTAATCTTGATTCCAGCTTGTGCTTCATCCAGCCTGGCATTTCACATGATGTAAATAAGTTAAACAAGCAGGGTGACAATATACAGCCTTGACATACTCCTTTCCCAATCTGGAACCAGTCTGTTGTTCCACTTCTAGTTCTAACTATTGATTCTTGACCCGTATAAAGATTTCTCAGGAGGCAGGTGAAGTGATCTGGTTTTTTCCTCTCTTTAAGAATTTTCCAGTTTGTTGTGATCCACACAATCAAAAGCTTTAGCATAGTTAATGAAGCAGATGGTTTTCTGGAATACCCTTGCTTTTTCTATGATCCAATGGATGTTGGCAATTTGATCTCTAGTTCCCCAGCCTTTTCTAAATCCAGCTTGAACTTCGGAAAGTTCTTCGTTCATGTACTTACTGTTAAAGTGTAGCTTGAAGGATTTTGAGCATTACTTTGACAGCATGTGAAATGAGTGCAATTGTACAGTAGTTTGAACATTCATGGGCATTGCCCCTTTTTGGAATTGGAATGAAAACTGATCTAGTCTTCTGGTTTCTATTGTTTTCCTCTATTTCTTTGCACTGTTCACTTAAGAAGGCTTTCTTATTTATCCTGGTTATTCTTTGGAACTCCAGATTCAGATAGGTATATCTTTCCTTTTCTCCTTTCCTTTAAATTCTCTTTTCTCAGCTATTTGTAAGGCCTGCTTAGACAACCATTTTGCCTTTTTTGCATTTCTTTTTCTTGGGAATGGTTTTGGTCACCACCTCCTGTACAATGTTATGAACCTCTGTCCATAGTTCTTCAGGCACTCTATTAGGTCTAATCCCTTGAATCTATTTGTCACTTTTACTGCTTAATCATAAGGGATTTGATTTAGGTCATACCTGAATGGCCTACTTTCTTCAATTTAAGTCTGAATTTTGCAATAAGGAGTTCATGATCTGAGCCACAGTCAGCTCCCAGTCTTGCTTTCGCTGACTGTACAGAGCTTCTCCATCTTCAGCTGCAAAAAATATAATCAATCTGATTTTGGTGTTAACCATCTGGTGATGTCCACGTGTAGGGCCATCTCTCATGTGTAGGAAGAGGGTGTTTGCTATGACCAGTGCATTCTCTTGGCCAAACTCTCGTTAGCCTTTGCCTCGCTTTATTTTGTACTCCAAAGCCAAACTTGCCTGTTATTCCAGATATGTCTTGACTTCCTACTCTGAGAAGAGAGAGACTTTTACTTTTTTTTTATAAATTACATGTCGTTTCTTTTCTTCTTATTTGATTACCCTGGCTAGAAGTTCTAGCACAAGGCTGAAGACCAGTGGTGAAAGCAAGCATCCTTTTCATGTTCCTGCCTTACGAGGAAAGCTTTCAGTCTTTCACTCTTGAGTATGATGTTAGCTAAAGGTTTTTCATAATTGACTTTTACTATGTTATGATGTTCCCTTCGATTTTTCTGAGTGTTCTGACTACAAAAGTATGTAGAATTTTTCAAATACCTTTTCTGCGTCAATTAAGATAATCATTTGTATTTTTTATCCCTTTGTTCTATTATTAATGTGATATATTTTGTTGCTGTTCAGTAGCTAAATTTGTCCAATTCTGAGACCCCCAAGCACTCAGGCTTCTTTATCCTCCACTATGTCCTGGAGTTTGCCCAAATTCATATCCATCTAGTCAGTGATGCTATTACAATGTAATACAATGTAGTATAATGATTTTCTTACATTGAACCAAACATAATTTCTGGGATAAATCCCTTTGGTCATGGTGTTTATTCTCCTTTTAATATGCTGCTGGGTTTGGTTTGGTATCATCTTGTTGGGGATTTTAGCAGGCATTTATTTTATAATAATTATAGAAAATATTACAGACATACTCATATAGACTTATAGCTCATATTATTTTTTAGTTAGTAAGGATTATTTTTAAGTAAAAGAAAATGTACCTATCTTTAAGACAGTCTATTGAATATTGAAAATTAAACTTAAGTGAGAGGAAAAATTGTCCCTTTTTCTGTCAATGATAAGTTTCACTAATCCCTTTGGAGTGTTCAATTTTAAGGATGTTGCTTTCTAAAAAAGTATAATTTTTCACACATCTGCAAATCTATAATGAATTTCTAAAAAATGGCTTGTAGGATACATATAGCATGATCAATAATTCTATTTCTAAAGAGATAAAGTAATATAAAAGTATTTTACCCCTTCATAGAAAACTTTAGCACAGTCCTTTGCTAAGTTTCCAAAAAATAATATATTGATCTTGCTGATCTCTGAATTCGAATTATCTTGTTCTATAGAGAAACACACAGAAAAACACTTCAGATACAGAAGTTTTACAGACACAAAAAAATTGCTGACAACGAAATTCTAAAACCTATAGTTACTTCAAAATAAAATTATGAAGAAGAGCAATTAAAATGTTTATAATTCACTTTTAGTTTACTCTATAACCTTAAGAATTGCAAAAATAATGTACAGAATGCTACTAGGCATTAAAACCAAAATTATAACAGTTTCAACTATAATATATTTTACAAATTTCTGTAAATACCACATTAACATCACATAATGATCACTTTCAATTTATTGTCCCATGGTTACCACCAAAAGAACTGAATAAGATACTGAATAAGAACTAAATAAAAATAATTCAATTTTTATATTGTATTACATCACTCTCCAAATACTTTATTTTTACTGAACTTCTGGTAATATATAATTATTAGAACTTTAAGTTTTAATCTAGACAAGTGAGTTCTCTGTAGCACGCATACACTGAGGTGTAAAAGAGCAGTGTAAAAGCTGAGCTTTTTGTGATTTTGACAATAAGAATTATTTGGAAAAGAAGAAACAGAGATACTATGAGGAATCTCATTTGGAAATTTTAGGCTTTGGGGAAGACTCTCCATAATCTTTGTTCTCCAGAGGTCACCTCCTAGATCCACTGAAGCAAGGCCAAATGCTAAGATTCAATTACTGTAACTTCTTCTGAGAGAAGTCTCGTTAATATCAGCTTTCAAACATCCAATTACTCCAACTGCTCTCATATCAGACTTTCATGTATCTATGAAGTATATGAAACATCTTTCCAAAACTTGCTGTGTAACTTATAACTCTTGAATCTGCTACTTTATCACCAGCAATGAAAAAACTATCACACATCTGCCTATTACCTCCTTTCACTTACTTCTGTCATCCAATTCCTCAAAATAAGTAGACACATAAATTGAAACACTAATGTTCTCAAAAACAAAAATACAATGGTTTCTAATCAAGATATAACTTACTTCTTTAATATAGTAAATGCCCTGTCAGATGTCTATTTCTGGCCATGACAGAGTAATGGGAACTGGATTTGTTCTGTCCTTAAAAAAACTAGGGAACTAACAAAAACAACAACTATATAGAAACAAGAGTTTGCAAACAGTGGACAACAGGAAGTGCAGGAAACTATTCTCTTTGAGAAGGAAAGCAAAGCCAGAGCCCTAGTTTATTTCCTGGAGATTCTAGGCAACAGAAAATGGAGGTAAAATCTAAAGAAAGCCCAGCAAAGCCCAACTCACTGAATTCAGAAGAGTTCAGATTTGAGGACAGCAAAGTGGATAGAATTTATGCGACATGTTGTTGAAAGGAAGACAGCAGCACAGACAGGTGCTCTGGAGATGAGTGCCTTTGGGTCTTTGGCTGAGTATTGATCTCCAAAAGCACAGGAGGAAAGACTCCTAGAAGGGAATTAGAACCACTTGAAAGAGAGAGGCAGAATAACTCTGAGACTCACACAGTGCTGTGAGCTGTTATGGCTCCAGAGTGGAATCCTCACACACAAAGCACGTGGTACACTTGTCACAAGGACACTTCCTTGGTTATCAGGACAAATTAGTCCCGACATAAACTCTGCTCTAGACCCATCCTAACGAAGTTAATAAAATTGATTCCAAGCGAATTTATAGTATTCCAAAATGAAGACAAATAATATTTAAAGAATTACAAATAAATCCAATATTTGATAATATAAAATTCTGAATGTCCAGCATTCAGTTAAAAAAACTACCAACGATGAATACATAAGAACTGGGTTAGGGAGGATACAAGGTGGAGGGGTGGGGGGATGAATAGAAAATAACTCAGAAATAACAGTGATAATAGCATTGACATAGAAGATTTTGAAACAGTTATTAAAATTGCATGTTCAAGAAAGTAGAAGACAATAGGTGAGGAGAACTGAGAGACATGAAAAAAACTGAACAGGAACTTAAAGAGTTGAAAAATACAATATTAGAAGCTAACAATACAATGACTGAAGTTAACAGCAGGTTAACAGAAAAGAAATGTTAGTGAAAACAGGAAAACAGAAAAAAAAAAATCAAAATCAATGAAAACAAAAGCTGATTTTCAAAATCAATAAAATAAATCTCCAGCCAGTATGATCAGGAAAAAAGTAAGAGAGAGAGACAGTAGTCATGAATTATCAAATCAATGAAATACAACATCATTACAGATCCTACCAACAATAAAAGCATATAAAAAGTATTTTATGAATGACTTTAAACCAACATATTGACAACCAAGATGATCTGGATAAATTCCTTTAGAAACACAATCTACCAATGCTTACTCAAGAAAGAAAAAGATAATTTCAATAGCCCTATGTCAATTAAAGGGACTGAATTTAGAATTAAATCTTCCTAATGAGTCTGAGTGAACTCTGGGAGTTGGTAATGGACAGGGAGGCCTGGTGTGCTGCAATCGCAAAGAGTTGGACACGACTGAGCAACTGAACTGAACTGAATGAAAATAATCTCCATATAAAAGTGGTTTCACCACTGAATTCTATAAACATTTAAGGAAGAAATAAACAATTCCAGGTAAAGTCTTCCAGAAAATAGGAAAGGAGGGACCATAAAGAACTCTTCACTACAGACAGCATTACCCCAACATCAAAACCAATTAAAATTACTATAGGAAAGGACAGATTCCTACTGTATTTTTCATAAATTTAAATGCAAAAATTCTTAACAAAACATTAGCATATCAAACCTAGGAATATATAAAAGGATAATACATCAGGCATGCCACTACACCCTGCTCTACTTTTCTTCAAACCAAATTTCTGTCAATTATTACTCTGTACAATTATTTGCTGAATTTACTTATTTCCCTACAATGTAAACTCCATGAATGTAAGAACCTTGTTTTGGTCATTGTTATTGCTAGCTATATTGCTGTACCTAGAACAGTGTTTGTTATGTATATGGTTTCCAATAGTTCTGGAAATATACTTCAAAGTTTACTTCCCATTCCCTGCTGTAGACCATTCTTCATTCATTCAACTAATTTCAGACTTCAGATGAGATCTACTTTGGTCTCCAAGTATTCTAAACTCTTACCAAGATTATTTAAGGGTTACTAGGGAGAAGAATTGCTCACATAACACCTAGGAAAGGAAAGAAATAACATGCTGAAAATAGCATTATCTTACAATTTGCTGTTTGGGTCACACGGATGAAACTAGAAAACAGGGAGATGAGTTAGCCATTGTGATATCTGGGTAGGACATTAAAGGAATCTGAAGTAAAACAGAAGCCATGGGGGAGTAGGGAGTGGACAGACTTTGAAGAAAAAGATTTAGAGAGGAAAAGAATAACTTGTCATTCCATATATTTGATGCTAGAGTAAAAGAATAAATTTTCACTCCATAGATGTTCATACTAAAAATGATTTTTGTGGGTATATGTGTATGTAAAGTTACCCATTTCTAGATTATAAGCAAAAAGTTAAGCAGAAATGGTCTTGTCATTTACCTTGAAGTCCAATCTTTAAAACAGCTCTTCTGTTTTCACCACAAATTAAAGAAGAGATAAGTGAGAGTTTTCCCTGAAGTGAAAGAAAAATAGTAACAGATAAATCCACAAGACTGTAATAACATAATTAAAATTAGAATAACTTTTAAGGCTACTTTATTCATCATTACAAAATACTGGAAAGAGTTCAAGTACTGCTACACTGGGGAATGTTATAAACAGACTATGGTGGAATTCTAGCAATCAATAAAATGTAATACTATTGATAAACGTAACAACTTGAGGAACTGCAGGGAGTGAAAAGAAGCCACAGTCAAAAGGCTACATACTGATACGTATAACATATAATATTCTACATCAACTATACTTTAAAAGAAAAAAGCTACATACAGTTCAGTTCAGTTGCTCCGTCATGTGACTACTCAGTCGTGTGTGACTCTACATAAATGATTCAATTTACATGGCATTCTTGAAAGGCAAAAAATACTGTATAACCTCAGAAAACTGGTCAAAAGTGGTTGCTATGGATTGAAATTAAGGTAGCAGCTGACTATAAAATTTAGGGGGAGTGAAAGCCTGTTCTACAGCTTGATTATGGTTGCAGTTACACGTTTTTATACATCTGTCGGAACTCATAGACCTATATATAGTAAAAACCAGTGAATTTCATAGCAAAGGGCATTTAATAAAATTCAAGAAATGTTGACATACCTGCAGACATGTGCAAGTTAGAAAAAGGAATGTAAGAATTCAAACTGACATTTCATTAATATCTAAAAGGGTTTATCTTAATAACACCAATAAAAATGCTAGAATTTTAAACATATTTCACTTAAATTCTTCTAAATCAAACACACAAAATAAAAATGATGAAGTTAGGTACAGCACAGTAATAATTAACATTAATGATCCATCAGAAAGAAAATTAATTTAATCAAATCATTAATAAACACAAGTATGCAAGAAGATGGGGAAACAGTGGCAGACAATTTTGGGGGGCTCCAAAATCACTGCACATGGTGATTGCAGCCATGAAATTAAAAGACACTTACTCCTTGGAAGGAAAGCTATGACCAACCTAGACAGCATATTCAAAAGCAGAGACATTACTTTGCCAACAAAAGTCTGTCTAGTCAAGGCTATGCTTTTTCCAGTGGTCATGTATGGATGTGAGAGTTGAACTGTGAAGAAAGCTGAGCGCCAAAGAATTGATGCTTTTGAACTGTGGTGTTGGAGAAGACTCTTGAGAGTCCCTTGGACTGCAAGAAGATATAACCAGTCCATTCTGAAAGATATCAGCCCTGGGATTTCTTTGGAAGGAATGATGCTAAAGCTGAAACTCCAATATTTTAGCCACCTCATGTGAAGAGTTGACTTACTGGAAAAGACTCTGATGCTGGGAGAGATTGGGGGCAGGAGGAGAAGGGGATGAAAGAGGATGAGATGGCTGGAGGGCATCACCGACTTGATGGACATGAGTTTGGGTGAACTCCGGAAGTTGGTGATGGACAGGGAGGCCTGGCTTCATGGGATTGCAAAGAGTTGGACATGACTGAACTGAACTGAACTGAACTGATGCAAGAAGCATCATCCTAATCAACCAAATGTGAAGTGAGTTTGCAAATACTAAAAACCATTTGATTAGGAATTTAAATACAATGAAGTAGAGAAGACCAGCTGTAATACATAGAACTTTATTTCATATGACAGAAAATATCAGGAAAATGGAAAACAAAAAAAAAAATGAAAGATAACAAATGTCTACATGGAAAATATTGATTACCAGGTAAAACATCATTTCTCTTTTACTATATGACACATAAGCGGGCTTCCCTGGTGGCTCAGAGGTTAAAGCGTCTGCCTCCAATGCAGGAGACCTGGCTTCGATCCCTGGGTTGGGAAGATCCCCTGGAAAAAGAAATGGCAACCCACTCCAGTACTCTTGCCTAGGGAATCCCATGGACAGAGGAGCCTGGTAGGCTACAGTCCAGGGAGTCACAAAGAGTCGGACGTGACTGAACGACTTCACTTTCACTTTCACATTCATAGGACACATTTTGTTAGTAAGCCCTTTACCTGCTTCCTATCACTCTTAACTTTGACCCAAAATTAAATATACAACAACTAAAATTTTAAAATTCACTGCTGCTGCTGCTAAGTCGCTTCAGTCGTGTCCGACTCTGTGCGATCCCATAGACGTCAGCCCACCAGGCTTCCCCGTCCCACTAAATATGCGTAAAAAATATTGGATATAACCCCCAAAAAAGTTCAGGAACTTAAAAGACATAATCAACAGAAATTCCACAATCTGAAATCCTCAGCGAAAACACAAAACAAAACAGTACTGAAGAAAGAAACAATACCTGGCAGACCAGAAGGACAATATCAAAGAACCCAACATGCAACCATACATGTAAGTGACATCCAGAAAAAGAAGGGTAATAATATGCAAGAAAAAAAATCCAAGAAACATTAGTCAATAATTTCCCTAATTTGATAAAAACTGTTGACCTGTGCATCCAAGAAGTTCAGTTGCTCACATCAGGATAAGTTCAAATAAAAACCACACCAAGGCACTCGACAATCCAACTTCGGAAAACAAATGGTAACTATTCTGAGTTGTGTCAGTTCTTACCTGGATATATTTCTTGTCATAATCACAACCTGGCTGTAGGGATCTGATATCTACTTTGTGTAATTTATTTAGCAGATCAACTTCAGGCACTCCATTGACTTCTTTTATTAATTCAAGTGGCATATCAGATCTGCTTCATAGTGTGTTGGAAAGCAAATTCAGTTAGGGAAGTTGATAAGTTACTGCTGAAAACACAAAAACCAGTATTTTATCCAAAATGTAGTAAATAATTTGCTTTAAGTATCTTTGATTTGCTTTTCCTTTTTAGTCATCACTGTTGGGGAGAAGGACGGGTGAATTATTCTGTAATTTTATTAAGATGATCAATACACACATTCTCCTAAGACATTCAAATTTAACCATTTTCTATTAGTCTTGTATTTTAAGAACTACTTGTATAATTCAGCTTTAGGATCTGTGAAAAGGGCACTAACAGCTGCCTTTACCATTGTCCTTTAAAGGTACAAACTATTGAGGAAGGGAAAGGAGGTTGAAAAGTTTTGCGCTTGTTTTTAAATCCCTCTGGCAGTTGTAACATTGTGTAGGTAAACTGTGCCCCAAAAGTTTATGACTCCAAAATATATCTGTTGCCTCCTCCCTCCTGCCACTATGCAGTTGAAAGAAACTACTGAACAGCTGTTAAACTTGCGCATTTTCAGATTCTTTTTTTCCCCCAGACTTATTGTCTGGGACACGCACTAGTATCGATATTTAGTTTTAGTGTGTGCGCACCAAGCTTCTCCAAGCCAGGTGACAGTCTTGAGGGCGGAGACCTGGATTAACTGAAGTCAGGTGCTCACAAAACGCTAAAATGCTCAACACAAGCTCACGAGAAGACGAGTACGAAGAGTTTCCCTGCAATAACTCCTCCAAATGTTGATCTAAACTAAACCAGGCTCTTCATAATACCGGTTCAGGTCCCGACTCACCTCGTAACCACGTCAAGATCTCCAAATTTAGCTTGGAAATTGACTGACCCGCTCTCTTAAAAGAGAAACTAGGAAGAGTTCGGGCGGGCGCCCTGGTGACGTCACACGCACGGCGGCAACCCAGTCCCACGCATGCGTACGCGACCGCTAGGGCGTTCTCGGGCCTTTGGAAGAAGGAACTGCGGGATGGTGTGTAGGCCTAAAATGCGCTGGAAGTTCCTCGGAATACCTAGAGAGGATCCAGTGCGTGGCGGGGAGGGTGGCGGCTGTACTACTGCCGCGCCCCGAATTCCCGCGGATCCACTTAGGGCGGCTCACGCCTATTTCGAGCAGTCTCTCCGGCGGGTGGCAGAGGGGGGAGAGGCGGTGCTACACATTTCCTAAATCCAATAACCAATGAAAAGCCTTTCGCAGACCTGGGCGGGTTTGGTAGATTTGGAAGCTCCTGGGGACAGGGCCATTGTTTTAGTTCCCAGTTGTCTTCCCCTAAAGGCAAGAGCTCTAACGCAGTTTTTACAGTGAAATAAATCTAGCAATGAGGAATGCTACTTTTCAGACTTGATTAACCACTTCAATGATTTATAGGACTATGATTTTATGCTATAATTAATGAGCTGTTTAGTTGCTAAGTCTTGTCAGACTCTTTTGCGACCCCATGTGTAGCTGGCCAGGCTCCTCTGTCGCATTTCCCAGGAAAGAATCTTAGAGTAGGCTGCCGGTTTCCTTTGCCAGGGCAATCTTCCCCTCCCGGATATCAAACCTGCCTCCCCTGCATTGGCATTTGAGTTCTTTACCACCGAACCACCATAATTAATGAGATGCTGTTAAATGTAATCTTCTGCTTATTTTTGACTTCTCCCTCCAATCATTTAAGTGAAACTACCCAGTGCAAAACTAGAATGAAATAAAGATTCACATAAATATTTCCAATGCTATTTGAACTGAAACATCTGCTGTACATAGATATTTGCAGGAAGAAATAGCTAACATATTTGAAGAAAAAAATTTTTTTTCAGCAGGAAGCACGTGTGTTATTCCATCTTCCCTTTCTCTCCCGTCCTTGTATTCATATACCACCAGTTGTGATAACAGTTTGAGCTCTGCAGCTGGTTATTTGAGGAAAACTACCCAAGGGGTCAATTACACATCTTTCCTCAACCTATTTTCAACTTTTCCTTCTTACTCACTGTGTTGATCTGAAACAAGTAAGACTACCAGATAATTCTCCAACAAGGATGTGTTTATTTGGGATCAGTAGAACGTGGCAACTCAAAGTTTGCAAAAACAAGGAAACATACAAGAAAAGGACTGGAAAGGGAAGAAGAAAGCTGGTATAGAGGGGGAAAGAGAGGTGGGAGAATTTTAATAAGCAAAGAGTTCATGGCTTTTCATTGAGTCTTCTTTTAACCTTATTTTATATTGGAGTATAGTCAATTAATAAACAATGTTGTGATTAGTTTCAGGTGAACAGTGAAGGGACTCAGCCATACATATATATCTATCTGTTCACCCCCAGACTCCTTTCCTATAACATTGAGAGCAGAGTTCCATGTGCTATACAATAGGTCCTTGTTGGTTATCTGTTTGAAATACAACAGTGTGTACTTCATCCCAAACTCTCTACCTATCCCTTCCCTCCATCCTCCTCCCTGCAACCACATTCATTCTTTAAATCTGTGAGTCTCTGTTTTGTAAGTTCATTTGTATCAAATATCTTTGCCAAGGAAGGGAAGTCTGTTTTCTTCTTGTTAAGGTTAGCAAGGTGTGAGATCTCACTTTTCTAGTCTCCCAACTCTAGAGACTAACTGAATTTTTTCCCAATATCTAATGAATTAACAATCACCCAAATTATAGTGTTCTGGAAACATAAAGGTAATTACTATATTTTTTAACTTATCCAAATGTGAACTTATTGGAAAGAAAAAAAAAGTTTATAGAAGATATTTTCATAAGCTTCCTGTTTAGCATAGGCCCAAAGCCTTGGTCGTCATAGGATCCTTATAAATATAGAGGACTAACAAAGGATTTACTATTAGGTCCTACAGGGAAATACACAGGAGCAGTTCATTTCTTTGGGAGTGAAACTATCCACTGATCTTATGACTATCAGTTCTCCAAGATTACTAAAGCCCCAAGTTTTAACACCATGATCATTAGAGGGGAATTTTTTTTTCAACTGTCATGTATGAACTTGGTAACACAGAATCTGTATACATGTTCTTAGTTTTAAAACTATACAGCATCTAAACTATCTTTTTAGTTAATCCTTCAAGTTATCCTTTGCCCTAAAATGAGAAAAAAATCTTACTTTCAATTTAAAAAAAAAATGGGGAAAAGTGCCAAATTGATCTTTTTGAAAGGGGAGTAAAACACTATGGGGTTCAAACAGTATAGTTATCAATTCCCTAACTGGACATGGAACAACAGACTGGTTCCAAATAGGAAAAGGAATATGTCAAGGCTGTATATTGTCACCCTGCCTATTTAACTTATATGCAGAGTACATCATGAGAAATGCTGGACTGGAAGAAACACAAGCTGGAATCAAGATTGCTGGGAGAAATATCAATAACCTCAGATATGCAGATGACACCACCCTTATGGCAGAAAGTGAACAGGAACTCAAAAGCTTCTTGATGAAAGTAAAAGAGGAGAGTGAAAAAGTTGGCTTAAAGCTCAACGTTCCGAAAATGATGATCATAACATCTGGTCCCATCACTTCATGGGAAATAGATGGGGAAACAGTGGAAACAGTGTCAGACTTTATTTTTTTGGGCTCCAGAATCACTGCAGATGGTGACTGCAGCCATGAAATTAAAAGACGCTTA